>BSYO01000031.1:1075157-1446820 GCA_033239525.1 Nepenthes gracilis
TATCTATTTATTACTTGATTGATATAATAATGAATATCGCATTATTTAAAGATGTATGGAGAATGCTTCTCCATTTTGAGGAGAGAAGCTTATCTGTCTCTCATCTTCCTGCTCAGGACAAAGACTGCTCCTGCCACAGCCAAAATGACCCCTGAAGCTATAAAGCTTCTTCTCAGTGCTTTCATGGCGTCCTTCCCACAGCACCCCTCTTTCTTCTTCCCCGTCGCTGCTTTTTCCTTCAAGATATATATACATATATATATATATATTCATGCAATTTAATTAAACATAATTTTAAAAAAATCGATTTTGAAAATTAAAAAAAAGAAAAAAAGAAAACTGACATGGAAAATAATGTAAATTTGCTCAGGTCCTCCTTCATTCCCACATTTTCGAGTCGAGTTAATTTTTTATTTTTAATTATAGCATTTAGTTTGAGTTGATTTTATTCTGTCTTTGTAAAATTTAATCAATATTACCAATTAATATTTTTTTAAATAATTAAATTAGCACAAATTAGATCCTAATTGGCACCGAAAATACCCAAATTCTAATAATATGTTAAATTAATTTAACTTGACATGAATTTTGACAGATCTGATGCTGGATAATGCCTTATTGAGAAGAAAATCTTGATTGGAAAATTAACCCAATTTTTAAAAATAGATGATTAAATTAAATTCATAATTTTAAATAATTTTAAAAATAGATGACATTAAATTCATAATTCTCCATGCTGGTGTTGGAACCTTTGCTGTCATGGAGCGAGTTACTGAAAGCAGCTGCTGGTTTTTTTAAAATATTAGACAGATATCATATTCCGTTGATTCTGTTGAATGTTGTCATCCTAAAGGTTTTTATGTATTTTTTGATATACCAATTGCTCGGGGTATGTCCTACCGCTTTATGTTTCAACTCCAAGTCAAAATATTTGGAGAAAAAACATAGATTTTATAATTCTTTCTTCTTTTAAGCCAAAATATTTACTTATCAAAAAAAAATTATTATATCCTGATATTGGAAACATTTAGAATATCTTTTTTTAAAAAAATAAATTTAATAACCAAATGGTAGACTGGTCAATCATGAGGCTCCGATAACATATTAAATAACCAACTTATTCTAAAAATAATCAGAAATATTAATTATCTAACATTTTAGGGTCATCCTACAATTCAATTTTTACTCATTTTAATTATTTTAATCCTATAAGAATTATAAATAAATGAGAAATATTTTAATTATTTTTTTCTGATTAATTGGGAAATATTTTGAGACATAGAAGAAGTTTTTTTGGGATTTGGGTTTCTACTCCTTCTAAAGTGAAATTGTTTTATTTAATTAATATTAGACAAATAATATTAATATTTTTTAGTAATAAAAAAAATTAAATAATATATTTTTATTTTAACAATAAATAATGTAATCGTTTAATTAGTATTAAGCAACTGTTATTAAAAATATTAAATTAACTATTTGTTTTTTGAGGGGTAGGTTTGGAAATTCGTTTTTTGGATGAAATTTTTAATTTCTGAAAAATTAAAGAAACATTTTGACTATTTTACCCTCAGTACCTTGTCTATTTGAGATGAGACGGGATCGACTTGGAAATCCGCGCGATTGGCAGGATTCAATTCCCCGTCTACATCAACAGCTGGAAAGGCCGCGCCTGAATTCCCTTCGCCCGCCATTTTCTCTTCGGTTTTCTCTGCCTGCGAAATTTTCTCGCTGGGGAAAATGCAAGGAAAATCAACGGGAAAACAAGCAGAGCTCTTAGATTCCTGTACCTGTTTCGTTCTTCTTCTTTCAGAACTGAGAAGATGAATTAGATTCCTGTACCTGTTTCGTTCTTCTTCTTTCAGAACTGAGAAGAAGAATTCTTCCAGTAATCGATTTTGATGGCGGAACGAGATGAAGTGGAGGTTTCAACGCAGTTTTCTCAACTGCCCACAAAACCGACGGATTTTAAACTAATTCTAAAAGCCTTGAATAATCAGGTTGTTTTCTAATTTAATTATGAAATTTAAAATATTAATGATATATTTAAGTTTTTAGTTAGCATTTTTTTTATCCAATAGTGTAAAATTTAATTTTATCACTCCAAATTTATATACTTTTTTCTTAATAACAATTATATAATTTTATGTGAAGGATTATCTTTGTATTTTCCTCTGTAAAAATCATACGAAAAATATAAGTTATTCTATTATTTATATGTGAAATATCATTGATTTTTAATCATAGAAATGATATATATATATTTTTTATTATAGAAAGGATATTTTTTTAAAAAATAACTTCTTTAATATTATATAATAAGATCATATAAAATTAGTAATTTTTAATTATGTGATAATGTAATATGAATAATTTTATTGCAGATCTGATCCGAAATTGGATAGAGATAATTTTTGGTCTTTCCGCTTTAACCTGTGACCGCACAACATCAAAGAGACGACAAAGATGGTCTGAGCGTTTAACGGCGCTTAAAAACTAAAGCGCCTCGACGCTGTCACTATATTCTTTTAAATAATAAAAAAAAAAAATGTATTTATTTTTATTTTAGGATAGTAATTTTCGGAGAGAGTTTTGAATCCCTTCAAAGATTCTCTTTATATAGGATCTCCTTTCATTTTTGTAACTTCTCCGGATAAACATAACTTCTCCAATCGATTTTATAACTTTTTCGGTTTCAACCTCTGATTGGTTATGTTTCATTTCTTTCGAACCGTAAAAGTTATCAGGAATTTTATCTATGGGTGGCTACGGGTGGCTACGGGTAATAATACCCATCAAATTTTAATGTAAAAACAGAAAAGCTAATTAAAATTTATTATGATCGTGTTAAATATTAAAATTTTAACTTTTTAATGATTAAAATTGTTTAGAATCATGCTAGATGCAGATATTAAGGTAGTATTTTAATTTTTATAATTTTAATTTTTTATATTACTAAAACTTGAGATATTAAGCTAGTATTTTACAATTTGATTCAGTCAGTGGCTTCTGCAGAGCCGTACGGAGTTTTGAACGGAAAATTTAAAAGAAAAAAAAACAATTAATGGGCCTTCCCATTAATTTTTTTAAATAATTTAATTTTTAAAAAATATTTTTTTAATAAAAACACATACATTTTAATAATTAAAAAATTAATTAATTTTTTACCTTATAAGAGATAAAATTTTCAATAACATGACTCGCATAATACGCGAACAATGACTAGAGCATCAATTGCTCACCAATACGATGACAAAGACTACGGCGTCACCACCCAGGGAACGGCGGCCGTGGGATCATGGGCCGACAGCAAGATCACCGTCAGACACAGTTTCAATAACAGGGTCGGTGGCCGGCCAGTCGAATGGCTTTCCTTTTGAAATCAAAATGCCATCGTTCGCGGTTCGATCTCAAGTTTTCCGTCGGCTTATTTTTCTGTGCTAGCCAAACATCAGAAAATGCAAAAATTACTTACCGTGAGCGCCGAACTACATTAGCTATGAGAGAGATTTTTCAACAAGTTATTTTTCGACGGACAAACAGTCCGACGGTCGGATAGAAGCTCCTCCTCGATGAATAAGGATCATCGGCATGAAAAAGGGGCACTCCGAGACAATACGCAGATATATATTATATATGAATACTACCCAACTAGCCTGGGGAGATCCATTCTTATAGAAACATTACGTCATCCGTCCGTACAAGTCTAAGGTCGGCAGCAGCAAGGAGGAAGAGCGCTGCGTCCGTACGAATGAGAAAGCGAATGCGATGAAAAACGTTACGTCCTGGCCACCGGTTCGAGAGCTTCGACGGTGACAACGCTGTTCCCTCTGATGACCTACAGAAAGAACGGCGAGACGATAATACCCTGTTTGGATTTTTTAAAAACGGAAAACATGACAAAAAATATAATAATAATAGCAGCATTAAAGGTTTATGATAATTTTTCTTTTATTTTTTTTCTTAACAACCAAATAAATAAAATGCTTTATTATAACATTATTTTCTCTTAGGTGCGATTTTAGCCTATACCAAAACAAAAGAAAAAAAATATTTTCTAATTTTTTTATATTTTTATTTTTATTTAAGCGTATCATACAAAGTAGCATGCTTTGATAGGGCTGTGTTTGGCATGCTCGTATTGTTTAATGGGGGATTTAGAAAGGATTTATGTTAGAATTCTCCCAATTTTTTAATATTCCTTACATTTCTAAGGACGAAAATTTCATCCCGGCAACATCTACAACTATAATTATAATAACAGATTAAAATTCATAAGATTTAGATCAATCTCATATAATAATGACCATCCTAAGTTATAAGAATGAAATCTTCACTGTCGCAGAATATGTGGGCGGAATCTAAACATAAGAGGACTCTATTGGCTCCCATGAGTAGGAAAAACCCCTAGCGCCAAAACCACCACACTGCAACGTGACCGATGACACCGCAGCTCATAATCACCACCACAGTGGCGGCCGTTATTAACCAATGGTGGAAGAGGGATGAAATGGTGGTAGTCATGTTGGGGTGATGGGCAGGGGCAGCTGCATTGCTATAGCTAAGGACAATGACAACAGCAACATTAGCCAGTATTAATAATGGCTACATGCATGGATAAAAATATTGATATCAATCACGGCCGTATTGATATTGAATGTTATGAATGTGAAAAAATTATCCACTGTGACAGCATAAAAAAATAAATTATATGCTAAAATTTAATCAATTTTAATCATATCTATTTATTAATAAGAAAGTTCTAATCAATTTTATCGAAAATCAACTTAAATCCTTCTAGGTCATCAGTAACACATATTCTATATTTTTGATCTATATATATTTTATAATTCTACCAAATGTATAAATCCAGGCTTTCAAAGAACTTAAATATATTTAAAACAAATAGATTTAATATTTCAACAGTTAGAAAAAAAAAAGGCCCACTATATTGGCCATGTCGATCATTAATTCCATAGTTATATGGTAAATAATGGCATTATCCTATACAACCACTCTATACCCTTAACAAAAGGTGCGGTTTCATCTTGAGTCGGGCATACCCATACAATCTTCTGACTCCGTGAAACCATTGCCCGACCGTCCCAAATAGAACAGCCATTAGGACAATTAGCCACTGCGTAACACTCGCCACCTTGCATGCCAACCCTAACTTAATGTTTGGCTGGGTAAACTAAAAATTCCATCCCTACATTATTCCCCCTGAAATTACTATGCTACTGTTTAGTTATTGTAATAATAGGAATAACAATTCTTAATAGAATTGCTATTACCTTCAAAACAAAGAATAAAAAACAATATGCCCTCTTTTTTCTTTTAATTCTGGTTGTCCCAGAATAATAATTCGAATATAGTCTCCCTAATTACTCTTATCCCAAACCCTATTTTGTCTCTGTCTCCTCATTTGATAAACAGTATGACTTTGAGGATTTTAGAGAACGATTTCGAATCAAAACTACTCAAAGATTGTGAAGGTGAAGACCGATTGTTCCTATAAGGGCAAAGGGGAGTCAATTTCAACTGACGCTATTTGAAATCGAAGTCGAAGACAATGGAGCCGGCAAGTATGAACTGGAAATAGGATTCGAACATGACATTGACCAGGTCTGCAAAGTTGAATACAACAAAAATTATAGAGAATTTGAAGTTTTATACAACAAGGAACACAGAGAATTCAAAGTCGTATACGACAAAAATTATGGAGAATTTGAAGTCGGATACGATGAAGATGGCGGTACAGTTGATTTTGAGTATGCAGAATACGATAACAAAGATAATGGCGGAGCTGGAAGAGAAGACGATGACAAAAATTCTAGTGTAAATTTGAATATTTTTTTCTTCAGGTGAGGGTAAACAATCATTTTATATGAATTTCTTAGATATTCCTGTTACAATTACTATACAACAAATACCATGAAATTAATTTATAATTCAATTTTAGCTATTACAACTAATTAACCAAATGAAAAAAATAATAATTTTTAACTCTATTCCACCCTTATTCAATTTTTACTTTATTTCATTCTAATAACCAGAATTAAACAACAAAACTTAAACGGTGCAAAATGGCAACTTACCACCATGCCTATATCATTTTTATCATCTCCGTTTACTTCCACAGTGTTGTCAACCACAAGATTCATGAACTGGTCAAATCCACGAAGCGTACCCACCACCATCCTATTTGCATTCAGTTTGACTGCGACACCGAAAATCAAATAACATCAAACCCTAACATTTTCAACAAGAGAGGTAAATTTTTCATATACAAGCTATTGGATTGACAGATGGATCTCACTATCAGTCACGGAGGCCAATCTGAATCAATGCAGATTCTCAAGAACTTGAACATGAATGATTGAGATTTATACAAGCTTCAAAGAGTAGCAGTGAATATATTTCCTTTTACAAAGCAACAACTGTGCTCATATCCCAGTGTTCAACATATATTTGGAAATAGACATCATAAGCAATAATGAAACTCATTTTCAATTGCGATCTTTGATCTCTATTTTCCCTACCTTTTTTCTTTTATTAGGTTTAGGAAGTTGAAAATCAAAGCCAAAAGCATAAAATCTCAGACAAATGTAGTAATGGAGGGGAAAGTCATTCTGGACAGCAAGGCTCCTAAATTTTTAGCATCAATTAGCGAAATTATAGATTAAAACTAAAACTCTTGCAGAATTTTATGCGAGACAACTCCTAAATGATTCAGAACAGTATCTACAGATACGTCATACAAATTAAAAATGCGGTTTAGCAGAAGCAACAGAATTAGAAACGACAACTTACTTTGAAGCTTCTTGTCCATGTATCTGTGATAAAAAAAGAAAACGAAAAACCAAATCGACGAAGTATCATCAGCAATCGAGCAATTTCGAGAAGAAAACTCAAACTGAAAAAAAGCTAATATATATGAAGTCGGATCGCAGGAAATTATAAAACGGCATACTCACTTCTTAAGATCAGGAGGCTGACCTGACCTGCTCATCTTGTTTCCTTTTCACACACAGAGAGAGCGAGAGAGGCGAGTTGTTGGCGAGGGCTGCAGAGTGAAGCGGAGTACTTCGACAAAAACCCTAACACGAGAGGGTTTCCAGAGGATGGGCCTGGGCCGTGGATTGATTGCGATCAAAATGGGCTCCAATAACAATTTCTAAATAAAATAATGTCATACCAATTTATATTATTATCAATTTTCAAAAATAAAAAATAATTATTTTAAAATATATAAAATCTAATATCTAATTATTTATATAAATGTTATTTTTATCACTCCACATAATTCAGTAAATATCATTCGAGAACATATGTAATTAAACATTATTTTTATCACATTATTTTGTATTTAAAAAATACATATAAATTAAATTCCAAATTAATTCATAAATTATATTATTGTTATATATTATTTGATATATATTTTAACATTCTAGCTCAAATGTAATTATTTTCATTAAATACATATTATTTGGATATGCTTTAATATCATGAAATAATATAATATTCTGACTGTATAATATAATTTTTCTGAGGCATAAGCCTTCATCTGGGGCCCAATTTCAAGATTTATCTCAACGACATAATAATTCAATAATTTAAATCTTCGTCAGACATAAGGTCTTGTATTTTTTTCTTAGTTTATGAGAATTTTTCACATAAAATCATTCTTGATAAATTTAATCATAAGAGGGGCATTTTGCAGTGCCGGAATTTTCCCAGTAGCATAACCTAAGATGGAATCGCATTAGCTGAGATGATGCCCATCAACAAGACAGCAGCAGATCAGGAAACAGGCAAGAGCTTGAGAAGTCAATCGATGGCGGCATTGGCGGCAATTTCGAGCTCCAGATGGTGGCTTGCTTCTTCAAACGACAGCTGCTCCTGCATCAGCGACGAGAGTTTCGCGGCGTTCTCCTCGTGGATATGAGCCGGAACCTTCTCTTTGTATCCGGAAGCATTCATCGTCCTCGTTAACGTCTCTTGTTGCCTGAGAATTTAGCCCGCAAATCAGAGGGAAAAAAACAGCATTTTGAGTGATAATGCAATTTCAAAGAGACTCCTTCGACATCATGTATAGTGAAAACTTTATATACCGAGCTGCTTTCCATAAGTGATATCTACTTTTGTTTGCCAACATACTTTTCCGGGTTGCTTCCTGTTGCAAAATGTGTACTCTCCCTTCTAACGGGTAAGATTATCGATATTAATCACGACTATAACGGTATTGACCATATTGGGTAATATGAGCCTTTTTTTTCCATTTTTTTCTTTTGTGAGATGGAACAAAATGAATTGGCAGAAATATAAACCGCATCAGATATATCTGCCAAAATTTGAGATATCAACAAACATACTATCAATAAAATGAGTAAGGACTTTATTTCCATTAAGTACTTGTATAGGTGCAAACAGTATAACAACTACTTTTGTAGGTCCTTTTTTTTTTTTTTGGGGATCCCCAGGAGGTCTATTGAGTAAGGACTTCTCATTTGGGCAAGAGTTTTTAAGACCCTGAGGGTACAGTAAATCCGAAATCGCAGTGATTATAACACTTATAACCCTGCTCAAAGGTCCGTATCTATGGAAGGTGCAGCCTTAAATATAATGGGGATTTTATTGCAAACTTTAACAACTGCTTTTGTCATTTCCTTTTTTTTTTTTTTTCCTGGGGGAGGGCACTTGAGTAAGCAGTTGATTCCATTAAGACTTTTTGTAAGACCCTCGCAGAATAACAGTAACATCCTTCCAAACCTGGGAGTGATTGCTGCCTTCTGGGGAGCCAGGTCCCATTAAACGTCTCAGGTATCTATGGAAGGTGCCTCCTTAAATATAATATCGGGATTTTATTGCGAACTTCAACAATTGCTTTTATCGTTTCTTTTTCTTTGGTGGGGGGTGGGGGCCAACGAAGAAGGCAACATTTGACCCCTAAAAAATCCGCCATGAGTCTCAATAAATGAGCTTAACTATAAGAATTTAACTTCTCAATTCAACTCGATTAAGTGCAATGCCCTTTAAAAGTAGAAGCAACTTTAAATCATTTTTCAATAATTTATTTTATATTTTCTCAAATATATATCCATTTATTCTCCGACCACAGCTAACTCACCTTTTTCCATTCCCTTATCTTGTTGGAAGTGATGTAATACAACTAGTAATGCAATTCAAAGCACATCCATTTTCTACCATTTTCAATTTCATTGCTCATCACATTGTTCTAGTCATGAAATGAAATACCAGTGCGTTATATTATCGATTTCAAGTCTATCGATACCAACCATTCCTAATATTGCGATATATTAGCCAATATTTGTCAGGTGATGCTCCATAGATTTTTTTTTTCTTCTAATAGATCCGATATCGATATGCATTATTTGATATCTTTTATACCAATAAGTGATATCGATACCAATAAATTGGATGAGATACCGACTAGTCGCAAATCAATTGCCCAAGATGGCTTAGGGATAGTACCGAGAGGGAAAGAAGTACTCACCTGCGTAGCTCCTCCATCTTCTTCCTCAGTTTTTCACGTTCTACTTCAGCGTTAATTGCCCCTTTAACCTTGAGATAAACAGAAAGATTTTCATTCACAACAGCGACTGCACATCCAGCCGGAGCAGCATCATTCTCATTCAAAACCTAAAAAATCAACCAAAAATCTCACCACCTGATACATGAAGTAACACAACAAATGAAAAAAAAAAAGTAATCTAAAAGTAATCACAGATTTGATGACATAATATCTTATCTACCCATTCGTAATAATAAATAAATACAATAATAAATGGATGGATAAGTGTCATGTCATTTTCCAAGAGTATCTTATCATTGTCTAAAAGATGTCACCTAAATATCCCTCAAAAGTATATTACTGTGTCCCAGATATACCAGCCCATAGCCAGATTCTTCTGGCCCGTAAAATAGTAGATACTCAACCTGGTCTTCTAGGATACTCATAGAATGAAATATTAGCCGACATTCGATATATTAGCCGATATATATCAGTATCCCACCTTGATGATACCAATTTTTCGGATACCACAACAAAATCATAATACGTTAGCTAATATTTTCCTATCAACTTATAACTCATAAAAAGTTATTGTGTTCCCAATATGTATCTTCCAACATAGCTACAACTGATCCTGAAATCAATATTGATATTTTCTTCCATGCATACCTCCTATTCTCACCACATCATTATCCGCCAACCTACTCAAACAAAACTTAGAATATCATATATTAACCACCCATTCATTCTCAAAACGATATATAAGGATGCTTATAGATGGCCTAGCTAGGATTATCTGAAAACTAGATATCCTATCAAGTTAGTTGACAATTAATGATACTAAAATTGATAATAACTAAATCTCAAATAAGTTTGACTAAGATTTGTTGATCTGAGATTGGAATTTTTCTTTCCTAAGGATGAAATAAAAACTTCTTTGAATGATGCCTGAACTTCCCTTGCCTCATCCACCTGCGCCACATCTACATTGTATGGCACATTATCATAGATGGGTTAGTGCATCGATGTAAATATGGTTCACATAATCACACGCTGCCGCGATAATATTGGGATATGTTGTTGTATTGATGATATATTGGTTGATAAGTTCAGGCCAGCTTTCGATTCCAAGAAATCCTTTTATTATAATATATCTGATATTTATATGTATTATTCAATATGCCTTCATACTGATATGTCTGCGACCAATATCGATATAAATACCAAAATTTTCATCCACGAGCCAATGACTTCATCCTTCTGACCAAGGCAAACAAATACTAGCTCAAAGCCAACTCTTCATACAAGTGTTACTGAATCAATGCCCTCTCCTATCTATTGGATTTATGAAATAGAAACTACTTCATTCTCTTGAATTTTCTAGAGGATTTCTACTCCAAATCAAGAAACATCATATATAGGTGCTCATGTCTTGCCTTAAAATTGCTCGACGATGAGTTTTTTTCCTACTTTCTCCATTAATGTCGATCATTTGGGGACAATTCAAAGTGTGAACTAGGCAAGCAGTGTTTCAACATTTCCAAACTCCAATATTTAAGCTTTTATCAGAGTTTGAGCTAGTATGAGCTTTTATTAAGCCCTATAAAGCTAATGAAAGTTGTGTTTTTATAATTATCGAAAGAGCTCAAGCCAGCCCCAAAAAAATCTTTAATGAATTATCTTAGAAGTTATTACAATCAATTAAAAAGTATTTTAAATTTATATTGTAATCAACATAAGTTAGAAACGAATATTGAACTACAAAACCATTTTTTAACCGTGCCCAGGTTGCCAAAAAGACACTAGATCAACAGCTATTGAAGGGCCTTGTAAAGTGTTTCAAACTCACACCAACTACAGCAAGCACTATGCCGATCTTGAATTAACAAGTCTACTTAAGTAAGAATGGTAAAATAGAATGCAGAGACCACCAAATCCTAGTAAAAGTAGAAAATAGAGCATATAAATGAGAACTAAGAGAAGTAAACAAGTGGATTGCAGTAATTTAGATGACATACCTTCAGGGAAGAAAGAGTCGCGAGGGTTGAAATCTCTAAATCATGACTCTTGATAATCTCCAAAATCCTGTCCGTCCGACAGAGAGCAAAAGCTTCCCGCCTGAAAATAATAATACATGGACCATTTAAAAAGTAAAAAGAAGAAGAATGACAACTAAAAAAAATAAAGTCTATCAGGATGCAAAGGCTTTAATCATCAATTTACCAAAAGTGCCTAGAAGTTGACATGTCACATATCATCATTCGCATATGAATGATGCTTCTTCAGATCAAATGTCACCATCACGTTACAAGAATAAATACGAAACAGAAGAGCATCAAACGCCATCTTTAAGTAATCACGAGTTGCAATGGCACAGAGAGCGAGTATTCTATCCTTTACTCAGATGGGTGAAGAGAATCGGTACTAACACTTTATTTAGCCTATCTCAGAAACCCCAAGTATAATTTGATAATTTTTCAAACAAGACATTTCGATAAGGATAGAGCATGGGTGTCGGTATTGGTCACAGACTTATCGGCATCAGATAGATAGAATAATATGTATCGTTATCGGATAAATTGAAAGGAAAAAAAATTCATGAAAATCATCAACTGATAAAATCGTATCAACTGATATAACGCAATATAGCATCAACACGAAAACATATCGAAATGTCTCCATAATATCGGGGGATATCTATGTCCGAGGGCCCGATACCAATATATATTTGCCAATATTTTCATCTCTGGGATAGAGGGAACATCAATGCACTCAATAATGCACTTCTATAGGTAATGTCCCCCAAGAGTAAGCTACCACTTCTTTCTTTTACCCAAAGTTATCAAAAGTTTGTTATTATAACGTTTGATGATTCCTTCAATTATGTCTCCCTCCTGCAAGATGGAAATGACATTAACAACTTGCCACAACAACAAAGTAACCTCATGCAAATAAAAGAGGTGGGCTAGTTTTTTTGCTAAAGCAGCAAGTTCAGTGTCTCTGACATCAATATTTTTCGTTACCTTGGCAGTATCATAAAATGCTACCATATAGATGATATATTATAAGATGTTGTTGCATCACTTATATAGCATAATATATTGTCTAATATTCAAAATTCGGCCGATATGGCCTTATTAGCATGATTTTCAAAAAAAAAATTTATTTTGATATATCTAATATCGATATATATTGTCCGATACATTTGATATCAATACGGCCATAACTAATACCGATATGTTTATTTGTGGTAACTATAGATAGCACATGTTGGCAATATAAAGTACTTGAGACATCAGCTAATCAAGAATTTCATAAACTTTTTATCAAGCCATTTCAATTTCCTAGTTGAAATCAAAATCAAATCACAGCAACCATATTATTAAATTCCAAAGCGAGTTGAACTCCAGCATTTAATTTATCCAAATTGAAACTATAATCTAAAAGATTCCTTCGACAACAGCGGCAGCTAGGGATGTTCAAAAAAACAGTTGATCCGCTAACCCGTAAAGAAAATGTTAAAACTAAACCAAAAACTAGGACACTAGGTCGTTCGGTTTAATTTTGGGTTGTAATAAATTTTCTTATTCGGGTTTTAGTTTGATTTCGGGTTACCGATTATCAACTTAGTGGTCACCTAAACCAAGCATATATGTGTATATACAATATATGTACGTGTGTATGCGCGCGCTCATGCCTGTGTGTGTGTGTATGCATATATATATATATATATGTCCAAAAGCAAACAAAATTAACAAGTTTTTAACATAGCATAAATGTCTTAATTAATTATTTGTAAAAATGCTTTGCTTGATAGGAAAACATAATATTATTGATATTGAGGATCAATTGAATGATGGGGATTCCAAGGGCATCTGAAAGGCAGAAAGATAAATATTTACAGTCGTATGAAAGTTATACTCTTGGAAGTTGGTTGCTAAATTAGATTCAAAGATATAATTTATACATTAATATATTATATGAGTTTTCTAAAATTATGAATAATATATATATATATTTTAGTGGAAATGTTATACTGTTCAAAACTCGGTTAACCAACTAAAAAAATACAAGGAGACAGAGATTTCTCATGGATTATCCTAAGGAGGGAGAAAGAAGAAGTCTCTATTTTCTTTTCCTTAGTAATAGACAAGTAAGGATTTGCTCTCTTTCTCCCATCAGAGTTTAAAATGTCAACTGAGATAAATACCAAAACCATACATAACAAGAAGTGCATGTAATTTAGAATCATCTATGTGCTCATAAAATTAAAGAAACACAGAAGTTAAACTTCATAAACACACCTTTCATGTCTTTCCTTAGCAGGCATTAAAGACCTAAGTGACCTAAGAGCTTTCACGGTCGATTCGATCAAATCCATCACGCGCTCCACTTCATCATTCATCCATGACTAAAAGATAGATCATACAGGCAGTCAGTAGCCTTTACATCTAAGCAGTAAGGCTCAAAATTAATATGAAAAGCACAAGATACAAAACCTTTCGATCATATTAGAATTATTTTTCCATACAAAAACAGGATCAAATGTTAACCAAGTCATACAACTTCCCTTCTTTGGGAGACACGACAGAGGACAATCAGGTTGCAAAAAGTAGAACATTTTTCTTTTGATAAATAAGTACTCATACGCATATCTTCCAAAAAAGTTACGTTCAATGACTCCAGATTATCCAAGCGGACAACAAAGGAAATGGTTACAACCCATCTTATACAAATAAAAATGCACAAAGCAACAGCTATAAAAGCAATAAAAAAACCGTTATGGCGGACAATCACCATCAAGACTTGTGTGATAGGAAGTAGAGGATGGTCCAAATAGTCTTATTCCCATCAAAATGAAAAAGATGCATAAAAAATGTTGGCGTTCTGATCCCTTCAAATAAAATAGGTCTTGGCAACCAGAACAGGCCTAAAGCGTAGGTGGATCGTGGATTAGGAGTTCAATCTAATAGCTGCCCACCCAGTGGCTCTGCTCCAGCGGTATATGGAGATGCATAGATGATAATTGAACGAACAACCCTCCAAATCTCCTTGAAAGTCTCACAATTGAAAAAAAAAAGGTGATACATTGTTTCCTTTGCAGCTCCACAAGGCACAAAAGAGGGAAGGTGGAGGAAGCGACAAGTCTCCAAAGTCCTGAAATGGTCTCTAATAGCCAGGCAAAGAATAAAAGCGTGCAAATGATGGTGGCCAAGACCACAAACAAGGGCAGCCTAGGTCACTTTTAAGTGCAACAGCTAGAAGATCCTCCAGGTTCACTGGACAGAGAAAAGGCCATTTGCTTCAAGCACCCAACAAATAGAATTTGCAGAGGTGGGGCTGGGATCATAGACGGCCGTGATCTGATGGAGCCCACAGGCAGGAAAGCTTGCAGTAGCCATCTCCACCGGTTTCCCGAGATAACGGAGTCCATTTTTACGTTTCAATGAATTTCCATACTAAGAGTACTACGATCAAGAAAGGTGACAATAAGAGGACCCACAACATGCCAAAAATCAAACCACAGGAAGGTGTTTTTCCCATTGCCTCACAATGTGGCGAACAAAAGGCATGAAGCTTCATAATTTTACAGAAGCTCTGAGGAGCAGATTGTAAAATTTTGATAGTCTAGATACATCAATCTTTGAAACGGTGGTGCTTAAATTAATCTACCCAAATACAGCAATCACCCCCCCAGCCACCCTCCAGAGGGAGCTTTGTTCCACGCAATACAAAAATTTGATTGATGGAATATGGTATGATATTTATGAAACTTCAGAAATTGAAATTCAAATATTTCTTCTTAGAACTTATGGATTTGACCCCATAAGTGGAACACTACCACCCAATAGCATGTTGTCACCAGAAGTGGAGCCTGATATTTCTCTTGACAATACCCTAATTGTTCCTGAACAATTAGAAAGAGATTCTTCAACAAAAAAAAAATCGGTTAAGATGAAGTATACCAATCTAGAAGTTTTTGTAGCTCAATCATGTGTGATGGAATCTTCAACTATTTGACCTTTTTGAACTCCATTTAGAACTTACTAGAGGCTCCATATACCACAAGAAAGAAAAGGATTGAACAAGGAACTCTTCTAACAAGGTATTGTGGAGTTGATCATCCTGATCTTTCAATTATAAATAAATATCTTAAACCTATGAATGGGGATATTCCCCAAACTCTCAAAAAAGGGTTTACTCCAAGTGAGCACAAGGAAGATCAAAAGCAATGAAACTATATGACTTAGTTAAAGTTTATATTGCTATCATGATCTTAGCATGAGTAATAATAATAATAATAATAATAATAATAATAATAATAATAATAATAAAGACATTTAAATAATAATTATCCATAAATGATTAAAATCTAAATAACCAAAGTTGGACTGGACGATACAAAATGAACCACAAGCAATATGATAGATAATAAGCTTAGCAGCGGACAAAGGACCTAGCCGAGTTAAATGTCATTCAGCCTCCAAATAATATAAGTACCTACTTAGTCTCAAAATCTTTGTAAGAAAAACATATCTGACTAAAAACCCAATATATCACAAAATAAAGACATACTAAACATTCATTTGACACATTGTCCTAAAATAACTAACTACAAAACTCGACATATACATATAAATCGAATACATAGATTCCAAATGAAAATACTCAAAATCTACAAATTACAAACTAAATAAAAATCTGCATCAATCTTCCAACCACGACCTACAAGTATTTATAGCTCTTAATCTAGAAGAGTTAAAAAAACATAAGACTAATACTTAGCATGTATATGTATATACATGTTAATAAAACAAATGGAAGACGGAAAACCGTAAAACATATACGAAATTTGATTAATCAAACTTTCCATTAAACACATTCCAAATAAAGATTTTGTACGAATAGTTTGTTACATAAATAAATATTCAAATCATGCAAATAGTACGACAACATCAAAAGTTCAAATTGTATAATGCATCTATAAAATCATACAATGCAAAAATCATATCAAAATCTATAAAACTCCAAAAGCCAAAGCATTTTAAAACAGAAAATACAATGCAGGACAAATCCCAAGAACCAAAGACCAGTGACTTATACATCGACTAATCAAAAAATCAGTTTTGAATAATATGATATTTATATTCCTGGTAATCTTAGGCCAATACACTATGAAGACTATCTATAAAGACAACATCAAAATAGATTGTTTGCATATAAAATCATACAATGCAAAAATCATATCAAAATCTGTAAAACTCCGAAAGCCAAAACATTTTAAAACAGAAAATACAATGCACAACAAATCCCAAGAACCAAAGACCAGTGAATTATACATCGACTAATCAAAAGATCAGTTTTGAAGAATATGATATTTGTATTCCTGGTAACCTTAGGCCAATACACTATAATTTAAAACCTGTAGGCAGACTGTCTATAAATTTGTCCTATTAGTGGGGACAAGTGCCACTTTCTTCTTTTACCAATAGATGATAGGTATGCTCTTCAAGTGTGCCTAATATATTATGATATATCTAAATATATGCTATCAATTTCTTACAATGGTTCTCAATAAAAACAAACTAACAATCATATAACAAATATATAAATCTTTTTTACTTTCTAGGAAAAGTGCAAACTTAGATCAAATAACAAACTATAGTCATCACCAAATGTTTGTATGGATGGCACATGAAAGGTCAAATGCAGAAAAGTTTCATGACCTTTCTTTACAATATTTCCATATACATATCCAATCCTTCATATATCCAAACGTTTATTGAAAATTAAATAAAATCTTCAAATATTTGGTAAACTCAAACAAAATCTCAAAATGTTCGATAAAATATACATGCATGCAATAATATTGGGAAAATGGGTGCATAGAGTGACATCATTTACAATAAAACAAGAACCATAGGTAAAATTGAAGGAGCCCAAAGCTTGACTAAAAAATGGGCTTAGAAATACTTACTTAAACCTTAAATTTAACTTGTCTGACGCAAAACAGCTCCAAAATTTCTTTCCTTCTCTCTCTTCTTCTTTTCCTTTCTCCACTCTCTCTCTCTCTTTCTTTTCCCACACAAAATGATAGAATCAGCATGAAGGCCTTTACATACTCAGATTAGCACATGAGCGCCAGTTAAATGTGTATTAGGCACTACCTAGACAAGCGGCGTGTACAAGTGCTGCATCATGTACACCTCAGGTGCCAACATTTTGCTTCAACTGCACATAAGCGCTTCGTAGGCACTCCTCAAGCACACTTCTTCCTCTAACAACGCGCACGAGCGTAGAGATAGGTACCCATCAAATGCTAATCTTGATTCCCTTAATTTCGATTTTCCTCAAATTTTTCATTACACAATTGTTTCCCATATTAATCCAATGCATATCAATAGTGATGCCATAAATCATGAATGAACAATCATGCATTACAATTGCAAAATTAAAAATTATGATATATTATCATACCTGTACAACCGATGGGTACTCACTTATCATGATTGATTCCTTCCTTATACAATCCCTCTCTTGAGGAAGGCGCTGCCACAATTCTTCGGTGACAAATGGCATGAACGGATGAAGTAACCGGAGCCCAGTATCTAGGCACACCCACAACGTATCTCGAGCAAATTTTTTTGCAGATGAAGATGGCGGATCATTGCTGGCAAAGTAGGGTTTAATTACTTCTATAAAAACATCACACAGCTGGAATTGCCACCATGAGTATACTGCGGTGGCAGCATCTGAGAACTCAAATGCCTCGAGCGATGACACAGTTTTGTCAATGGCTTTGTTAAGTACTGAGAGTATCCATTGGCAACTGAAGGGCATGATATCGGGAACTACATTCGGTGAAGGGGTGTACTCATCTCCCAGATTGCTCAAAGCAAATCTCGTTGCATTCCACAGTTTGTTGCACCACTGGCGGTACCCAACAACTCTTTGAATGTCCAAGTTTATTTTATCAGACTGGATTAAACAAAATGAAGACACAATTTCAGCAAATTATCCAAAGAGACAAACATGGATGAAAATATCAGTATCGGGATAGGTCATATCAATATTGGATGATATGTATTGGTATCGGACATATCAAAAACAAAATTATTTTGCATGTTGTAACCTAGGATGACACATCAACCGATATTCTAAATCTCAGTTAACAATCACGATATATCACAAATACATCGACACCATTGATGAAAATATCGGTATTAGACAACATATATTTGCATTCGATATACTGGACAGATTTTTTTTTTTTTTTAAAGCGTAAGCAAATAGAGCCACATCTGCCGATATATCGATTATATTAGTTAATATTTTGAATATTAGCTCACGATAAATTGACGATACGAAAATATATTGCAATATTATCTCGGAATCAGAAAATATTAGTATTAAGAGCCCTAATATAGATACATATTGGCTAATATTTGCATTAATGAGCAACACAGATACTAGTTGGGGGACCGATACTTATGTTTCATTCCATGGAGCCAACACGTAAAGAGAAGCAAACAGCATAAGAATTTGACCTGAGCTGTATAAGAAACAAGCGCAAAACGTAGAGCATCAGCGCCGCATTCAGCAATACCATTAGGAAAGTCTTTCTTCTGTCCCTCTTTTGCAACATCGAGCTCAGCAGGATCCAAATTACCCTGCTCCAGCCTCTTGTGGAGATCTTCCAGGGAAATACCATTTATAACCTCAAGAGGATCAATGACATTCCCCAATGACTTGGACATCTTACGCCCGTGTGCATCACGAATCATAGGATGAAGATAGACCTGCAGAAATTCCAAATTGCACATTTGACCATGCTTCTTCCATGTAACATATGCAGGAATATGTTTCATGAGGGAAATGAAGTCTATGAACTTGAATAACCATGTGCTTGGAAGGACTTATCATTTTCTAGCATGTCATTTAAAATCTCAGAGTATTTCGGATGCTTGAAGGCCTTGCCGACCCAAATAGAGAATCGATATGATCCAAGATCATAATACAAATGATATTTCATAATCAACCTCGGTTGTCAAAGTACTACTGCGACAAAATTCTTAAGGATTTCCTAGCTCAAGTATGAGATTTCATGCATTTCATTATTTAGAACAGTTACAAATTTTTATCTCCATCTCAGGAATGATTTTGGATGTCCTTGGAAACCCATAAATTACATCACAGCACCTACAGTTCCTTCAAGGATCAGCTGGCAGCAACGGAAACATGCAGGGAAGCTTTAAAGGTGAACATGGTCTTTATAGAATTGTCATGCATTTCTTAAAGGGCAAAATTATAAAAAATATTCTAACTTTTTTCCCACAACTATATTTTCAACTTCTGTATCTTGAATTCTATTCTCAACTACTTTAGTACCAATTCTATGCTATTTTCAACTTCTGTATTTCCAATTCTATTCTCAACTACTTTAGTACCAATTCTATGCTATATAAAATTTTATCACAAGATGATGACATTCCAATTCATATGATAGTATGCATATGATACTAAAAACCTTGAGAAGTATGCAAAAAATTAAAGCAAGGGTCTATTGTACTGTTTTTTCCCCCATCATGTGCACATCATGGGACATCAAAATATAAAGTATTTGATTTTTTTTTGTGTAGTATAAAATTGGTATGAAAAGAAAAATTGAAAATAGAATTGTTAAAATTAAAAGTTGAGAATATCTTTGGGGAAAATGAGAAATATATTTGGCATTAACCCATTCTCAATATCTATTTGATCTGTAATGCAGTCTGACCACCATACTGATTTATCATTAATTCACTAATTTCCTTTCTGCATTTTCTTTTAATTCTTCCTTTAAATAAGAAGCTGTGTTACCATAACTCAACGGAAACAGAAGTTCTCCAAATGTAAAGCAACCACCACATAGATGCTTACCAACACCTCTCTTTAAAAACTCTCAACACAAAGTGAGAGAAAACAAACAAAACCCAACAAATAGTTTTGCTGCTATTTATAAATGGTAACAGCAAAATAATTTCAGAGATAATGTGACTGGGCCAATATGACAGTGATTGTGTGACAGCATCAAGAACAAGAATAGTAATAAATATGTTAAGCTATTTTATTAAAGTTCTTATTTTTCCTGTGAAGTCTGAACTAAATACCTTTCTGAAAGGCACATCACCACTAAGTTTAGTATTTAGCATCACCATTCGAGCAACCCAGAAAAAAAGAATGTCATGTCCCGTCTCAAGAACTGAAGTTGGATAGAACTTCCTCAAATTCTCAGTTTCATCTGGCCAGTCCAATACAGAAAGCGGAAAAAGACCTGAGGAAAACCATGTATCGAGAACATCAGGGTCTTGGGATAAATGAATTATTTTCCTGGAAAATTTTTTCCAAGCCTCTGTTTGAGCTTCTTCCTTGTTTCTACCAACTACCCAGTGATCATTATATGCACCGAGCTCCTTCAGTTCATCATCCTCCAAAGTAACATACCATGCAGGAATACGATGACCCCACCAAAGCTGCCTTGAGATGCACCAATCACGAATATTTTCAAGCCATCTGAGAGAGTACAAACACTTCCAACAGTAAGAAACATAAGAAGACAACAAATCAGGCCATGACACAGCAAGAAAAAGAAGATTGACATTATTAGAGAAATCTCAATTTGAGAAACTTATAAGCTAGTCTTATGAGGATGAGATTTAAAAAAAAAAAAAAGCTGCATATGATATTTCTATGTTATAAAAGCATAGTTCACATTGTTATAACCATTTCCTCTGCAAAATTATTAGTTCAATGCAACAAAAGGGAAGGCCCACTGTCTGTGTATATGACAGAAAGTAGGAATTAATTAATCTCCAAGGTATCCAAGTTCATAACACTTGCAATGATAACATTCCATGATGAAGGAAAACATGGGAAAGGGCCATACATGCAAATATTGGTCGATATGCATCGTATCGGGCCCCCCATGCCGACATCTATAGACACCGCAACAAGATGCGATATGTTTTTTTACCGACGATATATCCTAATATATTAACTAATACAGTCCTGTCAGTTTATAATTCTAATTATTTATTTATTTCTTTCAATATATCCGACATTAATATGTATCATCCAATATGTCTAATACCAATATAACCACGACTAATATACGATACCAATATTTTCATCCATGGGAAGGGGCATGCAATTCTATTAAGCTAATTTTATGAAGATCAGAGTTAAAATAAAGCTGCATATGATATTTCAGTGTTATAAAAGCATGGTTCAAATTGTTATAACAATTTCTAATGCAAAATATTGGCTCAATGTAACAAAAGGGATGGCCCATTGCATGAGCATATGATATATATGACAAACTTGAAATCAATTGATCTCCCAGGCATCCATGTTTCTAATATATGAGACCTCAACATTATGAGATGTGAGAAAACAAGGGAAAAGGGCATTCAAGACCTCTTCCACTCAGCTGCATACTGTTTCGGAATGATCTCAATCCTCTGATTCTCCTCATTTGTTACAGCATTAAGAGCCTCCCTGGCCATGCCATTGCAGTTAACAAACCACTGAGGCTTTATCAATGGTTCAACAATATCATTACTTCTTGAACAAAGGCCGAGACGCATCTCATTATTTGCAGTGCCTCTATATAGTCCCTAAAAGAAAGAAGAATGAGCGTAAAACCTTTCTTCTACAACGGCTTAGAAAGAGGCATATGAAAGAAAGCACAAGTAAAAACTAGTGAATAGCAATAGCCACCTGGTGACAAGATGCAAAGTAATACATGAAGTTAATTTAGCCAAAAAAGTGGCAACACCATATGCCCTGCTTGAAATCTACAAATGTGCTGGATTAAAATATATATATATTTGCTACAATGCGGCAAACAGTTGATGGGCATCTTTGATTTACAGGTTTTACATCATATAGATACCAAAAATTTAAAAGGAGAGCAAATGAAAAATAAAGAACAAAGAACAACAAAGACAAGCTGCTACTACTCCATATAGAAGACAAGACTGTTACACGTTGCATTGTCAGAATTAACTCCCCTAATATCCAAGAAATACATAATTCAAACAGAGGTAGTTGGAACATGAAATTAAAATTAACCAAATTGACATAGAATCATGGATAAAAATATTGGATGGGTATTTGGTGTGGCCATATTGGTATCGGATTGGACATTATATATCATAATCATATATATTAGAAGAAAAAAAAATTGATAATCATAGACCAACAAGACTCTATCGGCTGATATTTGAATATGCTAGCAGAACAAAAACAATGAATGAGAGGAGAGCAGACCTTGCCTCATATCACAGCTTCCAAAGAAATTCTAAAACCGCATCCAGAACTATCTAGGTGGGAAAGAATAATATTGACTATGCACCCTGATTAATAAACACAAGGTTTGTCAAGCAGAATCTGACTAGTGTGATGATCTTCATGCATGCACAAGGTGTTTCCATCCAACATCTAAATGAAGTTATTGATTACAAGAAGCTCAATTTTGCAGTGATTAGTCATGATCATATTTGGAAACACATCTGTCCAAAAAAAGTTAGCAATCCTGACTAGGCAACCTGACAATTAGCACAAGGATAATTAAGGAAAGAAGAAATTGAAGATCTTAGTCCTACTGCCAATCACAAGCTATGATTCTTTCTTTCTCTGTCCAATCATTCTCAATAATAGAATGGCAAATGCAAATATAGCTTCTGCACATTTTCATTTACTCAGATGTGCTGCCCAACTATCCCACTTTTCTCAGTGTTTCCCTTTATACTGATTAAGCATACAACAGAGATTCTTTAGAGGATAGCAAGCTGGCAACATTTTAAGAGTATTGCTTTCTTCCTAGTGTTTATGCACACAAATTTGTAATGCTGTAGCAGACAAGATAGTGGGACAAGACAGGAAGAATAATACCCTACCTTCTCTTGCATTGCCTTAATTATTGCCTCACGGGCTTTGAAACGTGGCATCCCTTCAAACTCTGGACCACCATTACTATTTATTTTGCCATCATCTGTGAAAATGTTAATAAACTCAAGCTTGTGACGCTTTCCAACCTCAAAATCATTGGGGTCATGTGCTGGTGTGATCTGCAAGTGAAAGAAAGCAGAGAAAGAAAAACTAATTCACAAATTAAGCACGGAAAAAAGGTCATTGCATTCAAAACCTCATGCAAGACACTAACCTTCACAGCACCAGTTCCAAATTCCCGGTCAACAAGTACAGCATCACAAATAATAGGAAGCTTTCTTCCATTAAATGGATGAATTGCAAATTTTCCAAGAAATTGTTGGTATCTCAAGTCATCAGGATGTATAGCAATTGCAGTATCACCAAGCATAGTTTCCACTCTAGTAGTGGCCACAACAATTTCACCTAGATTGCCTTCTAAAAGGTAAGCAAATGATGTTAGAACTCCAACCTCCACAAGATTTTCATATCCAGGAACTTTTAACAGTGTCCTTTCTTTGATGTCCACATATTCTACCTACAAATACCACAAATATCTAGTAAGAAGGTGAAAGCCCTTGTAGACCTTGCATCCAGAAGACATGACACACCTCAATATCAGAAATTGCAGTTCGCAATATGCAATCCCAATTCACTAACCGAATGTCCCTGCATACAGGAATAAAACGGAAAAAGATTATACAAACAATCAAAAAAAGAAGACTATAGGTCTACATGAGTGCAAAAGTTTCAGCCTAAAAATGATTTTTGGCATGAAAAGAATTAAAATCCTCCCCCATTGTAAATAGGCTTTTCAGGGTATTTTTCTCCACCCATAAATATATGTGTACATAAGGTTCTTATGCACTGCACTATTATAAAGCTAATTAATCACATTTTGAGTTGAAAACTTGAAAGATATTGGGATTGTCTTACATCATGAAGCATACCGATAAATAAGACCTTCTTTGTAAAGCCTAACAAAAGCCTCTGTCACAGCCTGCGATCTTTTCTCATCCATTGTAAAACACTGCAAAAGCATGTCAGCAAAACTAACAATTAAAGCTAAAACAACAAAAAACAACATATTAATTCAATATAAGCTAAGTCCCAACCTCTCGAGACCAATCAAGAGATGCACCAAGTCGACGTTGCTGCTTAAGTATGGTGCCGCCATACTCAGTTTTCCACTTCCAAACCTTATTAAAGTAAGGATGAGGATAAAGTCGTAACTTCAAAGTTGAAACCACAGTATGAATTTAAGCATAAAAAATAAAGCCAAAACAAGTTCTTTGGTCATAAGCATACTTCAGACACAAAATTCTCACGCCCAAGATCATGCCTGGTTAGTTTTCTTTCACGCATAATCTTCTTCTCCACAACCACCTGCAAATATTAGAATGAGTTAATATCACCACGGGTCATGTATTGTTGTTGAAGTTTGTTGTTGAATTAACTGAGAATCTGACTTTGTTTCCTCTTATACTTTTAGACTTGCAATTGTCAAGAATTATCTTTGAGCAAACAATAAGAGGCATTGACTTTAGATTTATTCGGTCTTATTGAGCCTCTTATAAAATGCTCCAACATTTCAGAGCCCCTTATAAGATATCTTAAATTTAAGAAGCAAGAGTATGCTCTTAATTTCCAAGATTTACTTTTTCAGAACGAAAAAGCTATTAGTAAAATGTTTACTACATCTTAGACTTTCACGTCTTAAAACGTCTGTTAAATTTTCAAGGTAAACAAGACCAGAAAATGGTCACATCTTTAGGGTACTATGAACATTGTGGCCCAATACACAAACTCCACATCTTGGGATCTGAGGAAGGCCATATGTACACATCTTTATCCCTAAATTGTAGAGAGGTTTCAGTGGTTTAAACCCATAACCTCCAAATCACAAATGGGCAGCATACTAATATGCCAAACTCACTGTAAATATAAGAAGTTCTCTAGTTGTATATTATTCAATAAAACAATTGATTACCCATTTGACACACATGGTTTTAAAAAATTTGCATTCCTAAAAATTGGTGCAAAGCAACAAAGGAAAGGATCAAAACTTAAGAGTGAAGTTAGCTAAAGGGATGGGTCATAATTATTGCAAGGAGCCCCCATAGCCTAATGATTTGTTATACATTTTTCCAGTAGTCATTCTAGGTACTATTGCATCTAACAATTTTGCTAAATTGTATTCATGTCAACAATTTAATCAAATTGAATAGAGCGGAATGCCCATGGATTGCCCAACAAGAACCAGTGTCCAGCACATGCTGCATGTGCACCTGATTCTCAATAGCATCAATCCAAGCATAGTTACTTGGGAATGTAATGCACTGGAAATACTACATTTCCTGAAATGAATTATTTGTACAAGAGTGAGAAAGGAGGGAACCACCACATTCAAGATCTGAGAGGTAAGCTATCTCAATTTTCCAAAGTTGCCAACAAAACCAAGGGACATTCCAGAAGAAAGCAGAAGAAAATACCAAAATCAGAACAGAAAAATAAGCTTAAATGATATCAGTAATACCCTGGTGTTTCGTACTTAGGTTATTGGGGCATGTGATCATTAATTGATCCTTAATTGACTTATTTAATGTGCAGAGGATATATTTTTTGGAGTAGCTAATCCATCTTTGGGCCAGATATAATATTTTGGTAGGATTAGACTAGATGAGTTAGAGATGATGCTTGAGGGTATTTTGGTAGTTTTATTCCATCTGTAGACCTTGAGTGAAATTCAGTAATTAATTTGTTAGAATTGATAGTGGCTAATAATTATTCAGTTTTAGAAATGTATATTAGTAAATTTATCAAATTAAATTGGAGAGAAAATGCCAAAGCCCTCGCAGCCCATCTAACAAACCATAACCACCCCTCCACATTTGTATATCAGGAATATGAAGAGAAAGAGGAGCTGCAGTCTTAGGAGGAAATTCAGTTTTGGGTCCAGTATTTAAAATGTATATATCAAACACCTTGGAGGGATGCAAACCTAGCTGGCCAGCCACCCTTTTAAACCTAATTTCCTTAAAGGCTTCCCATTTCCTTTTCATTACAACAAAGTTGGGTAGAAAGAATTAGAAGAGGCAGCCTTGGATCTTAGAGAAGAACAGTGAAGAGAAAGGAAAGGAAGGAAATCAACATTGAGGCAAGTAACTCTAAACTTTCTGCTGCAAGTGAATCTCCAAACCCTTTCATTCCAAATTCCATGTAGGTAGGTGATAATTTAATCATTCATATGAAATCATCTCTGTGCAAATTTCTCATCTGTTTTCCTCATTTGAATTGCTCGTTCTGTTTTGGGAGAAATAGAAGGATGACTGTTATACATGAGTGAAATTCATGAACCCTTTCAGTTGTAATCAAACTGTATATTTAAACTGAATTTCTACCAAGTATTTATCACCTTTTGTGTAACCAACTATACGTGAATTGAGTCAATTTCAATTAGAAAAAGTAAATTTGGAAAGACTGGGCACAATTTGATCAGTTGAGGAACAAAGTGCATGATATTTTGGTTGAATCACATTAGAAATTTGTTGTTTGTATATTAGATGATGAAAATTAGAAACTTTCATGAATTATACATAATGGAATCGAAATCAAAGGAACAGAGCACATTTGAAGTTGAAAAGTGACAAAATCAGAATTTTGTAGCTACTTTAGGACAGATCATTCTTATGTTAGATTAACATAAATACATCCATGAATTAATTGTTTCAAATGTTTGATGATCCAAGATTACGATTTCATTGTTGACACGTGAATTTGACAATCAGAGGACATGGCGCTTGATCGCAATTTGAGCAAAGGTGAACAATGATGCTGTGAAGGAAGTTATGGTCTTTAGCAGCAGATTTCTATAGCTATTTTAGAACCGATCATTTATATAATAAATTGATATAAAATTATCCGTAAATTAGCTATTTTGAATGTTGGATGCTCCAAGTTTAAGATTTTGTCATCAAAATGCGAATTTGATAATCTCTGGATGCATCATTTGATTGACGACTGAGCGATGTTGAAAATCAAAAAATTGAGAAGAACGAAGCCAGCAGCACTGCTCAAGCATTTCTCCCGTATGCCTCGTGCACTGCACATACAGCGGGTCTGCCCGAGCACCCCAACAGTAAGAGTAGAACAGCATGTGGATTTGGAGACTCAGCATGAGCACCATTCACTTAAGACTTGAGAAGTTGAGCACTAGTTACACAGTGGATAATTTCTAATTTCACATGAGGAACAAGACACTGTTCACAGTGGGGCATATTAACTTGAAGGTGACACTGCTCACCGTGGAGTACATTAAGTTATAAGACTTGTAGTAATGAAGTTTTGATTAACAAGCATAGATAGGGAATTATCAGCTGGAAGGTTATTTATATAATATTTGATTCTAGATTAAGAGCATGTGTTCAAATGTGGTTGATTTAGTGTTATGAATCAATCATATGAGAATTTCAGATATATTACACTAGGTGATGTAACCTAGATTTTAGGCATGAGTCAAGTCAATTGAATAGGCTAGATGTTGACTGTAAACATATGAAAAATTTTATCTAATTTACCGAAGATGAAATGTTAAGAAAAGGAAGACAATTTGGTCGAGTTGAGATAAGTTGAGGAAGTGTTAAGAAAAGAAAGATACATTGATTTCTACTCTTGGTGTCTTGATATTCCCATTGATGAGTTTCTTTGTGTGCCTTTGATTGTGTATGTATGGTCTTCATTGGCATCGAATGATTTCTCCATTCGTTCTAATTGATGAGTTCCTTTACATTGTCCTTGATTTTGTGAGTATGTTTCTTGGTTTTTAGGCTAAGGTAAAAAGGTACAGATGAAAATACTACAATTTTAAATAATATGAAACCTCCAAAACCTTATTGTACTTTATTGTCATCTAATATCTATTCCATGTCTTGGTGGTTAGGAGGTCTCTTGCTGTGGATGGATACCTATAGACATGTGTCCATCGTAGAGGATAATATCAAGGATTATCATAACGAAGGACACTAGGTTTGACATGTTTAGTACTAGGAACTCTCGTATACTCTACGTCAGTGAGATGTCTCTGTGGAGTACAGCGTTAGTGATTCTCGCACACACCATGTTGGTGCGGAGAAATCTTTGTGCAGCACACTGCCAGAGATTCTTGCACCCCTGCATCGTGTGTGGTGAGGTCTTGAGGAGCATATTGAGTGGTCAAATGTTAAACTTGTGTCACTATAATTAGTAGTAATTACCTAACTAATAGGAGCATAAATAAGAGACCTTTGATGAACACTGACAGAATAAAATATAAAAAGAATGCTGTGTTATCTCAATGTTGATGAGGACCATATAGAGATTCAGATCCAATAGAATTATATTGTTATTGATAATCAA
The DNA here is from genome assembly GCA_033239525.1 of Nepenthes gracilis. Classification (NCBI taxonomy): domain Eukaryota; kingdom Viridiplantae; phylum Streptophyta; class Magnoliopsida; order Caryophyllales; family Nepenthaceae; genus Nepenthes; species Nepenthes gracilis. The sequence continues at coordinate 1,104,058 of BSYO01000031.1, forward strand.
ATTCAATGGAATCCAAATCATTGTTACTCTTGTTGATATCTAGATTTGATGGAACCCTTGTTGCTCTTGTTGATATCCGGTTTGGCCCTTGTTGCTCTTGTTGATACTTAGATTCATTGGAATCCATGTTTCCTTGTTGATATCTGAATTTGATGGAATCCAATTGTTGTTGATCTATTGAGATCTTGGATATTGATGTGTGGTCAATATTGATGATGATGATGTATATGTTTGAGAGAAATACTTATGATGTTATTGATGTTTTATTATGTTGTGATATTGACTTTTGAAGACAAAGTGAATGTTTGGTCCACGGTCGTTGACTGTATCTGGGTCACCACAACTAGAATTCTATAGTTAGCACCATGGAGTTTCTCTTTATAATCAACTCCGAGCATAAACCAAAAAAAAAAAATCAATCAGCCTATCAGAAACATTAGTGTAGTGCTAATTCACCAAAATGCATAAAATTTCCCACTCTTATGAGTCATCCAATGTCTTTATCAAGGCATCATGCAGTTCATCTCCAAACCCTGAACGGATAAAACCTAATGAAAACATAAAACAAAAGGAGATTTAATAGGAAACAGCTGACAGTTGACAATTGGGCAACAGCCCATGAGCTACTCTAACAAGATATTGTTGAAGTGTAGATGCATTATCCTACTGGGGAAGAGGAGCTAAACAAAAGGCAATGCACACTGCAACAAATATCAGGAAGAAGAGGTTGTCCCAGAAAGGACCTGTGTTGCTATCCCAGCATGATCCATTGAAGGCAACCACAAGGCATTGTATCCAGACATTCTTCGCCAGCGAATAACTGTGTCCTATAGAAAATACAGTAAGCACCTTTAAAATACAATATAGTTACAGAAAATTTGCACAAGCAGAAAGATATTTCTAAAATCTGGACCTGGATAGAACTGGTGAGAGCATGGCCTATGTGAAGGGCCCCAGTAACATTTGGAGGTGGAAGAACCTGAAATATCAAACATTTTTTTCTTATCACCAAGAAATACTAAAAAATTTGAAAATCAACATTACAAACATAAGAATTAGGACAATCCTCAATGTCGTCATAATTTCACCATACAACATAATAATCACCTAATAACTATCAAAATGGATTGCATTGACATTATTCAAATTCTAAATGAAACACATGGGGATTTCACAATAACCAAACAAAAAATAAATCTGTATGTCTCATCTTTCCCCTTTTCTATAGAGAAACTTTAAAGTGGATAAGCAAATAAAAAAAAGCATGTACAAACTCTGGACAAGAAAATAAGCCACTTCTACCATCGGTTTCTTTTTTTGTGACTAAGTGAACTCTGCCTGTGATGTCGTCTCAGTTTAGAACACACTTAGAATTATTGAAAAAGAAAAAGAATAAACCAACTATCAAACAGGAAAAAATGAAATTTTATAAGCAGGTATACCCAGACACGAATGAGGACCCTGAAAATAAAATCTTCCATTGAAGCAGCCATTGATATAATTTCATTCCCAAGGCAGACAAGGCCAGGCACTAGGTAGCTAATTTGCTGGGGACTAGGCCACAGATAAATATTGTTGCCTTGATCTAACGTTGAATTAAACAATTCCTATGAACTCCATCAACATTACCACCTCTTACATTGGATTAATATATTTGATTTCCATAGCAAACAGTGTATACAATGTAAAAGGCCCTTTCCAGTTTCTTCTTAATCCATTACACAACTTTCCATACTTCTAATTCTACAACCAACAGATAGAGAAGATTGAACATTCTTAATTAAGTGTTCTGGTATATAATTTAGCATTCCCAAACAAACATGCCAAGAACTGCCCATAAAAATTCACAGGAACAAAAGAGCCAAACCAAATTAATTCTGAGGAGCAATCCAAGGAGACCTTAAGGATAGGTAGCCCAATCATCACCATGACCATCTTCATCATCATATGCAATGGCAGGAACAAATGACTCATCAAGTTTATCTTGAATTATCCTTCCAAAACCAACCAAACATACTTTATATGCCAAAAATAAGTCTGTCGCAATTTTGGTACTGCCAACAAGTGAGCACCAGCTTCCATCCCTACCCAATGATAGTGACAGTAAGATACAAAGGCAATCCTTCCCATTATCTTGAACTTAAACCATGCAACTGTACTCCTCAGCCATATATGGTAGCGCAACTCAGGTGATCCAAACAAATTTCATTCTGCTAGAGTAACGTTACACACAGCTGAGGGATTGATGTCGAACAATTTACATTCAATGTAAAGGAAAATTGTTGCCATTATACAACAAAGACAAAGCTTTAAATCACAGTAAATGGGGTCAGCTATTTTGATTTGCTATTCTGCTTGGTTCACTAACAGCATTCTTTGAGTGTACACACAATTTCAATCCTTAATCAACTCATTCTAAGTTTTTCTAAACCTTTCTCTCATTTTCTTTTTGCATCTAACATCAATCAAATCACGTTTTCTGACTTGGGCTTTATAAGGCCTATGTATAAGGTTTTGAACCACCTAAAATGTCCATCTCTGGTCTTTTCTTCTATGATATGATTTCCAATTGGGTATAAATATGTTCATGCCTTTTTAAAGTGAGCCACTCATCCATTTTAACATTGTTATATACACAATATGTACTTTTGTGCCCAGTTTATAATTGTCCAACATTCAAATTCATCAAGCATATTGGGTCTAATAATTGTCTTATAAATTTTTCCGATCAATTTTAATCTTTTAATCACAAAGCCATTCTTCATTTCAACCAATATGCTTTAATCATGTAAATCATGTCATCGTCAATCTTTCATTTTCTAAAATCATAAATCCAAGGCAGTGAAACCTACTGTACATTTGATATAGACAATCACATAATGATATCTAGAATATTCACAACATATGATAACAAAATAGAAACATAAATATACAAAATCCCACAAATTCAAACTCTAAAATAACCAAAATTTCAATGCAAAAAATACATATCTTGTCCACCCTATGAAGCAAGACCCAGAAAAAAGCAGCAGCAAGACAATTACTGAAGATCATATAGTGACGCATTTTAAATGTTGACATCATTCTCTGTAAGTGTATCTCCCTCAGTTTATTCCCACTTAAAGTTCATTACCCTAACCATCATCTCTGCTGCACCGGGTGCCCAACCCCTCCTATGTCATACTTATAGCATTTGTTCTTGGCTTGTTAGTGGTCCATCCTCTCACTGTAATAGCTCAGTTTTATTAGTGACCCACAAGTGGAGTGGCCAAGACAAAGTAGGCTCAATAGTCAGCATATGCTTTCAGTTGTCTACATAAAAGCATGATTAATCCACAAATATCACCGCACTGATCAAAGTAAATCCTTGTTTCAGGGAACTATCTAACGGTTTTGCAAGCTATTAACAGTTTGGTGGTGCAGCCCATTTCTGATTATCTGGGTGCCAACCCTAGACTCGTCTCAACCGTTATCATCTTTGTTGATGCTTTCACTTTTGCAAAGTGACAAGAATGTGGCCAGTATTAACTCCTTACATTACTTGAAGCATTGCACGTTGCAGTCACATCAGGATGCTGCTGCATTTGATGATCATATCATGAAAGGGCCACTCTTGGGAAGGCAACAAGAAAACACTATGATGTTGAGATTACGATTTATTTTTCTTTCTAGCTAGAGAGATAAACACATCTAGGACCAACCCTGTGTGATAAATATGTATTCCATAGCATATTAACATATCCAAAGTCCTTTGATGTGAAATAGAGACAACATGGTAAATAGTGTGCCAATGTAGCCCAATTGCAAAATTTCACCCAGGAGAAATAAAAGACAACAATTCAGTGCTTATCAGAAAGGTAGAGAAACCCTGATAGTCAAATGTCATTGGAGCCCACAGTCTCAGGTAGGCCTAGTTTAGATTAGATGTCAGATCAAGGCTAATTATCCTGTGAACTTGCTTAACCAAACAAAATTATCTTGTGAACTTTAATTGTCATAGCACACCCACAAAAAAAGGAAAAAAACCACAAACAAGGGATAAGCCCAGTATGAATCTGTCTTTTTAATCGACAGAAGCTGAATCAAAATTGTCAAGGGGATATTGACAATAGTCTCTCCTCTGTTTGTCCTTACACTAGTGTCATTTGAACAGCTCAAACAGCCATGAAACTTACCTCACCAGCTTTAAACTGGTCAAAGGTTCACATTTGGTTGAAATAACTATTGGATGCAAGGCTAAGAACTCCCTTACATGAGAGTTATATTTCTAGATTCTGTTTGTTGTACATGGATTTAATGCAATGCACGAAGTTCATAACTGAATTTTCAGATATGCAGAAGGTGTGGTGAGATCGATTCTGGAGAGCATTAAACATAGGGTTCGTTCTTTACCTTGGGCATGACCCATAATAATTAGCCTACCCATAATAATTAGCCTACCTCACTTACAAGCTATCCTGCTTGTGAATAGTTCATATATGGTTCCCTTAGGCATACCTAGGAAAAAAATATAAACAATTCTTAAGTGTAACAATTCTCCCAAGAATGTTGGTTGTACATGAGTCCTTAATGGAATTTTACTCTTCCCAAAAATAAAATCAAATTCTCCAAACCCGAGCGGTAAGCACAAGCCTCCACCGAGCTGTTCTGCATAATAATATACCGTACTACAATATAATGCATAAATGTATCATGCAAAAGTATACCCTTGTTTTAATGAACTAATAAGAATGCTGCATCCACAACATACCATCCCTTCCACAAGGCCATCAGAGAAATAGAATGACCAAAACAACTATGATAGAAAATACAATGGGACCTTCATCTTTCAGCATTAAAAGGTTAGATTGAATTGAATAACAATCTTTCATCATCATATGTTTTATAATTAGACAACATGTGTTATAATTTCATCATCATATGTTTTACATTGAGATCATATGTTTTATAATTTGATAACATTGCCATCAACATACATAACAAAACCATATATCATGCCAAAGGAGCCATGTCTGACATTTTTTCGGGTAAGTATCCATGGCAAGCCTTGCACACACTGATATAACCAATATTAGGCTGATAATGGACAATCTGTTGTTGAAAAAATGATACTTGCAGCTATGTCATTCTTGTTACCAGATGAAAGAACATCATCTAACATAATCCAAGAAAGCATCTAGTTTATATTTGAACCAAATCAAGAACGTATAATCTAAATATCGGGTATGCAGTGGAAATTTCATCATCAAAGGAAACCTGGGCAGGGATGAAATGCAGAAAAAGAATGTGCATTCAAATACATATACTAGGGTGCAAGTAACTGCTCACAATGACAAACGGAGGCTTTGAGCTTTTAGGATCTGCCACAAAAAAGCCTGAATTCTCCCACCAAGCATACCATCTAGACAAAAACACACGAAGAACATACAGGTTATTACAAATTTAAATAATAGGAAGACCTTATGATGCAAAAGGACCTTAGACAAGTATGCTTACGATTTCTCTACCACGCATGGATTGTACTGCTTTGCCATACTCCGTGAAAGAAGTTTTTCTCACCAAAAGGAGTTTCAGGGTCTATGTAATCCTCAGCATTATCTTCATCTGTATTTCTTTTTTGGATCTTTCTTTCACTCTTTTTAGATGCATTAGATGATTGTTGCACCTGCCAATGTCGTTGTATTATGGATAACTCATGTAGTCTTGTATAGTAAAGAGATGAAAGACAAAACATCATTTATATTCCCAAAGCAGTCAATAATTGATTGACGGCAAATAAATTAACCACCAAGTTGTCATACAAATTAGAGAGACCTCAAAATAAAGAGTAATAACATGCAACTGTTTACCTGAAGTTTTGCCACCTCTGCTTTTTGAGCAGCCTTTTGTTTCTTCAACTCTTTAGCTTTCGCCTGCCACCACAAAAGAAAGTACCATTTTTTCATGCTATAGTAAAAGATAATCTTCTCTCACAAGTATGATTGATTAAGAGTAGAATGGAAAACAGAAGGAAACATGCTGAACATTCTACAACAACAAAAATCAAGAAGAAAACACAATTGAAATCATGAGCCTTGACATCAACCAGAAGACAACCCAGCAAATGTTATGAACCTGAATTTCTATATTGCTGTTGAATGGTATAATTTTGATTGATGATTGATAAAGTGTATTAGTGGAATGTAGATTTGTCAATGAAGCTGTGTACCAATTAAACCAAACCAAAACACTTCCCATTATATGGGTTAGATACATAGATTATTTGCCTCCATTTAGTTTTGTTGTCATTGCTTCCTATGCTGGCTTCAAAAATGCAAAATATACTTCATAGTTTTTCTTTTGGTATATCTCTACTTCATTTATATCAAGTCTCTTTCAACCTCTCACTTCTTCTCGCTGGTGCACTAGTCGGTCTACCTTCATAGCGAAATCACCTCAAACTTATCCATTTTTTCATTTTTCTTCTATTTGCGCTAGTCTAACTTCCTCCCTTTTGACATCATTATGAATTCTAATCTTTCTAATATGACCACATATTTGTGCCGTGACTAGATATCCACACAGGGATGCTCTTCTGGGCTAAGTCACACTTCTACCATTCAAATTCTCAGATATAGACATGATTCAAGGCTCCAATCTATGGCAGATCATTGTAAATTTCGCCTTTCATTGTTTTCGATTCCAGAAACAAACATATGCATGTTCGAATTTATAATTAAAAGAGATAAGTTAAATTTACCTTCCCAACCAAAAAACCAAAATCCTCCACACACACAAACGCACAAAAGATTAAAAATGTAGATACAACGTAACAAAAGACCAACCTTTTCCTCCTTCTTTTTCTTCTTTTCAAGGTCCTCCGTGGAGGGTTGAGTCTCCGATTCACCCTGCCCATATATATTTCCAAGGATCAAAATTTGAACAAAGAGCAATATTTAGCAGAAGATTATAGGCTTACCATAGCGAGCAAGAGATATTAAAGTTGATGACTGCACAAAATATAGAACAGCTGCAGCTTCACTTTGGCCCCAAGACGAAAACTGGGAACAAAAACCGACGCAGGGACTTAGCGAGATAATAAAAGTGAGAGCCGAGGCGGAGACCCTGAGGCAGTGAGAGAAAGAGAAAAGGGAGAGCTGCTTTGAAAATGAGACGAGGGTTTCTGGCTTTGAAGAAGAGACGGGCGCCCGAATTCCGTTTACTGTTCGCTTTTGATAGATACACAATTGCCATTCTGTATTTTCCCTTACGATTTTCCATCCAATCAAAATGTGCCCAGGGTCACATATTTATAATTTTATTATATTTTAATAGTAAAATTATTTTTTTAATAGTATCAATAATTAATAAAAAATTTAAAAATAATACTTTTTTATTCTATAAATAATATAATTAAGGGGTCTGAATTGTCATTCTCTATTTTCCCTTACAATTTTTCATCCAATCAAAATTTGTCCAAAGTCATATATATATAATTTTAATATATTTTATTAGTAGAATTATTTTTTAATAATATAAATATTTGATAAAATATCAAAAAATAATACTCTTTTATTCTAAAAAAGGTATAATTATTTATCATATATATGTGGATAAGAGGTATGAATAAATAGAAAAGTACATTAAGATCGTATACGCTTTAAATTATAAGGTACCAATGATGAGATCGACGCACTACCTTAAATCCAACAAATTCATAAATGGTCAAAATTTAAGTTTTCAAATTCACATATTTTTTTATTTAATCAACCCAATGGTCGACCCATTTAGCAAAGCAGAGAGCAGATAAAAAATATATTCCCATAAGCCAACGTGAAGCTATGCATGTCTCCTAACATCTGCGCCGACCCTATTACAAATATAGGCCCTTTTTCTCACGAGACCAAATTATAATAGCTTTAAAGCTCTCTTATTCTATCAAACTTCATATTCATTCATTAATTAGACAAAATTTCTTTCCAAACTTGGAGTTGGGTGCCTATTTTGAAAAATTTATTACATTCTTATTGACTAGTCTGCTCAATCCGAGTTTTTTTTTATCATAATAGGATTATATATCAGAACAAGTATCACATATAATCCATACCGTCAATCAACTAAAGGAACCTACATGCTCACGGCTCCATTGCCTGACCAAACTTTCCTTAGCCGTTTGTCATTTTTCCAATGGCTAAAAGAGTTGTATTGCGATTTGGTTTAAAGGAATATGTAACTCTCTATCCCTCATTGAGTGGCTTAAGCGTGAACCGGTTTAGGTACTGGTGGAGATTCTCCAAGAATATAACATGGGTTATTAACTTCTACTATTTGTAGTGTATAAGATTTTGGAATTAGTCATTCGGTTAAGCTTTCTCATTGAGTGGTCTCTATTCTGTTTACATTTTTTATTCAGGTGCTTATTAAGGTAAGTTTCATATTTAAAGAAGAGCTATGTGACTTTTCTTACTTTGTAATGTAAGGGATAAGTCCGTAGAAATTCAAATATACATTTTCATAAAATTTTGGTAACTCTCGTTAAAAAGAAGATAAACGGTGAATTGAGATAAATTAATTCGTATATCTTTTAGAATAAAATGTAAGTATATATTTAAATATACTATTAATATTTAATTTTATTTTGTTAAATAATATGATAATTCCATGATTTATGAAAGGATTTTAAACATTATAATTTTTATAATTAAAAATTATTTTATTTTTTTGAAAGAAAACTCTCTTTCAAAGTTTTCAACATCTAAAATACAATGTAAAAATTTTAGTTATATGGATGAAATAAAATAAAAATAGAATAAATATTTAAAAATATAATAATACACAATTAAGTTATTCTGCTATTTAATTGGTCACTTTATATATATTCAAACATTGATAAATGAATTTTGGATAAATTAAACACCCGGCTTAAATAATAAAAATTCTTAATCCCAAGTTGGATCAATATAATAAAGTATTCACCTGGCTTAATGCACAAGATAACATATATGCATTTTTTAAATTCTTTAGAGGGCCAATGAAAATAAATTATTAATAAAAATTTTTAATTAGCCCGATATTTAACAATAATAAGACATTTATAAAATTATTTTTTCTATTATATAAATAATAAAATTACCAATTATGTGCTGTGAATAATTGTGTCTGCTTTGTTGTATTTAGATCCGGTTAAAATGGAGTTTATTAATTTTTAAAAATTTTTTTTGATTTATACAAAAATTTCTAAAATTCTTATTGAGAAAGAGAGAAAATGGTACAGAGTAAAAAGTTGATTCCAAATTATTCGAGAGAATAACATTAAATATATATTTAGTTATGTTATTGATATTTAATTCTATATTATTGAATTGTAAAATAATATGATAATCCGAGCATCTGTGCGATGATATAATCTTATAAAATATTTCAATGATATTATATCTCTATTATAATTAAACATTTAAATAGTAATGTCATTGTGAATAAAGTAGAAATAAAATTTTAATTTTATCTTACAAAATACAGTGTTATTGTCACAACGTCAGTATCAAAACATAATTAATATAAGTCATAAAAATTATTAAATGTGAGAAAGATAAGAATAATAATCATATACAAAATAGTGATAGGTAAGAATCCAAGGCCAGTGATAATCTCACCGATTATAGTAGAATATTAAATGTTAAACTATATATTATTATCCACATAATCTGAGTCATATGTCACTATTTTAAATTTGTGGGTAGGGTAAATATATATTTTATCTTATATACGGAATAAATACTATTTTTCTAATCTATTGATGATAGGTAATAATATTTACTTACAAATTAATATATTTGGATATGTTTGAATATATTCTATCAATTATCTGTAATGGTTCTTGTTTATACAAAATAAATATTCTACATAAATAAACAAATTTTTAAATTTTGGAAAACAAATACCTCAAATTTAATTTAGTTTTAAAGTGTTTCCTCAAATTATAGCATAAAAGAAGACATCTGAGATCAAAATACTCAATAAGTTTAGGATTTCTTCATAATGTACTTGAAATTAGGCACAAGTTTCTAAAATCTTGTACTTGTAAAAAAAACATTGACATACATCCAAATAAAAATTAAGAAGAATAATGAAATATTATATACATATATATTTAAATAATAATTACAAAAAATATTTTAAAAATTTTGATAACAAGTGAAAAAAATAATTTAAATGTATCTACCTTAAATTGAAATTACCAATATCTATTTTAAAATTACTACAAAATCACATCCCCTTTCTCTCTCTCTATTCTCCTCTAACTTTGCTTTTCTGATTTCTCACTCCTCTCTCAAAATCTCTAAAAAATGATTGAAAAATTCGACAAAAACCCTTAAATACATTGACCGACACTTGAGTACTGACTATGTACTCATCATACATGAGGCAATTATGCCATCATCACACGAATGTCCTCGATACAAGGCATGCACCTGTTGCCATTAACATATGTACTCTCTTCAAACACCCATCGGACGCAGCTTCCACTGCCATGCATGCATGAGCTCCACTTTTTGCACTCTCAAGCATCTCAATATTGCTACTTGCACGTGAGCGCTGCCTAGGTGTAGCTCATGTGTAGTCAGGTGTTAATTATCATCCCCTCAGTTATAATTTATTACCTAAACAAATAATTTTTTCAATAATTTAATTAATTTTTGACCTAATAAAGTATATTTTAATGATCGAGTGTTGCAAAATGTCAGCTCGGCCACTCTTAATTTAAGTTGAAAATCCCAATTTCTCTATTTTAACTGTTAATTTAGACCCTTTGAGTTGGGATTTGGCCGGCTGCTTCCTCGGTTCGGAAGTGGAGCTGTTAAAATGACTTATGTTTGTTTTATGGTCCAGTTCATAAATAACTATGTTTGAAAATTAGGGTTTGTATAATAAACTTTGTCGTGGACTACCTGTTCGTCCCTGATCAAGTAATTGGGGACTTGAGGTTTTTGAGGAGAGGCTTCATGATCTTTTCATCATCACAGTTATGTTATACACTTTGTTACGTCTGAAAATCTGATTATTATATTGATGAAAAAATTTATCTGTCGGTTGTTTGAAGTCTTCGATTTTCATAAAATTTTAATCAAATCCTGTACAATTATAAATAATAGTAAAATAATTGGCAAAACTTACTCCCAAATATATTTTTCGACACTCAAGTCAGTATTTTTCTTAAATATGAAGAAAGAGATAGGATATAAAGAAGTGTAATGAGTCCAAGAAGTTGCGCCATTGACGTTTTAACTTGAGAGAGAGTGTTTACGCTCTGGACGTCTTTGAATACTTTGTTTGAAAGAACTTAGGTTCGTTCAGATCAAGTTTTTCTTCTTGAATGAAGAGAATCAATATTTATAGATGATTGGTGGTAGTTAACCATTGAAAAAACTGACGGCGATGGTTATAACTAACGTTTGATGTCGTTAGTTGAGTAATCATCTTAGGCCGTTAAACGAACCTCAGCCATAATTACTGAAATGAGCCGTGCAAACTTTATGGGCCATGGAGGTACTATGGGTCGTTGAACTTGGTTTCTTGGCCTGAAACTGTATTAGGCTTTCTAATTTGCACTATCGAGTATCATACCGATAGCACTTAATAATCAAGATTAAAAATAAAAATATAAATAATAAAGATTGTATCAAATTTTCATAATAGTTGATGTAATCTTTACCATCTATTTTTTAACTTTTAATTTTAATCATTAAGTATACAGATAAACTTAAATGATAGAACGACGTTAGCAGCAATGGGGGACCCGCTCCATAGCATATGGGGTTAATTGAGCCCAATTGGAAAAAAATTAATATAAATTATATATATATATTAATAATTAAAGTGAATTTTTTATCATCCCATTAAATATTTTAAATTGACACACACGACTTGTTTGTTGGTCAATATGATTCATCTACCCCCTTAAAGTCGTATTTTGACCATCTTTATTTAAAAAAAAATAGTTAATTATTTTAAACTTATTCTGTTAAAAATATTAAGATAATAAAATTATTGGCCCAGCTGAAAAAATCTCAAATTTATCCCAACAGTGAAAAAATTACTGTTGGGGCAGCCGGTTTTATTTTATGCAAATAATCTGATACGTACCTGGATCCGACTTCGAACAGATTCGGATTTTTCTGGATGGATCGAATCGGCTCCGTTCACTGAGCACGAATCCTGCACACCACTAAAACGAACAAGATGTCAGCGTTATCGGCGGGAAATTGTCCCACCGAAAATATTCCGACACTCAAGTCAGTAATACAGTCTTCAAAGGAAGAAACTAAAAATATAGAGAGAGAGAGTTTGAGTGTTTGATCCAGATGTAAGAAAGACGCGATGTCTTATTGAATCTGGAAGGCGGGAAGGCAATAAACGGCCGTGAGGGCACGCTTGTTGCCTTAGGGTTTTCTGGGAGAACGAAGGTGGCAGAGAAGGCAGGCTTCTGTGAGCTCTCAATCGTCCCAGAAAGTATATGCAATTCAGTGTCTCAAGAGGTGTCTGCTGATGAAAGTCTCAATCAGAGCAGGAATGAGAGCGTTGGTCTGGAAAAAAGCATGCAAGAGAGCATCAATGAAAGCATGCCCTGGATGGTGAATCCAGAGCCTTTTTTATGGTCAAGATGGTGATCCTCCTTCTTTGGAAGGAGTGATCCTCCTCGTGATCTGCTGCTGGCCTTCCTTTTGGAGGTTGATGCCTGTTGCCGAATTGTGGAAGATTGTTTCCTTCTGAGGCGGCCAACAGCTTTCCAAATGGGCTTCTTTCCTCCTCAGCATATTACCGTTGGAGCACATTGGCTGGCAAAGAATTGGGAAGATCTGGCGCTTTCCTTCTTTGAAGGGCGCCAATCTTGTTGATATTCCTTTTGAGATCGTGGAATATCCTTGGAGGATCGTGGTTGGCCTTTTAATGACTGGTGGGCCTAAAACAGGTCAGGCCCGTTACTGTTGAAAGGCTTCTTGGGGCCCAACGTGCAAAGCGCGGACGGTCAACGCTCGAGTTGACCGTCTGCGTGCGTGTTGGCCGCCCTTATGAAAGGTATCCATCGTCAGCCTCCAGATGGGTTATGGGCCTGAGTGAGCCAGACCCATTACTGTAGAAGAGCCCTATTGGTCCTAATATACAGGGCGCAGACGGTCAACGTTTGAGTTGACCGTCAGCGTGTTGGCCGCCTTCATGGAGAACGAAGGGAGAGTGGCTGGCGATCAACTGATGGGCTATGGGCCAGAATGGAATAGGCCCATCATTGTAGCAAAGCCTCTAAAGACCCAACCAAGCTGGTCAACATTGAGTTGACCGTTTGTGAGCAAGTTGGCGGTCAAGACGGTCAACGTTGGCATTGACCGTCTTGGGTTTTTCAGTTCCTGGGCCCGTCTTCTTACTGGGCCGTCAAAAATATTGATTGGCCTTCTTGGGCTTCTGTTGACCTTTCTTTGGGCTAGTCCATTATTGGTGTACCCATCATAATCCATTTGATGTGAAAAGGAAGAGTGATGAGATTGAACAGCAAACAACAATAAAGTAATAACGTCTTAGTCCCAATTAATAATATTGGCTAAATAAATTTATATTCACCTTTTCACTCAATTTTATTCAATATCGTTTAAGAGTAAGATATTTTTAAGTTGTTACATAAGATTACAACGTCTTATAAAAAAATAACAAATAAATGAATAATATAGGAGCAAATGAGTTAACATAATTGATAAATTATCATACATAACAGCTAAAATAACATATATAGGAGCAAACGACTCTCGCAGTATACTCTGGCATATTATAATCTTTCATAATATGACAGTAAAATAATCATTATTTGAATTAGTGATTATGAATGTGAATATTTAAGATGATATCTTTCATAATATGAATATAAGACTACATTATGTAAAGTCAAAAGTTTTTTAATTCTTTATTTAAATCGTCATATTATAAAAATTTCATATATCAGACTATCTATCTTAGTTTGGTTCATTGGACGTGGGTGCCTTTTCCATCTTCTTGTCTCCTCGCTTTGTGGGTGTTTACACTTTGATTACCCTATTTGAAAGTTCGTTTTTTATCCAAGTTGGCTACATCGATTCAATTAAATCGTTGGACCGGTTGATAAGGTGACTAGCCAAATTGGTTAGGTTTAGTTCTTTATTTTTCTTAAAAGAAAATTCACTCATATTGCGAAAAACTATTATTTATGAAAAATGTAAAATTTATAAGTTTAAAACACCCTTATAAATATATAATTATGAGGTCAAAATAGTAATTTATCATATGATAACCCATGTTTGTAACATAATAAGGAGAATAAATTTAAGATCATCGATTACATTTTAGAACAAAAATAACAAGAAAGATATTAGAACTCTAAATATGGGATGAGTTTCATTTAGTTCTATGAAGATAATATTAAAATACATTGCAAGTATATATTTCATTCTTGGACAAGAGTCTTATTATAGCTATATAGAAATAGAGGCCTTAAAAATATACCTTTTAATTACTCTTATAGATAATAATATGATATATAATCTATCAATACAATCTCACTCATGGGCTCACATAGAAATGATAAATAGATAAATAACAGATCTCTCAAAATCCATTTAAAAAATGACTAAAAATAAAATAGTATCCTCTAAATATTTATTGTCTAGAGTATTTTAATATTTTTTTTCCTTCTTGTTCTTCTACTTTGGTGTGTTCTCATATCACAGTTGACAGGATTAGGAAACCCTTAATCATGATTAGTTTAGACATTTTGTAAATTGTGAAAGTAACAGATATATGATTACATAATATACGTAAAATATATTTTTTTTCCTAGAAGTAAGAAAATAAAATGTATACAACAAAAATAATTAGCAGCAAAATAGATTTGAGACAATGATAAGATATAACTTACAAATTTTGGTAACGAAAAAAAATTAAGAAACCAACTAATTTTGAGTAAAGGGCTTTTCTAACCAATGAAAGTAATGTAATATAAGGCGTACTTACAATCCAGAAAGTATGTGTACTAAATTTTAACCGATTTACTTCTAACTCAAGATTCCTACCAATAATTCTTACATTTGCTTGCAACAATGGAATTGAATAACTTTGGGTATTTTTATGATATTTGTTTCCATTTATTAGTGAATCTCAATGCACTATCAAAATTTAGTGTCTATGCTACCAATGCTATACGAAGGTTTGTAGGTCGAAACTAGTGTATAAATAATGTAGAAAAAAGTTAGGTGAGAAAACTTTAATACTTTTATCTCAAGGAAATAGTTTGTTTTTCTTTAGTAATGAATACCTTTTTCTTAAATAATGAGAACACAAATGTTGTGGCTAATTCTATATCTCCATTTGGTTAAAATAAGGAGACATTCACATAGTAGGTTAAAAATAGGTGAAGAATCTCACATATGAAAAAAAAGCAACACTCTATCACTCAAGTGTTGCACAAGCATGTATCAAATACAAAAAACAAATGTAACACAACATACAAGTGTTACACAAGTGTTCATTAGGTATGAGTATTTTAGACCAACTATGTTCATGTGTGACATAGGCACTTATACATGTGGATATTTTGGACAAAATGCACTCATATACTTGTTAGATGTGCATCAAGTTTGGGTGTTTTGAATAGAATATGCTGACATGCTCGACATGCATGCAATGCCATGAGAACACTAGATGCTACTCTTTATATGAACACAATGTGCACTAATCTTCATTAATACTTGCAAGTCTTTTAGATGATCGAATTTTTTTGGTCACTAATATGATATTCCTAACAATCTATGCATTTAATAATTCTATGACAAAATCACTTATGTGACAAAAGACTACAAACACATAAATGATAAATTTGGACACCACCAAGATAGAAATTGTATACCAAAAAATCTATTCCTAAAGTAAAAACAATGATGACACTTAAATATATAATGTTCAATAGCCCAAAGTAATCAGCCTAAGATGATTTTAGGCTAGAAGACAAAATTCAACGGTCTAAAACGTCCGCGTGGCCCATTTCAACAAATATGATCGAGATCCTTAAGTGGACCAATTTCATAATTAGGCCGAGACCAATTTAACGGCACAGATGGTTCCTTAACTAACGACATCGGATATTAATTAAAACCGTTGTCAAGATAAAATTTAACCGTTCATCAGTTTTTCTAACGGTTAATCGTCGTCCACCTTCTATAAAAACCTGTCTTCTCTAACCAAAGGGGACACTGGATACTTCTCAGACAGAATACATAAATAATAAAAAGGCGCCAAGAGGCACACTTTCTCTTAATCTAATACGCTACTATAAGAGCGCAAGCTCTCGGATATAAATATATGTTTTGTATCATTTATCTTTTTTCTTATTTAAGAAAGATATTGACTTAAGCGTCAAAAAATATATCGAGGAGTGAGTATCACCAATCTCTTTAACTTTTATTTTGCGATTGTATAGAATTCAATTGAAGATGTACGGAGACCAAGCACACTTTAACACCAACAAATAATTCTCTTCATCCATGCAATAATCAGAATTCTCGAAGGCAACAAGACTTGATTAGAGCAAATATAAAAAAATACATGCAATATGTGAAGGATTTTAGATAAGGAGTAGAAATTACTAACATAAACTAATAGGTAATTGCAATTTATTCTAGGTTAAAATAATAATATTTATATCTATAAGTAGGCCATCTATGAATTAATCTATATAGATAAGGTCAAATATTACTTTTTTATCACATGCCCTTAAGTGTGCCTAATGTATCATAATATTTGAATATATAAATTTGTTAACTTTTTACAATAATTTTAAACAAAAAATTAAACAAAAGATTTTATAATAAATATTCAAAATTTTTTTCACTCTACTAAAAAACTACAAATGCAAAAAGTTTTGTCCTAAAAAAAAAAGTATAAACTCATGTGAAATATTAAAATAAAGTCCATCTAAACACTTACATAAACTATTATTATATAATGTCAAATGTACAATATTTTTTAACTTTTTTATAAATATTTTCATATAAAAATATGATACATCAAAATATTTACATATTTTATGAAAAATGAATAAATTTTCAAATATTCAGTAAAAATCAAAGAAAACTTCAAAGCATTTAATAAAAAACACATGCATGTAACAATATATAAATATAGGTGTGAAAGGGTAACATTTATGTACAATAAAATAATAAATATGTAATGTATAGGTTTTCAAATATCGTAATTACGAAAAATTAAGGTAATATAATTAAAATTGGGCTTAATATATATAAAAAAAATTAAGTTTCGGATTGCAGTAGGTGGTTTGGTGAAAGATGCTCGCCGGGCGCCCGAGGCGGTGCCGTGGGTGCCCAATCTAGTGCACTAGCCCCTGCCGAGCGCTGGATCCAGGTGCTCGAGCGCCAGCCCGGGATATAAGAGCATGACGACTCTTTTTCGCGTCATTTTATGTGGATTCGGGAGAGAGGATGTCACAAATTTGGATTAAATAGGTCATTTTAAATAATTAATTATAATTCCTAAAATATAAAATCCTAAATAATTTTAAACAAATAATTTTAAATACTAAAATTTGGGTGTGACAAACAAATAATAAGACCCTACATCAATTAAAATCTACACAAAACCTCATCGACAACCGTCCTAATAAAATAAGTATGACCTACTATATAATCATTATAAGGGAGGTAAATTTCAATCAAAATCAAAATTATACATAATATAATATCCAACTATTTTCAAAATATATCTATTGGTCTATATCCAACCAATTCCATAATCAAATCACATCAAAACCAATTTAAACCATAATAGAACCAAACTCACCAAATCAGATAAATGGTTGACTAATTACAACCATACTCAACAATACGTCCGAATCTTCTACTTTGAAAGGATAAAATAGAAAAAGTAAGTCTAATACTCAACAAGTATCATATTTAAATAAAAGGAGTCCAATAAATCAGAAAAAATGTCAAATGGATAAAAATCCGTTCAAATGACAAGATAGATCCAAATCACCGATATAACAAATCCAATAAAAATCAAAGATCTGAAATTTGAAATCCAATGATAGTCTCATACAAAAATCATATATCCAAATTTAAAATAAATGTCCAAATTATAAAACAGTCATCATCAGAAAGTATATATATATAAATATATAAGCAAAATAGAAGTGATCCGGACCGATTCCAATAAACAATTAGCTGATTCCAAAGTCTAATCCAAGTTCGAGTCCAAATCCAATGCCCGATCAGCTTGTGATTTGTGGCAGAATCCGATAATCAGATGATCCAATAGCGTGTCTAAAAGTCGAAGCAGCGTCGCAGCAGACAGTCCAAAGGTTCAAATCAAAATATATAGTTCAAAATTATTTGTATGAGACATACCAAGGCCCAACAGAGGGTAAAATTGGCTAATTTTAAATCCAAGTCTTAAATCCAAATCAATGTCTAATATAAATAAATGTAGAGATACAAATCATATATCAAATTTGAGTTCCAATTATTTAAAAACTAGCTTGAAGAATGATTACACATAATCCCGATAATCTTAGACAAAATCAAATACAAATTAGTTAGTATATATGACCATCCATGTACTCTCTACCCATGAGTAAGGTTGCTCACTATTATTTACCATTAACGATTTTGGGTATGATTCTCAAACTTGCCAAATATATTAGAAAATATGAATATATTTTAAGGTCAAATTAAATTATTTAAATGGGAAGGGTCACTACTCTAAATCTTTTTATCGGCGAAAAGGAATTTTAAATAACAAAATATTTTTTTGTCAGGAGCTGACCAGAAAATCAATATCCAAATCCAAATGTAGTGACCACAACTCAACACGTGCATGTGAAAATGTATGGCCTATACAAGTTTCGTGTACATTTTCGTTATACATATTAATATAAATATATATAATGTCTAATAAATTTTTTAAATTTTTTAGAAAAATAGAAAATCCTCAAAATCATAAAACCGATATCCAAAACCCCCAAAATTAGTCAATGAAGTATGCATGCATGTTCCAGAATAAATAGAATTAGTGTATAAAAATACATAAATGTTAGAAAAAATTTTAAATATTATTTAAAATATATCAAGTATTAAAAGAAACCAAATAGAGGGTTTATAGATACTTATCTTGACCTCATACATTGCAAATTTAAAGAAATAAAGCTCCGAAGTGTTAGAATGGAACACTCTCTCTCCTGCTTTGCGCGCGCTACTGTGCCATGCCCGCGTTCTCCCTCTCTGTGCATCATCTATGCCACTACTGTTGCTCAACCACGGCCGTCGTCGGTCGCTGGCGAGTCACCCACTGGCCATCGCCGTTGTTGATGCTGCCGACAACTACCATAGGCACCGTTGGCCTTCTCAACGGCCTCACCTAGCGCCGTTAGCCAACGCCCACACTAACTACCACTGCGTCACCCATGAGTCATCGGCTCCTCACCGCACCACGCCGTCCTTCTCGGCGTCAAAACTCCAGCAGGTGGTTGGCCGTTGTCTCCTGCGCCGGCCTTCTCTCTTACCTCTTTTTCCGCCTCTTCTCTCTCCCTGAACCCTCATCCTTATCTCTAATCTCCTTTCTCTTTTTCTTTTTTTCTATATATATTATTATAATATATATATATATATATATATATATATATATAACTCCAATCCCGTCGATCAAAAATAACTCCAATCTAATCATATGCGAAAAATCATTCATACAAAATATATCGTATCCATTCATCAAATTTAGAAGAAAGGCTAACCTATAGGCCACCTCTCTGATCTGGTGAAAACTTCAATTGTCTCAATAAACCTCAATTTCCAATTATCCTTTGACTCCAAAATTTAAAATTCTTCTCTTCAAGAAGTTTTCAGAAACATCCGACTATCCTTTTTGAACTTCTAATTGAACTACAAATCAGATTTCCTACTCGGAGCCTTCAATCAAATCTTATGATCGATAACCACGAGACTACACGTTTTCGTTGTGCAGAATCCAAACATATTTAAAATTTTCGTAGAAGTATCATTAAGCGCTACCAATCATTCTGATCCATTAGATATCGATAAAATTGACGCTGATGACACTATATTATTTAATTACTGAAAATTTTTCTCACAAATATCACTTAAATTAAATACAGACTGCCTCTATTCCAAAAGCGCCAACAGCACTACAATCCTTGGGAAGCATTCAACAAAACTCCCATCATAACAAACCAAATCCAAGAAATTCCACACTCCCGCGACCCTAACTGGTCTTTTCAAATTAACCACTACCTTTATCTTCTTCAGATTGTCAAATATCACCTTAACAAATATATGACCTAAAATGATACATTTTCTAGCCATAGTTTACACTCTCAAAATTCTTCAATTAAATTAGAATATCATTAATAAGGCCATCATAACTAACCCAAACACGATCAAAAATTTCAATCAATAAATCCATAAAATGCACCAAAATATTCGATAACCCAAAAGCACTATCAAAACTTCGCAACAGCCACACATTGACCTGAAAACTCTCTTATACACATCCTTACACTTAATTTACAATTAAGGATACCTCAAACACAGTTTGACCTTAGAGAAAATCCAAATTTCTTCAAATGGATCCAACGAATTATCGATCCTTCAGTGCTGATACATATCTAATTCCCAGATAATCTAAATATAAACCCATCGATCCAACTTTATTTACCAGAGAATAATAAGGCACTCCATGCCAAGATATTTGGCCGAATAAAACCCTTCTCAACAAATTTTGCAATTGCCATCTCAATTTCTTTAACTCAGATAAGACTATCCATACAGAGCCTTCAAAATAAGCGCCAATCCAATCACAATATCAATAGTAGATTCGATCACCCAATCTGCAGAAAATCCAGACTAATCCCTTAGAAAAATAACTTCGAACTTGCAGATGATCAAAATGTCTTCAATGGTCACAGAATAACTCTCGGATATTACTATATATGCTAGATAAACTCAACACTCATCTCTCAACAGACGACTCGATTGCAACACCAAGATCAATCCTAGAACCTTCTTTCTGATTTTTCCTTGGGATTCCGATGACTCGTAACCCAAAATATAGAATGAAAAGGTCTTGTCGAAACAGCCTTCCATGACTGAAGGTCTGGCTCTAATTTTATGACCTGTAATTGTAAATGTTCCATTCGGAACCATCTGGACTCCTATCTGGACGTATGAAATTCGAACGATCCTTTAACAAATGACATATCTGGCTGCAATTTGAATCAGACTCCACCTCCGTTGAAGCAAACTCATCTTGTGAACTTCTTCCTGCTAAACTTGCAGGTAGAAATTGCAAACTTGAACTTCAAGGAAAAAGACTTTACTTCATCTTCCTTTTCTTTAGCATGTCAGTTGCTCTCGTGTGATCGAGTAGAGAAGAAGGGAGCTGTAGAGTATCACCCATCGTTTGAATTCTGGATTCAAAAGGATACAGCAGATGAAGATGCTAAAGAGGAGAAGGATCCCTTTCTCTGCGGGGTGTAAGGGCTCTTATATGCCTCTCCCCGTTGGACTCTTGGGCGCCAAAACGCCGGTTGCATGGGCCATCGCGCCGCTAGTCACTATTGTGGACCGCCGGTCACGCCGGTTTCCTTTTTTTCTTTGGTGCCCTTACGCTGTGCGGCGTTGTTGATTACGCGATTTCTCCTCGAGCTGGGATTGGTTGGCCACTGCAGACGGCAGACGGTGCGTTGGGCAAGCGTTTGCGCAATCCTTTTATCATCCTCTATTGGCTAGCCTTTCCGCCTTTTTTCGCTGTTTCGGCGACGCATTTAATCGTTGCGAGGTTTCGCTGGAACACTATCAGACATTCTCAAAAAAATTATAATATTTTATTTATTTATATGTATTAATATGTATATATAAAACTATATTGATAAATAGATATTATTTCTCCGCCAACATGGGTTCGCGCCCTTCGACCCTTGGGCTTGGCTAACTGTCTCACGTGGGCTTTTGGATCTCTCGCGGGCCGCGACTTTCTTCATGGGTTTGGACATGTTTCATGGGTCAGGACATGGGACCCAACATTATTATTATTATTATTATTATTATTATTATTATTCCATTTGATCAAGTTATAAGTATATTTTTTAAAAAATATTATACTAAATTAAAAAAAATAACAAAAATAAATTTATATTATTAACTCTATCTAGTCAAATATAAGATTTTATATGAAATTGATTAATCATATTCTAAGTTATATATATAGCTGAGAAAATTCTAAATTTCAAATAAGCATCAATTTTTTTATATATTTTTACATATTAATTTAACTAGCAATTTTTTAATTGAAAAAAAAAATTTGGTTTCAATTTAAAAAAATAAAAAAAAAGAACAAAATTTGAGAATAAAATTTCAAAAAAATATAAAAAATACACATTTTTAAAATTCTTTTTTATAACATTTATTTAATAAATATTTTAGGAACAGCCTTAAGCCACTATCAAATAACGTAATGCTGATTATTTTATTTTTATATAGGCTAATTACTATAAATTAATATATAAAATATTATATGATCGAGGATACTTGTTATCACTAAATGGACCATCAAAGCATATGAGAACAAACAATGCTATTTTATGCTAAAAAAATCATAAATTTATTAAATATAATAATGTCCTAATCTAGTTACCTAAGAGATCTATAGGACCTTTAAAATTAAAAAAAAATAATTTTTTTAAATATTTTAAAATATTAACATTTATTAAATATTTAATCTAAAACCAGAAAAATATTTTTTTAAAAAAATTTGTCATGCAACACATATTAAATTTGGATGATGCAGTCCCCTGGAACTCTTATTTGAATAAAGTTTAATAATAGTTCTTCTAATTAATTTTTAAATATTAAATTTAATAAATATTAATATTATAAAAAATATTTAAAAAAACTATTTTTAACATTTTAATTTTTAAATTTTGACAATTAAATATTAATTTAATAGCCATATTGAGATAAATAGAGTTCCCCCATTTATATTACTGAGACCACCTAGCTGGCAATCTAGGTGGTCCGTGGCTTATCTATTTTGTCAAGTATAGTACATATATGCGTATATTATTAGCCTATGAATTAACCATTGATAAATAGCCTTTTGAAATTTTGGATATGCAGCTAATCAGTGACCGATTAAGAAACTAGATTTTCTCTACTTATACTTTTATAATTATGTTTATTTAGATAGATGATATCGATCGTATATTAATTTAGATATGAATTTTGTTTGGCCTGTTCTTGGATGTTGGAGTCGGTTGAATGTGGGCATTTTGATTGTATATTGAGGTTGATTTTTTTATGTTGATGAGTTATCGTTATTATTTAGTTATTTTCTTACGACCGTTTATAAAGTAGGTCATATTTATATTATTCGGACGATTGTCCGATGAAATCTTCTGTAAATTTTAATTTCTTGGGTTCTGTATATTTTGTTTGTCACATTTAAATTTTGAGACTTAGCATTTATTGTTAAATTTATTTAGGATATTAATTTTATAAATAATAATTAACTGGGCCTGTTGAATTTCAGAACGTAACAAAATGGTAAACGAAATGTGATTAGATATTTTGAATGGAGAGTTTCTCTCTCCATGTGTATGTGAGTATATAAGCTAGCAGGAGGCTACGATATGCAGCACTTGTGACGTATAGTCTAGACGTTGATTTAACTATAATCCAATGGTTGATATTTAATGTATTAGACTAATATATCATATAAGAATTTTATTTAATTTTTTAAAATGTAGGAACATCTAAATATCAGTATGATAAAAAAATAATAAAAAACATGCTATTTTTATTTGTTTAATATGTTTTTTAAGATTGATTTTTAGCCGTTAGATTTCAATTCCAATGGGCGCCTTGTGCATTGCAACCTCCATTTATCCGTGTGTATAGTAGTATACATTGCATGAGGGGGCCACATGTGTTTAACGGTCAACTTAATTCAAGCTATACAGGTATTCATCGGGCTATAATATGAGCTAAGTCATTAGTAAATATTTTTAAAGGTTCAATAAAAGCTAGTCCGAGCTTGTTAATTTGTTTGCAAAAAGCAAGAGACGTACAATTAATTAGATAAATGAGTTTGGATGACGGGGTTAAAAATAAGCTAATAATAGGCTCAAAATCATTCATAATATTAAAGAAGAAAGCACAAGCCAAACCAGATATGATCGAATTCCATCTGGCTCAGCTATAACCCTTTTTTATAGCCGGTCGCACCTGAAGATAACATCAATATCTTTTCGCGTGTATATTTTAGATATTTTTCATACTTTTATCAATAAAGATTTCACTTTAAAAATTAGATGGCTATAATTATAATATCAGCATACACATTTTAATATACTGTTATAATCTTAATTATCTAAATTATTACGATAAAATTTCCATCTCGTGCCCTATACGTGTACTCGTTCTTCATCCTAATTCATACCCACACAGTTGTAAAGTTCCCCCGTCCTTGGACCATTTCTCTTTGCATTATTATCATTCAGAGAGCCTACAAAAGCCTACAAACTATACACTAATTAATTAATTAATTATATTAGTTAATTTGATAATGCTGGAGTCCAAGATGCTAATCTAGGGTAGATGTGATTAGTACTTAAAATTAAAGCTAACCCTATTCTTTTCATGGTCCTCTGTTTCATCAATGAACACCGACTTTTAGGTAGGGTGAGCACTCAAAGAATTATGACTAACATAATTAACTCAACAAATATCATAAATTAGTGAATAATGATGATATGAGATATTATAGCTGAACACCTGAACGAGTTAGTAAAGCCAATAACAACTTCAGATGTCACAGTTAGATTAGATATTATGAGTTTAATTTCTACTGTTACGTGTCTGGTTTTATCTGGTATATGATATTTATGAGTGAGATTATATATTAAAAGTTTAGCTTATACCGATGAAATGGGGATGAAAAATTTTTCGTTATCAAAAAAAGAATTTTACAGTCAAATTCATGAGTAAGAGTTCGATTTATAATTTTTATTTTATTTTTTGATGGAAGGTTTGAACCCGAATGGGGCTTCAACCCATTGTTTTCACCTTAAAAGAGTGGTGCTCTAATCAAGTGAATTACAATTTTAGGAAAACGAATTAGATTTCTAGACTTAAAAGATCTATTTTTAAATTTATTTTATCTATTCATAACTGTTACACTAGTAACATAAATTACACCACAATTCTGCTTCTTATTGAAAGAATTATCGATGTGAAAATTCAGATACAAGAAGTTGACGCAGGAGAGTGGACGTGTCTGGTCCCAAATAAACTTTTGTTCTTCATAAGATCTATCTCGCATCTGATATTGCATATGCTTATCCTGTATCGTCTGTTCACTAGCACTTATCCAACAACTTGCCTTTGTCGAAGAAACAACCAGTCAGGGTTGGCTCTGAACTCATGAATCAGCACGGGAAATATTTTATTATCAAATAAAAAAGGGACCGTGACTTAATTAATATTATGAGCTTATTAAATAACAAGTATAATGCAATTGACAAGGATAATTTTAGACTTTAGAGCTAGTTTTGTGGTTAAAATGTTGATTATCTCGTAGTTTATTTAATCTTACCTTATGGGTAGTTTTTCATGGGTTTAATCATGGCATGAAAATACCTAACTTAGGTGATTAGCTAGAAAATAGTTCAAAAATAATGAAAAAGAAAGTGATGTTGCTGTTATAGCGAAAAAACTTTTATTTTGTTTTAAAATTTTTTAAAAATATAAATCAATCCTATTTTTTTCTTAATTTATAGCTTAAAATCAAAAACTTTTGACCAATTTGATTTAAAATTTCATCAACAAAAAATAATTGAGAGTTTAAATCATAAAAAAAATCCTTCAAACTCGAAAAACATTTGAATTAGGATCATACATTTTTAATTTTTTTTAATAAAACAACTACTTGTTGATTATCGTTATTTCAAACTAAAATACAAAAATTAACAAATAAATTAGTCCGAGACAATAAACTAGGAAGAAGAATGAAGAAATTCTCAAATTAATTTTCATTTAAGCATTTCATTCGGGAGACAAATTACTTAAAATTTAATATTTTAAGAATTTAATATTAAAACATAACTATCAGTTTAAGCTAAAAGGTGATAATGAAATATTAACTTATACTTAAAAATTGTATAATAGCTAGCGTACCGTGTGATTGTGTGGGCTTGAAGGAACAGCAAGCCAGTCAGAAGAAATCGAGGGGTGGACCATGGCTCGATAAAGGTGAGCCATGGGAGGATTGTGGCTCGGACCCATCGAGCCTGCAGTCTAAGTTCACACCGAATAGCCTCAGCCTCTTTGAATTCCCAGAAGTAGATGACGACGTCTTCTGATTTTTTATAATCGAGTCTATAAATAATCACCATGTATATTAGTTTAAGTTTCTACACCAACAGATAGATAAATAAATATTATATTATTTAAAATTATTTTAAATATAATTTAAAAACATCTTTAAAATATTTCTTATTTTTTATTATTGCAATTTTATACTACCCATAAGTCCAACACAAATTAGTAGGACATAAGGTGAGTGAATATTGGTGGAAAATTATAGAGATACTTTTAAATAATATAATATTTTATTTTATTTATAATTAATAAATTATACAATATTTTTAATTAATAATTTTCCAATAATATCCATTTTGTATTCCTAAATTATTTGCCTTTCTATATGGAAATAAATGTCAAATTATCTTTTTTTATGGAGGTAGTATTAATATTTTGAGATTTTGAAATTATTAATTTTATATAGTATTATTTTATATGATAAAAAAATAAATCAGAATAATTGAGTGATAAAATATTTGAAGACATTTTTTAATTATTTTTGAATAACTTTTGTCCTTATAATATATATCTACTTATTTAATTTTTAAATATATTATCAATATTGAAAAATAATAAATATTATATTTTATGTTCCTTTTAAAACAAAATATTGGCAAAAAGAATTTTGGAAAGTATTTAAAAATAAAAAATAAATATTATAGTGATCCATAATATTAGACATTTTTTACATTCTCAAAATAGCGCGTAATAAGCACGCTTATGGGTGGGGGTTTGCCATGAGAGGGCATTTCTCCGAAGTAACTAGAGAGTGTCAGTCACGCTCTTTCATTGAGCGTATAAAAAAAAGAAAATAAAATAAAAAATTAATCAAAAACGGTTTTTTTGGTTTTACCTGCTGCATGAAGACAGTAATCTGGCTGGTAAGGGTGCGCATTATAGGACACGCCGCTACGGTCCACCTGTCTACCGCCGCCTCCTCCACCAAGGCCATTGAAATCGGCCCCATGGACCGGTGGCGATGGACAATCGCTGCCACCGCTCGGCCGCCTCCAATCGATGAAGAGCCTGCCCGAATCCGCCCTGTGCCGCTGGAACAAAACGACGTCGCCCGCGTCCAACCGCTTCTCCTTCACGTAACGGCTCCATCCCCTGGTCAACACGTAGCTTTGACTACTGTTCCAATACGAGTACCTGAACCAGTAAAAAAAATCAAAATTAATACAGAAAATAATTTTTATAATATATTAATTTAATTATTAATATCTAATTTTTACTGAAAAATATCATTAATATTTGAATATTAAATATTGAAGGCCAAGCGATGAGAATACCTAAACCGCCAAGACTTTCCGGAATCGTCTTCGAAACTCAGCAGGAGTCCCTTGTCACCCGAGTCGCCGCTCAGCGGGAAGTACTTTTCGGCGTGCTGCTTGGGTATGACGAGCCGGTTAAGCTTCCCGACGTCGCTCGGGGTCAGTGGCTTCTCGAACATGGGCACTTTCTCCATCAATGGCTGCCCGACGTAATTACCGTGAATTATCTGATGATAATTTTCGATTACTTCTCTCTCATTAACACTGCTGATATCTGCGTTGAATTCCGATTCGCCGTCGTTTCGGCGGGATTTACGGTTCCTGCACGGCTCCATTGTCGGCAACCAGAGAGCTCCCGGAAAGCTTGAATGGAAATGGTTGACGTGATTTTGTTGCGCCTGAATTAGTAGAGACAAAAATGGAGTGTAAGAGAGGAGCTGGAAAGGGGAGGAAGAGAGGAGTAGGAAGAGCTGAAAGAAGCGTGATGACTATGGATTTCGAACCGCAAGGACTCTTTGAAAGTATTTGGTTTTATATTGAAGACAATCATGTTACATTATACTATCATATTTTTGATATTTTTTTGATATTTATTTTAAGATAATTATTTTATTTATTTATAAATATAAATGAATAAATTGTTATGTTATCTAAATAAATTTATAGTGTTAGACCATAGGTTAATTTTTATGATTGTTAGATAGAGAAAAATTGTCAAATTATGGTCAAATTAACTACACCTTTGCTAAATTTGTGAGAAAATAAAATATTATACAACCACATATACAAACACAATAACAGCTTGCAAAAGAATCTGTTAAGATTAACCCCTTCAAGTTGGCTTGTTTATAATACATAACAAGGATAATGTATGGTTATTGTTAACCATCATTATTTCAATTATACAATTCCAATATTCGATTGTCAATAACATCAAACATACATTTCGATTGTATAACGCCTCAAAGTACATCAAACATACGTATTGATTGTATAATACTTCACAGTGAATGAAGGGAGAGATAAATGAATATAATAGCGAAAGGAACGAAAAATAACGGGTAATATATTGTACAATCTAAGTTAGAACAACGTATTTTATGATGATAAACAAAGGTCAGATTTGAACCCCAAGTAGATGGCAAACTCTATGTTTTCTTCATTATCTCTCCTTTTCTCTTTCGTCTACGGCCCATGGGTTTTGAAATTATCACTCCCTAGTTGCCCCAAAATCGTAAAAGAGAATTTATAAAAACACTGGCACAAGTAATACCTATCTTGGGAGTATCAGGCATAACTTTTCTAGACAAGCCACGTATATGCGTCCCTCATGTGCCAATCACATGCTCTCTAAAAATACATTCGTTTCCGTGAATCCTCGTACCAGTATCAAACGAGTTACTAAATGATATATTTATTAGGTATGTAATTTATAATGGAGTGAGCCAAAACTAACTTACAGGGTATCTAAAATATATCTACTAAATATTATGTGCAGTGTAATTTGACAAACATGGTCTTCTTTTAAACATTTTTCTTACATTTTAAATTTAGAGTATGGCTGATATATTAATAACTAAAAAATAAAACTTATTCTATTTATCTACAATCTATTGATAATTTATATTTCTATATATGCAGGCCTACTGTATTTTTAAATTCTGGTTATTTTTAATACTAATGGGTTATACACGTAGACAATAAATTATAAATAGATAAGTTACTTAGCAAAGTCTATAATTAAAAAGTGTAATAAATTACTAAAATGGATTAAAAATTTATGCCCCATGAATCCCTTTAGAATGGAGAGAGATTATATGAATTCAATGTTGTTAGAGACATTTGTCGAATTGGCATATTCCGTGACCATATGTATTATTGTATCGATGTCGGATTGTGGGTTGTTGGGTTAAAGTCCGTTCTGTCCGTTCCGCCCTCTAGTCGCTCGAGCCGTCCAAAGCCCTTGCGCTCGCCTGGTGCTTGAACCTCGCTCGAGCCGAAAATCCAGAAGGTCCCCGGCTCGCCAGGCGCTCGAGCTCCGCTCGAGCTGAAAATCCAGTAGGATGCCCGCTCGCTGCGCACCTTAGGGCCGCTCGAGCGCCCGCAGGGTTTCTCACGAAACCCTACGGCCGCCCGCTGCGCGCTCGAGCTCAGCTTGAGCGCCGGTGCAACGGGCAAAATTTTTGAACGTCTTTTTGCACCCTCTATAAATATTGGACTTAGGTTTTTGAAACCCTAAGAATTCTGGAGAGTTTATTTTCGTGCCTCCTTGAGAAGAAAGGTCTCTTGTGCTTCAAGTTTATTGTTTTTCTTGAGAAAACCAAACACTACAAGATTGCTCCTTGTGTTCAAACAAGTTCTCTCACCCACCTTCTTTAACCATTGATACATTGCCTTCTACCATCGTTGGAGACGTTGGTTCGTGAAGAAGGAGACTCGTTCATGATTGGCAATTCAAGTGGTTCGAGGAAAGATTGACGTGAAGACCGAAAGGTGTCCGGTTCCATTGCCGCGGGCAAATCCAAGGAGTTCCTTGGTAGGGATCACGTGACGGGAGTAAGTCGGCTAGGTTAGCGCGTCATTATCACTCGGTTTGTAAGTTGATTTTCATAGTGCATTGCTTCCCTGGCCGTTGAAGCCCGGAGTATTTTTCTCGATTACCGTGGGTATCGAGTTTTCACGTCATCATAAAAAATTGAGTCTTTATCTTTATTGCTTACAATTATTTATATCGTGCATGATTGTTAATCTTGTTAGTATCTAGTATTAAATATATTTTATGTGTATTAGATATTTATTATTATACACTGCTTCCGCTATATTTTTAACGGGGTCGAAACACGTTAGCATAAAACATGCTTTTTCAATTGGTATCAGAGACTCACCCCGATCCACGACCCCGATTTAGATGCATTCTAGTTAATCACTGTCCGTTCCTCTCAATTTTGATGGGAGCAATTATGCTTTTTGAAAGTACGGATGAGAGCATTTTTAAAATCAATGGATGAACGAGTTTGGGTTAGTACCCAAATTGGGTGGACGTCACCCACAAGTTCCGTCGATAACGAACCAAAAGCTGTATCATTGTGGACTAAAGATGAACTTGATGCATGCAATTGGAATAGTAAGGGGTTACGTGCTATATTTATGGCTGTTTCTCCAGAAGAATTTAAACGTATTTCTATGTGTGAAAAATCTAAAGAAGCCTGAGAGATTCTTGAAATTACTTACGAAGGCACGAAACTAGTTAAAAATTCAAAATTACAAATGCTCACTACTAAGTTTGAAGAAATACGCATGAAAGATGATGAGTCTTTTGATGAATTCTATGCAAAATTGAATGACATTGTGAATTCTACTTTCAATTTAGGTGAACGTATCCCTGAAACTAGAATTGTCCGAAAAGTTCTTAGATATTTGCCTAAACGTTTTAGACCTAAAGTTACTGCCATTGAAGAAAGCAAAGATTTAGATAAACTGAGAATAGAAGAACTAGTAGGGTCTCTTCAAACATATGAGCACGCTCTTCCTCAATCTAAGAGAAACAAATCAATTGCCCTGAAAACAGTAAAGGAAGAGAAAGATCGCCACTCAGACGATGAATCATGTAGTGATGAGGATTTTGCTCTATTTGTTAAAAATTTTAAGAAAATTTTCAAAAATAAGAATAGAAAATGACCTTCTAAAGTACCTGATCTGTCTCACAATCCATTCAAAAAGGATAAAAAGGAAACTAGAGATGTTAAAACCAAGAAATCTCCAGGAATCCAATGTCATGAATGCTCCGGTTTTGGTCATATCCGGACTGAGTGTCCAAATTTTAAGCGTCAAAAAATAAAAACATTAAATGTGTCTCTAACGGATGATGAAGATTACTCAAATCACAATGAACAATCCTTGGAGGATGATGAAATAAATTATATGGCATTCATGACATCTATCATCAACGGTGATGAAGCCACAAGTGCATCTCCCGAGCAGTCAGATTCCTCTTATGAAGAATCTGATAATGATTTTGATGGGCTTCAAGAAGCGTATGATAAATTTTTTAAGAAATGTTTGAAAGTAAAGAAAGTGAATAAAAGTTTAAATAGTAAACTCATCAACTTGGAAAGAGAAAAGGATGAAGTTGCAACGAAATTGAAGGGTGCCACTGTTATTCGTCTAGATTTAGAAAGTCAAAACAGCTCCTTAATCACTAGAATTAAGACTCTAGAAGTGGAGCTTGAGAACACTAAAGAGGATCTGAAAAAATTCTTAAGTGGAACCCAAAAACTTGATCATATGTTGGGAATTGGAAAAATGACTGGAAATAAAAAGGGTTTGGGATATGTTGAGAAAATCTCCCAACATGGTCCACAACCTAAAACTGTATTTGTTCCCGCTACAAAACCTCCACTTAAAAATACTACAACTCCCAAAGTCATCAAGACCGTGCCTCAATGTGTGGAGAAAAGATTTGGCTCAACTTATTTGCCTATCTCACATAATCAAAAGGTCATGAACAAATCATCAAACACTTTCAAGGCCTCCAAAAATTTCAATCACAGGTCTATAAACAATTCTTTCAGACCTAAATTTGTGCCTACCTGCCATGCGTGTGGAAAAGTAGGTCATATTCATCCTCGGTGCCACACTATGAATCTTCTATACAATCAAAGACAAGGGCTAAAAATAAATAAACTCGTTGATCACATTCAGCACTTGGATGAACAAGTGAAAAGGTTGAATCAGAAAATGCATTCGGGAAGAAAAATTTGGGTAAAGAAAAGTGAGATGAAAAATTCTTCAAAAATAATCCAATGCCATGTTGCTCACATAGCCTTAAAAGCTCAAAATCAATCTCTGTGGTACTTGGATAGTGGATGCTCTAGACACATGTGTGGAAATAAAGCCATGTTCTCTTCAATGTCAGACCATCCTGATGGGACGATCGTCTTTGGTGATGGCTCAAGAGCTTCTATCCTTGGTCGAGGCTTGATTGGTATTTCTGGTCTCTCGAAACCCTGTGATGTTTTGTATGTATCAGGATTGAAATCTAACCTCTTGAGTATTAGTCAATTTTGTGATGACAACTTTGAGGTCCGATTTTTTCAAGATAAATGCCCCATCTATGACACAAATGGCTCAATTGTTTTAGAGGGAAAGAGAACTCCTGACAATCTTTATGTTATTGAGCCTAATAATATTCTTGAATGCAAATCTGCTAAAATTGACACAATTGATTGTGGCATCAACGCCTTGGCCACCTAAATTTTAAAAGCTTATCAAAAATTTCGAAGAAGAGTTATGTTGAAGGACTACCTAAATTGTCAAATATAAAACATCACGTGTGTGGTCCTTGTCAATTAGGAAAGCAAATTCGATCAAGTCACTCATCTCATAGTGATATCAACACTTCACGGCCTCTTGAATTAATTCATATGGACCTTATGGGGCCATCTAGAACTGAAAGTTTAGGTGGTAAAAAGTACATTTTAGTTGTTGTAGATGATTTTTCTAGGTATTCATGGATAGATCTTATTCGAAAAAAATTCGATACTTTTGACCACGTAGAAATATTGTGTAAAAGACTTGCCAATGAAAAGGGTACTTCCATCAGTAGAATTCGAAGTGACCATGGCAAGGAGTTTGAGAATTCAAAATTTGAAACATTTTGTAATGATGAGGGAAGTCACCATGAATTTTCTTCACCCATCACCCCTCAACAAAACGGGATTGTAGAACGCAAAAATCGGGTTATTCAAGAAATGGCCAGAACAATGATGCAATGTCAAAATATTGCAATGTATTTTTGGGGCGAAGCCGTGAATACGGCTTGTCACATAATCAACTGGGTCTACCTAAGACCTGGGACAGAAACCACCACTTATGAACTTTGGAAAGGAAAGAAACCAAATGTTAAGTACTTCCATATCTTCGGCTGTTAATGTTTTATTCTATGTGATAGGGAAAACTTAGGAAAATTTGACTCAAAAAGTGATGAAGGAATATTCTTGGGATATTCCTTAACTAGTCGAGCCTATCGAGTCTTCAATTTGCGCACTCAAACAGTTATGGAATCCATAAATATTGTTGTGAATGATACTCCTCATGACCATCCTAAAAGCACTGATTGTTCAAATCAAGATGATGATCATGATGACGCCTTACCCAACATATCCTCTCCTGACATTGAGCAAGTAACTCCTACTGTCATTCCTACAAAGGAACCTTCTTCTAGAGTAAAGCTCAATCATCCAAAGGACCTAATGTTGGGCGATGTTAATGAAGGTATGAGGCTGCCTCGTCGTATTCTGAATCAGCTCGCTTATACCTGTTATGTCTCTTACATCGAACCCAAAAAGGTCGAAGAGGCATTACTTGATGAGTGCTGGACTAATGCCATGCATGAGGAACTCAATCAATTTGTGAGAAATGAGGTTTGGACCTTGGTTCCCCGACCTACCCATACAAATGTCATTGGAACCAAGTGGATATTAAAAAATAAAATAAATAAAAATAGAAATATCACTCGAAATAAAGCCCGCCTTGTTGCTCAAGGATATATTCAGGTGGAAGGTATTGACTATGACGAGACTTTTGCCCCAGTGGCCCGTCTGGAGTCTATTCGTATCATTCTGTCTGTTGCATGTACCATGGGATTTAAATTATACCAAATGGATGTCAAAAGTGTATTTCTAAATGGGTTCATACAAGAAGAGGTCTATGTTGAACAACCGAAAGGTTTTGTGAACCCTACATTTCCTGACCATGTGTACAAACTCAAGAAGGCTCTCTACGGCCTTAAACAAGCTCCCCGAGCTTGGTACGAACGTCTTACATCGTACCTAAACGATCATGGTTTTGTTCGAGGGAGTATTGATAAAACTCTATTTGTGTAAATGACTGACAAATGTATATTGGTAGCCCAAGTTTATGTTGATGACATAGTCTTTGGCGCTACTGACGACTCCCGTGCACATTCCTTTGCAAAATGTATGGCCTCTGAATTTGAAATGAGTATGATTGGAGAACTTACATACTTCCTTGGCTTGCAAATTCGGCAACTCGCTCACGGTACCTTTATTTTCCAAGCAAAATATGCTAAAGACCTTGTCAAACGATTCAATCTTGATAGCTCTAAACATACTCGGTCTCCCATGAGCACCTCCTCCAAGTTGGATCGTGACCCTACAGGCAAGAGTGTCGATCCCTCTCTTTACAGAAGTATGATCGGCAGTCTCTTATATTTTACAGCTAGCAGACCCGACATTGCATTTAGTGTCGGTATCTGCGCCATATCAATCCAATCCAAAAGAATCCCATTTAAGTCTTCATCAAAGCACATTATTTGACATATCAACGGGACGCGTCGCTTTGGAATCCTTTTCTCGAACGACTCAAATTTTGCTTTGACAGGATACTCTGATGCCGATTGGGCCGAAAATATTGAGGATCGAAAGAGCACCTCCGGTGGGTGTTTTTACGTCGGCTCCAATCTGGTAGCTTGGCTGAGTAAGTAACAAAATTTTATTTCTCTGTCTACGGCCGAAGCCGAATACATCGCCGCGGGCAGCTGTTGCACCCAACTCCTATGGATGAAACAAATGCTTCTTGACTATGGTATTGTCCAGGATACTATACAGATTTATTGTGACAATACTAGTGCAATAAATATTTCCAAAAATCCTGTGCAACATTCCCGCACCAAACATATCGATATTCGACATCTTTTCATTCGTGAGCTGGTGGAAACTTGTGTCATATCACTTACACACACTCCAACCGAGCATCAGTTGGCCGATATCCTCACCAAACCATTAGACAGTGTGCGGTTTGAGTTTTTAAGAACTGCCCTCGGAGTGTGCTCACCCCCCGACGAATGAATCCTCCACTTTATAATTAAAACAAAATAAAATTAAAAAAAAAGAGGCGCATTGTGCGTTCGCTCGCTGGAGGCTCGAGCGACCGCTGCCTGCCTTTATCTTTGAGCACGCAGCGAGCGCAGCACCAAACCCTCGAAACTCTTCGCTATTTTTCTCTTCCCCTTGCGTCGGCCGCCTCTCTTCCTCTCCCTCTCTACCATTATTGGCCAGATCTACAGATTTCTTCACCAAATTTGGGCGTCCTCAAGGTAAATCCTCCCTCGTCCCTCTCTGTTTCCAGATCTGTGTGCCGCCGCCGTTCATGGTGGTCTTGGTCCCAAAATTTGCCTCCTTTTTTGGTTGGCTGAATTCATGGGTCACACATGAGTTCTCGACGTCGTTCATGGCGGTTCCGGTAATTCTCCCACACCGCCGGTCAGGCTCCGTGTGGGTGGTCCTCCCTGCTGTCCAAATCGGCCGGTGACATGGGTGCCGGAGGTGGTGCTCCGGTGGCTACTAGTGTGCGTTCCTGTGCATCTTGCAGCGTCGGCCGTTATCCTTCCAGCCGTCGTCGACCGTGAACGCCGGTACTGTTCATGGCGGCAGTCACGTGACCAGCCTTTCCTCACCAATAATTCGAAATTACACAAATATATATATATATATATATATATATATATATTCAACACTCTTATATTTAAATTGTGGTGTTCAATTTTCTTTTCAGATGTTGGCTCCACGAAAGTCTCTGTCACGTAAGTCGAGTGGCAAACGCACTCGACCGAGTGGGATCTCCGCTCCTGATCGCTTCATTAGTCCTGAGCCCGAGACTCTGTTTCAAACCCACATGTCGAA
This sequence comes from Nepenthes gracilis, assembly GCA_033239525.1. NCBI lineage: Eukaryota > Viridiplantae > Streptophyta > Magnoliopsida > Caryophyllales > Nepenthaceae > Nepenthes > Nepenthes gracilis. The sequence continues at coordinate 1,140,475 of BSYO01000031.1, forward strand.
TCGCCAACTCTCCCTGGAACGGGAAGTCCGCTTCGACTCCGTTGACCCTTCGATCTCCTCTCTCTTTATTGACCGTGGTTGGGCGCCAGTCCTCACAGGGTTTGGTTGCTCGTCGCTCATTCTTATTCAGGAGTTTTACTCCAACATTCATACAATTACCTATAATTCTTTCTCTACTTTCGTGCGGGGGGCACGCGTCCACATTACTGTCGATGTGCTTGCACGCGTTATTGGTATCCCTCGGGTGGTTAACCCACTTACCCTTACTCTTCGACGCTCACCCGGCCCAGTTTTAATGAGATTGACACCTTTCTTCATGGTGCCCCTCTGGAGTGGAATGACAAAGCGTTCCAGACCTCGTACCTCTCCTCTCGGCGACTGGTCGTGAGCCGTATTATGCTCACGAACCTGTTTCCCATTTCTCACTTCTTGTCCCTTTCTGAGGATAAGGCCTTATTTTTGTATGCTCTGTTGAGTGGTCAGCCCATTGATTTACCATCTCATTTTATCACTCACATTGTTGCCAACTTCTCTGGCCGGAAAGAGGCCAACCTACCTTTCGGGTGTCTTATTCAGCGACTGCTTGCTGGGCTCGGTCACCCCTTCGTTGACTATCCTCGCCTCCCGCTTGGCCGACCCATAACCTCCACCACCTTCGCTCAGAGTCTGTCCCATGCACGTCGCTTTGCTGCCGACCCCCAGGAGCTGTTCGATGAGCCTCTCCCTGACGTGCCACCTCCTCAGCCGGACGAAGGCCCCTCTGGTTCAGCTTTGTCCTTTCCTGACCCCTGGGATCCTGGACCATCCACCTCGCATCGGCACTCCACCTCCTCCTCAGCCACTCTGATGGGTCAGATGTCTCGCATTGTTGACCGTTTTGAGCGTCTATTCTCTTCCTAGGAGCGGATTCTTGCATCCCAATCTCAACTCCAGTCCCAAATGCTTGCTCGTTTTGATCGGTTGGATGCTCGGTTGGACACTCAGGAGGCTGCGTTTCAACGTTGGTAGCGACATTATGGCACTCCACCTCCTAGCGATTCTGAGTGATCCCCTCCCTTTGGCTCTTCGTGACAAAAAGGGGGAGATCGCAGTTTCTTTTTGGTGCCTGCTGATAGGGGGAGATTTGCTATTGTTAGGGCGAGATGTACTTCTTTTTGTTAGGGGGCGTTAGACTTGATGTACTTCTTTCTGTTAGGGGGAGTTAGATTTGATGTCTTTCGTTTTGGCACTTCTTTTGTGTTACATGCTATCTATATTATCTGGCGCTTTGTTATTGATGTTATCATTGATATTATCTGTTGACTTGCTATACACGCTATCTACTCTCTTTGTTACACTTTAGTACTGCATGCTGTATCTATTATTGCCTACATCTTTGTTGTTGGTACTAACCTTGCTTGACCAGGAAACTAAAGTTACACAGGCAGTCAAGCAAGTTTTCATCACATCGCCTCTGCAGCTCTCGTATAACTATTTATATTTTTTGTGTATCTCTTTTGTATCACTAGGCGTAGGTTTTCATGTACACGGGTTTTATCTCGGTGGTGTCTGAACTCGTGATTCTCTTGTATTTCTTTATTTTATAAGTTTTGTCACGGAATTGCCAAAGGGGGAGATTGTTAGAGACATTTGTCGAATTGGCATATTCTGTGACCATATGTATTATTGTATCGATGTCGGGTTGTGGGTTGTCGGGTTAAAGTCCGTTCTGTCCGTTCCGCCCTCTAGTCGCTCAAGCCGTCCAAAGCCCCCGCACTCGCCTGGTGCTCGAACCCCGCTGGAGCCGAAAATCCAGAAGGTTCCCGGCTCGCCAGGCACTTGAGCTCCGCTCGAGCAGAAAATCAGTAGGGTGCCCGCTCACTGCGCGCCTTAGGGCCTCTCGAGCGCCCGCAGGATTTCTCACGAAACCCTACGGCCGCCCGCCGCGCAACAGGCAAAATTTTTGAACGTTTTTTTGTGCCCTCTATAAATATTGGACTTAGGTTTTTAAAACCCTAAGAATTCTGGAGAGTTTATTTTCGTGCCTCCTTGAGAAGAAATGTCTCTTGTGCTTCAAGTTTATTGTTTTTCTTGAGAAAACCAAACACTACAAGATTCTTCCTTGTGTTCAAACAAGTTCTCTCACCCACCTTTTTTAACCATTGATACATTGCCTTCTACCATCGTTGGAGACGTTGGTTCGTGAAGAAGGAGACTCGTTCGTGATTGGCAATTCAAGTGGTTCGAGGGAAGATTGACGTGAAGACCGAAGGTGTCCGGCTCCGTTGCCGTGGGCAAATCCAAGGAGTTCCTTGGTAGGGATCACGTGACGGGAGTAAGTCGGCTAGGTTAGCGCGTCGTTACCACCCGGTTTGTAAGTTGATTTTCATAGTGCATTGCTTCCCTAGCCGTTGAAGCCCGGAGTATTTTTCTCGATTACCGTGGGTATCGAGTTTTCACTTCGTCATAAAAAATTGAGTTTTTATCTTTATTACTTATAATTATTTATATCGTGTATGATTGTTAATCTCATTAGTATCTAGTATTAAATATATTTTACGTGTATTAGATATTTATTATTATACACTGCTTCTGCTATACTTTTAACGGGGTCGAAACACGTTAGCACAAAACGTGCATTTTCAAATGTGACTAAATCGAGCTGAGATCTTGGGTGGTCTTCCAAACTTCAACACCACCTCCACTAGAGAATTTAACTACTGCCGTGAGCTACGGGGGCTGGTTTTATACTTGTTGCAATATGGGAAACGAATGCGCTCGTACAAACACAAGCTCGGGCAATTCATTTTGAACACCATTTTTGGCTAGTTTGCATGAGTCCCTCAATGCATTACCTACTCCCGAAGAAATTTGGGCTATTAGTCTTGGTATGGGGGATTTGAGGGCTCTATGCCAGGTGGTTTTTCAGCTGTTTTCTTCAAATCTTTTGGGATACGGTTGGTCTCGATATCATCGGGTGGATCATTGGCTTCTTCATACACGGACGACTTTTAAAATAGCTAAATGCTGTCCTTATTTCTGAGTAATCTTTATCGCTAAGGAAGATGGCTCACTTGATTCAAATTCTTATAAAAAGTCCATCGGGAAAGATTTATTCACTTGATGATCATTCTTAAGGTTGAGAGATGGTAGCGTCCTGAATTGCCGATCGATTGTTTGCTGTAATGTGATGTACAAAGTCATAGCAAAAATTCTTGCCAACCGAATTAAGCATACTCTACCCCATTTTGTGGACCCGAGTCATCTGTTGAAGGGAGGAATATTGAAGAATACTATTTTTCTTACCACGAATACTTATAAGAAAATCATTTCAATAGAGGGTTGCATCCATGGCCTTTAAAGACCATGCATCAATAAACATGCATGTGTCGGAAATGAGGTCGCCATTTTTGTGATTTAAAATATTATTTAATTCGGACATGTGATTTGTAGTGCCTCTCCTGACCGGGAGACTTTGATCCTGACGAAAAAATTTGTGATATGTGACTACTTCTACCTGTAAGAAGAGACTTTGTCTGTAGTTGGACTTACCCCATTCTTTGTAAATGAGAACCATTGTAAGATAATTACGAAAATTATATATATATTTCGATATTCTAATATATCAGATAAAGTTGAGAATTGTACCCAAAGTTACGGGTGACAAAATATAGTGTACATGTTCAGTATCTGTGAGAGATAGTATTCATATATGGCATTATCTACTGGCCTAAAATGTATATGGATTTGTCTAAGGTTACTAAAAATATGTGTAACTCTTTATTAAATTAGTCTTTAAAAATTTTTTTAGTTCTCCCATTGTACATTCTTTGTATTTTAGTATGGATTTGTATTTGGATTTCGATCTGAAATTTGTCGATTTTATCGATGGATGAGAATTTGGTTTAGTCTCATATATTTGGATACGTGATTTATCCGAAAACACATTTGATTTATATGATTTCGTTTTGACTTTGTTTATTCATATAAAATTTGGATCCAGATATCGTTTTGTTTAGCACGTATTTCACATGGATATGATATCAGATCACGATTTGTTATGAGATATGATTTCATTATGATACTTGACTCCGGATCACGATTTGTTATAAATATATCTTGATGGGACCATGAATTTGATACAAACTGTGATTTGGATATCAGACTACCTTCATGCTTTCTGATAACTTTCGAACCCCTTGATTGTTTAATACAATTTCAAACCCCTTTAGGCTTTTGATACAATTTGTTTTATATTATTTGTCTATGTTATTTGACCTTCCTCTCTATTTATGGATACATACATACATATACATATATATATATATATATGTACATGTATGTATGTATGTATCGTTTTCTGTATTGATATTTGTTGAATTTTAAGCTCACATTTTTTTATTTTTTTCCTTTAGATTTAGTGGGTTTGGATATATTGTAGGAGTTTGGATGTGATCTGACCGTTGTTTGTCTAATTTGATGAGTATTAGCTTCATTATGGTCTACATTTGTGTCTGATACCATTTAGATATTGGAATTTGCCGAGTGTGGGTCTTTGATTATGATATGAGAACAATTTAGCTATGCGTATTGGGTTTTTGGTTGTCTCAATTAGTTTGTCACATTCTTTGCGATATTTGTAGAGTAGGTCATATATTATATTGTTCGGAGGATTGTTTGATGAGATTGAATGATGGGTTTTGGGTTCAATTTGTTATTGTTAATCGGATGATGAAATTTTTTAGTTGGCCCATTATGTTACCCTCGACTTGATATTTGTTTATTATTATACAATTATTTGAAGATTTTAAATTTTGTATAATCAATTAGACTTGTTTAGGTTCGGGTTCGTGATATTAATTATTTTATATTTTAAAAATATTAAAAAAATTAAAATGTTAAATTTATAATAATGAGAGTGGCTGTAATAGCTGTGATATGGTCGTAAAATTAATTAAAATACAAAAAAGTAAATAATAAAATTTTAAATTGTTAAAAATTAAAATACTTATAGTGGCTAAGCTATTCAAAAGTTATAGAAAATAAAGTATATAAAATTACAGTGTAAAAATATGAAATCATTAGAGCAGCAATGATTTAACTATTTAAAACTCAGAAAATAAAAAAGATAGTGAAGTCTGAGAAACTAAATGACATAAATATAAAATTATCAGTGCGGCAGTGGCTTAACTATTAAAGATTCAGAAAATAAAATGACAAAAATAAAATATGATAAATTAAATAACAGATATAAAGTTATTGAAGGACTTTGATGATTACTGGACATTTCATACTAGGCCAATATTCCAATTCTGCCCTAAGGTACTCATTCCGGACATTTTGGCCATTCATGGCTATTTTGACCAACTGGCTAGGTTGCCCATACCGGCCAACTGTGCCTTTCCGATTTTTTGTTCCATTTTGATCTTCTTATGCAAAACTTGTTCATCTGGGCAAAATGGCATAATTTTCTGTCAATGCCTCAACCTTTCGATCAACATTATATCACCAATTTATCTCCAAACTTTTGGCCAACTTCTTCCAAATTTTCGGTCAACACAATCACCAAAATTTCAGTTTACATAATTACCAAGTTTTCGGTCGACTATTTCCAAATTTTAAGTCAACCTTTGCTGGTCCACTATTCTTGTTCTTAGATAACTCCTCATAAATTAGTTAAATTAAATCTTGATTATACGACCTTAATTACTATGTGCGGGAACTAGGATATTACAGTATGTTTGGCATACATTGTTCGGAATGCTTGTAAAATATACCATGTTTCAATTAATACAATGATTGTTCATTTGATTTTTGACTATTCAGGTGAATGCTTGCTTGTCATCGCATAAAATCAAATGATTTAGACTGACCCTAGGTTGGGTAAAAATGCTTCACTTGTTAACCAGCCTGCTAAAGTAAATCCAAAACCTTGGTTCTTATAACCGAGCGGTCCAAGTGCAGTCGAATACCAGAGCCCGGGGGGCTCACGGATGAAAGTTAGACCTCCCCAGGTAGGCAGCTATAACAAACCGTATGGGGCTTTCTTAGCATATGTGCAACAACTCTTTTTGATGGAGATGAGTACCATCAGTTAAAAATTGTCAGTGAACTTGGATCAGACGTACATTAGAAATGATGTTCACTAATAGGGCTGAGCACTGATATCCCGTGTGGTCGACGACCTAGACTTTGCTGGAGCTTGGTGAATGCAGCAACCATACCTAGTCGACCCCTGTGAGGCTCACCAATAGACGTGTGACAATGTTCTCCCACAAGAAAGAGCACAGCCCAATTAAACCAAGGTGCTATGACTTCCTCTTGCGGGAACAAGCATAACCGGACCCCTACATCCACACCAAGCTTGGCGACAGCGTTTAGCCGGCAAGAAGCAAAATGTTAAAATGAAGTTTGACATAAACGCAAGAACATTAGCAACAATGATCACCAGACGGTCTAGCTGATTTATTAAAGGATAAAAATATACAACAAGGAATATCTGATTGCCTAAAAAATATTGCCGATAGCCTAAACTTGTATAAAGTGACTTTCCTAAGAAGCGGAGCCCCCCGGCGGACATGGTGAAGGCTCCTTGACCAACTCCGAGAAGTCAAGCAAATTAGAATGGCGCAAAGCTTCAGCATTTCTCAGGTTGAGGTTCCCCAAAGGAAAGTTGGAAGTGAGCAAGGACATGATCCACCTGCAAAGGGAACAACCATCCTAAAACCTGTTGTCTAGTAAAGGTTCGACTTCTCTAGGATGGTTTAGGTCCTTAGCTCACCCGTGGGTTTAGCATACTGACCCCGAAGATCGACGAGCTGCTGCTCAGCCTCTTGAAGCTTTTCTGAAGACTCTTGAAACTTCGTGACCCATTCAAGTTGCTCTTGGTTGAGGGAGGTGGCCCGATCTCAGCTCTGTTGAGACTCAGCAAGGGCAGCATTAGCTTGGAGATGCATCTCCTCAAGTATGCGTGAGACAACACACACTTGAACAGGCGGAGGATCTTAGAGTCCCGCAAGTCGATCATGGCATCCCACTGACGCTGGCCAACCTCCATTAAATGTAGTAACTCCTATGATTGCAAAGAAAAGGCAAGCAGCTAGTCAAGGACAACAACAAGTACAAAAACCAGAAGTGGCAAGGCCCATACCTCAATGAAAGGCTACCCCTCTGCAGAAGTCTTGATGAAGCCTCAGGCAAAGAGGCATGTGGGAGCTCAACATAGTAGAGACACTGCATGTTACGTACGCGTTGTTATCGGCTTGATCCATCGGAAAGTTACGGCGTCGACGGAGTCACAAACAACAAGGAGGAGCCCCCGGACTACCCAGCCACCCCTAAAATTGCGGAATTATACCCGGGCTGGATTTAGAGCTACTGAAAATGACATGGACTAGCTACCTGTTTAATTGATATGTTGTTCTGAATTCTCATGTCCCACTTAAGTGTACACGTGGGCTGTTTCTTTGTTTGTTTGGTTGGTTGTTTTCTGTTTTGCTTACTGCACTTGTTGCTACAAATACTCATGTGAAGTCTGCAGAAGGAATCAATGAATATTTGCTCTACTTTCCTCTTTTCTCTCTCTCTCTCTCTCTCTCTCTCTCCCCCTTCTCTGCTTTTCTCTCTCGATCCCCTCTCCCTTCTTCCCCTAATTTTCTCCCTCTTTCACGGCAAACTCGACCGTTTCTCTCGTCCCCTCCTCTGCTGATCTCCCCTTCCGTCGCATCTTCATCATCGTTGCCGGCGATCACTCGTCACCGTCCATGGAGACCGTAACATTTGGTGCTTTCATTGAGAGAAAAGCGGAGGAGAAAGAAGAACGCGCACTTGAAGCACACGAAGCGGCCGTCGCCGACCTAGACAGCACGATGAAGGACCTCCGACGAGCTACCGACCGATTCGGTGCCCGCATGTCCACCGCGGTTTCAAAAACCGAACAGTTCCGATCGTCCTGCACCGCACTCAGCTCGACCATAATGGAACTCCACAAATCACTCTACAGCATCGAGCAAACCACTAACCGGTTAGTAAACTCTTCGATTCCTGTAGCTTCACCTACAATGGCTTCCCATTGTCACGTTCCTCTTCCCGCAATTCCTTCCTTCACTAGCTCCAGACCACCTCAACTCCCTATTTCTACTCCCACTGCCACAGAACAAATTCGGCTCTACCGCACTACCTACGTCGACCGACTGCCCTCATCGACTGTACATTCCTCTGGATCTTCGACCTCATCATCTATCACGGCTTCCATCCCTGACCATTCTCTACCGACCGCCATGACCAGATCTTCCCCCATCAAGGCAACATGCCAGCGAGCTTTCACTGAAATTTCTTCCTCTGTGTCTCGTATCGAGAAACAATTTGTTGAACCACCGTGGCGCTCATACCTTGCTTCATTCTCCTCACCTTCTGTGCTTCCTTCTACTCCTTCCCCACCAGTTTTACCAGTAACTCCAATCGTTTCGTATCACCACTCTTCCCAACCGGCAATTTTGCCCACCGTGTGTGCCGTACAATCACACTCACCTCAACTCACCATTTGTGCTTCCACTTTTGCAAATCTTCCTCAAGCTGCCATTACTTCGAGCAATGCGTCAGTACAATCCCTTGCTGCTCGACCTGCTTCCGCCGTTTCTGCCACCACACAGGCTCGGCAAGATCACATGGACTTTTTTCCTCCCTTGAACCAAATTCACCTACAACATCCTCGAGCAGGTCCAACTGAATTGTCACCTACAACCGGTAACATCTCTAACGATTCCACTACTGAACCAATTCAAACCTCCATCACTGAAACTGTTCAACCATTGTCTAAAGGCGACCCAACTCGTCCAGAAACTCCAACCATCAGCGATATGTCCACTAAACCAACTGAAATACGACCATCACTAAACCACATCGAGCACCCAGGACCGTCTGCAAACCTCTCTAGGCTTCACGTTCCGTCATTGATCATGGTTTATGTCCATCACATTCCTCTTTCCCTGTCAGTCCTCACAAAATTTGCAAACATAATTGGTTCGTGTAGTCCTAACCTAATGGGGTGGTCCTCGGGGGTGCGGCGCCACACGCCTACAATTGTGCATCTGTTGGTGCTACTTGGTCCTCACCGTTGACTTCATTACGGATGTTGGAGTTAGAGGTGGAAGGCAAATTGCCATGATAATTGTCTTGGATTTTAGAGCCAAGCTCGGAGCAACCGGGAAGACCGGTGTGATCGAACAACATCACCCCTGGCAAGTTCATGATCGAGATTGGAATAAAAGACAAGCAAAACCAATCTTCTGGACTCAAAATATTTGATGACACTTCTTGGACTTATCTCGTTGTTCGGCTGCGGTCCTTGACAATAGAAAAGCCCAATTCTATGTTGCCCATGGGTGTTTTCACTCCCGGCCAGTCCCTGTTGGAATCGGGGAGTTCCAACAGCCATTGCTACACACAAATGGCCATGACTCATCCGACAGAGAAACGGGACAGCGGTCACATTCCAAGGCAAGCTTCCACGTGTTTCAATCATTCATTCCTTCCTAGTAATGCCGACAATTTGAGCTGGAATTGCTGCGAGGCATTGCTTATCTCCGCACAAGAAAAATCCTGGACAGTTTTCTAGATTTTTCAACCGGGAATTTCAGGCTCATACGCAATTATTGCTGCCACCGTGAACGCCGGTGGCCTTGATGAGATTACTATTCGGGGTAAAGCCACACTGCAAGAGGGAGCATGACTTCTCCAAAAATAAAATGCAAAATGTTGCAAGAAAATTCAACATGAGACGGTGGAGATTCTGGAAATCATGCCCAAGGCTCCCTGAGCAATATGGAAAACGGTGGCCTGTATGGAAAGAAGCTTAAACTTGATGCTGCTTGTGATGTGCATGAGTTAGCCAATCACATTCCCTCCCAATGCATGAAAAACAGCAAACGTTCACTTGATGGAAACCACTATAATGGTGAGAATTCATGTCGACAGTCCCATGTTCCTTGTAAAGCCAGTAGAGCCGAGTGTGGCCAAAATGCTTGTGTTGATGAAGCCAAAGGTGCTACTGAGGGCTGTCTCCGGATGGAAGTGGCGGAACTGGCCAATGTGACAAAGGGAAAGAGTGCAAAGGCGATCCAGATGGAGTCTGGGAAAGCTGCGGTATTTGATGATGCAATCACATACTTAGAGATGGAAGTGGAAATCAAGTCTGAAAATGGCTTCGTGCATATTGAGAACCAATCAACCAGTCTTGCTAATATTGTGATTTGATGCCTAAAATCACTTGTGGTTCCTTTGATGGAGATCTTTGTTTTATTTCCTGAGTCCGAAATCTTGTTTATGCTCTAGAGGATGATACAAAAGGTTTTTCTTTGGAACTTACAATGGGCTGTGCATCAATTGTCTGCATTGTTCTTATCTCTTCAGCCGAAGGTCGGGTTACAAGGCTTGCGAAAGCTGGAGTTGGAAGAACGACATCGGCAGTGGGTGATGCATGCTCATTTTATGATGTTTGGCCGAGTTGTGCACCAAATCGGGTGGCTCAAGGGTTTTTGCCATTACCATTCTCTTTCTCTCAAATGGGGATGCTCTCATGGTCAGCAATTTTCAAGTCTTCTATGGTCAGTTGGTAGTTGGACTGCCTACATTATCGAGTGTTTATTACACTGCGTGTTTGTAACAAGAGAAAGAGAAGGCGCCACCTTCAAGAATCAGTCATCCAATGGTTTGAGGTATTGGTACATTCTGTTGGGGCCATCTTTTGGAAAGGGGTTGGATTGGCCTCCAATTACATTTTGCTTCTCTTTGGAACTGTCATACGGCTTAAGAGAACTCGGGCTCACAATTTTGGGGCATCTTTGTGTCACCATAGTCTTCATACCCTCAGTTCACAATTACAAGATTGGGTCCTTCCTTGGCCTTGGAATGACCACCTACACAGCTTTGTACTTGACTATCGTGGCATTCGTTCATGGGCAGGTGCAAGGTGTGACCCATCCTACAAAGATGGTACCCTATTTCAAAGAAGCCACCAATATCCTCCACACTTTTGGTGGGCATGCCATGATCAGGGCATTCATGCATGGTATGTGGAAACCCCAGAAATTCAAATATATTTGTCTACTTGCAACTCTTCACTTGATCAACCTTGAGGACAAGGTTGTTTTGATGGGAACGGCAATGTTACGTACGCGTTGTTATCGGCTTGATCCATCGGAAAGTTACGGCGTCGACGGAGTAACAAACTACAAGGAGGAGCCCCCGGACTACCCAGCCACCCCTAAAATTGCAGAATTATACCCGGGCTGGATTTAGAGCTACTGAAAATGACGTGGACTAGTTACCTGTTTAATTGATATGTTGTTCTGAATTCTCATGTCCCACTTAAGTTTACACGTGGGCTGTTTCTTTGTTTGTTTGGTTGGTTGTTTTCTGTTTTGCTTACTGCACTTGTTGCTACAAATACTCATGTGAAGTCTGCAAAAGGAATCAATGAATATTTGCTCTACTTTCCTCTTTTCTCTCTCTCTCTCTCTCTCTCTCTCCCTTCTCTGCTTTTCTCTCTCGATCCCCTCTCCCTTCTTCCCCTAATTTTCTCCCTCTTTCACGGCAAACTCGACCGTTTCTCTCGTCCCCTCCTCTGCTGATCTCCCCTTCCGTCGCATCTTCATCATCGTTGCCGGCGATCACTCGTCACCGTCCATGGAGACCGTAACAAATGATGCGAGTCCCACATCGGGAAGTTGGAGGCACAACCTCCCGCTTATAAGTTGGGGGGCTCTCCCTCCCATCAGGCTAGTATTTTGGGATGGGCTCTCCCCCTGGCTTGTGCTCGCCTCACTTGTGCTCTCATTGAGAGATGCCCGACATCGGAAAGGGCTACCTGCGGAGGCGCTGACCTGCTGCCGGTGCGCCAGGGCGGAGTGAAGCGTCGCAGAGTGAAAGCCGTCGAGGTCGCGGCTGTTGAAGGAGGGAGGAATGATGCGAGTCCCACATCGGGAAGTTGGAGGCACAACCTCCCGCTTATAAGTTGGGGGGCTCTCCCTCCCATCACGCTAATCTTTTGGGGGGCAGCAGGTCAGCCCCTCCGCAGGTAGCCCTTTCCGACGCCGGGCATATCTCAATGAGAGCACCAGTAAGGCGAGCACAAGCCAGGGGGAGAGCCCATCCCAAAAGACTAGCCTGATGGGAGGGAGAGCCCTCCAACTTATAAGCGGGAGGTTGTGCCTCCAACTTCCCGATGTGGGACTCGCATCACTGCACTAGAACTCGGAGTTGAAAATGAAACGTTCAAATCCTCTGGGGCAATAGAAGCCACCACCTCTGAGCCTGGCGCCGCTCTAGCCATGGTAGCCTCAGGGTCACTCTCTATGTGTGCTCTTGCCGCCTAGTCAGTGCTAGACTCCTCCTTGACAGAAGGGACCCCATATTTGGCCAGGGTTGGAGCCCTGATGGGCCTGCCCATGTCTCTAGTCTCAGGGTCTCTGGTTCTCAAAGTGAAGGTGACAGATGCCTCAAGTAGACCCAGGTAGCCTGGCAGAGAAGGGATAGTGTTCGGCCTCCTAAGCAACTCAACGGCCCGTTGCTTGGCGTCCCCGAGAGCCTTAACTTTTGACTCTTTCCCAACCATCTCTTCTACGACCTGGCCATCTTGCGCAGCCTCCTCAACAAGAACGGAGAGAGGTGCGGAGATAGATCCATTTGGTGATGAGGGGACAAAGATTGTGACCCCGTACTCGACCGCAGCTAGGGCATCGATCAACTCGTTCGGTCCCCCCTCTGGGTGATTGATTGTTTTGACAGCGGGAGCCGATGAGGGCTCATCACCTATAACCAGCAAGACCAACTCATTGATGATCGAAGGATGTGCGGGACCTGGTCTGTGTGAAGATTCTCCTACAGGCGGATGAGACTTTTTCGCATGAACTTTTTAATTTTCCTATCCTCCTCGGAGATAGATGTGGGAGAAGGGGACGACTCTGCTTTGCCGGCCGACCCTTCAGGAGAATCATGAATAATTGGTTCTCTCTGCCTTCTTTTGTGTCAGCAAAGCGGTGTTTTGGGGATGTCTTATCATCTCCCTCTGTCCTTGCTTCCCACTCGACTTCGGAAAATGCCTTTCTAGAGAGCTGGCAGCAAGTGTGGCGCAAGTCGGTGGCGTTGTCCATGACGAGCTTCGCCAGTCCGTGAGCCATCCATTCTTCCTCTTTTAGGATGTTGCCAGAATAGACGCTGTTAACTCTACCCCACTTGTTTGGGATGCCCCACTTGAAATCAATTGTCAAGTAAAAGAAGTAGTCCTTCCAGCCCTTCACTAAGTCAGGGTTCCCTCCGCTTATCTTGAACTTAGGATGAGGGGTGAAGAAGATCCAATCATAGTCTTGATTAAAGCAAAAAAATACCTTCACACCCTGAATGTGCAAAGGAAGTCCTTCAGTGCGAAAGAAGATGCATAGAGAAATAAGGTATTGGAGAGCGTTGGGGTAGAGGCGACCCACGAGGATCTCCAAAGCCCTCATGATTTTGATCAACTCCTTTGCAAAAAAAAAAAAAAAAAAGAGTAAAGATCGGCTTTCAAATGCTTCTCATAAATGGTGATGAACCTTGAATGAGGATTGCAAGCCATGTCATCAACCTTGGGAACAATGTACAAAATGTCGCCAGGGATGTTATACTTCCTATACAAAGACCCACATCCCTACTAGTAAGGACATATGAAATTGCAGTGATGCTCAAAGAAGCCATGAAAGCAAGAGGCTAAAGGAAAGTGAATTGGGGTAGAGCAATATGAAGAACGGAGAAATGCAAAATGGTTGGGGGCTGGCACTTAAATAGCCAAAACCTTGACCCAAAAATGGAGTCGCATGAGGAATCGAAGAAGTGTGTCTCTATATTGACCACGACATATGCCCGTACGGTATTATTTCATAGTGCACTAGCCTGTTAGGTTAGTTATGATGACTGACACAATGCCTTCCTATGTGGCCCACGGGTAGCTGGCAGCCCAGGTGCCTATGTAAGTGAGTCGGCGGCGCCATATAGGTAATGATGCCCTGATGAGTCATTTTTTAAAAATGGCAGATTGATGACCTTCGCAAACCCAAGACCGATTCGATTGGTGCGTGTCCCGGCTAAGTGCTTAGGACAAATCATTATGAGTCGAGTTATCAGCATTTCAAATTGTCGGATTGTCAGCAATCGCACAACAAGAAACAGATAAGGATAGTGTAGTCACACCATATGAAGACAAATAACGCTCGGGAAGTTTTATTCGTTAATTTCTTTTATAAAGTATAACAAATTTACAACAACGGACGTACAACACAAAAGGAAATAAAAATACATGGGATAGCAACTCGACGGTAATGGTCCAACCGGCCCCCAAGCGGCCAAAAGGAGATTGTATGTTCGTCAAACCTTGCTATAGCCGCCCAGGTCCTGAGTCTCTACAAGGTCTATCACGATGCTGATGACAGGAGTTTGGTATAAAAGAAAAAGAAGACTCTTGCCCCTGGGATGGAATCCTAACTCTAAGAACAACACATTCTTGGTCGGTGAGAGAAAACTTCCTTCTCAAGTAGCCTACTGTAGGACAGTCCCCCTGATAACAAAGGAAGTGAAGGGAAGCAAGCATCACCCCCTTCTGGGAATAGAGACACACCCTCTTTAGAACTGAATTAGAGGGGCTACCTAACATTGGCAGGAAGAGAGGAGACAACCACCCCAACCTGAGCCTTTGCATGGACAAACGCAAGTTCAGGCTTGGGATAGGTGCAAAAGAGGAAAATTAAGGTGGCTTCCCGCACAAAAAAGGATAACTAGGGTAGACTTCAAGTGCATCCTCGAATATATGTTTCGAGTATCAGAGAAGAACCCTCTCCAACTCTGGCCTGTTGCAACGTAGGCTCCATGACAACTTTGAACTCTCACATCACTTGGTTGGTGAAAATGATTTATGATGCAAGGTATAGAGAATCCCTCCATTTATAGTTGGGAAAAAGATCAGCTAGCATTATATCAAGAAGATGGTACTGACCATAGAAAATCGCTTGGTTCAGAGAATCGCTAGGTTCAAAGAATCCTCACGTTAAGAGAATCACCCCTAATCTCACTGGAGACAGCAAATCAAATCTTACTCCACTGCGCAGCGAATCAGCTGGACGTTTGGAGAAGAAGCACACGTGCAGGCTTGCAGTTGGCGTCCCATCGATAAACATACTGCAAGTGAACAAGTCAGACTTCTTGGCCTAAAGGGCTAGTGATGAGTTTGGTAGTCCATGGGCGTCCCAAAAGTAGCAACGGCCTAGTTGGTGTTTTCCCAAGACTAAGGCCCAAACAGTAGTGCGGTTATCCTAGGCAGCTTAACCAAGAACTTTATAATAGGAAGTGGATGATTAGGGTTGTGCACAGTGTCGTACTCGTGGTTGCCCCTCCTACACAGCAGTTGACAACCTCGATAGCACAGTACGGGCAAGGAAGCAGAATTTGCTGTAAGGCGGCCACATCAATTATCCTGATAGCCCAACAAATATTCACAGAATATTCATCCATACAACGTATCATACCAAGATGGCAGGTACAACTCTATAATATTTTCAAAAAGGCAATAGTTACTATATATGCCTCCTCTCGTGATCACTAAGACAGCTTAGCAGATCCGCCAGAGCAACTAATCCGTCTATAAATACCCCTTCACCCCTACGGGAATGGGGAGAGAAAAAAAAGGACTTTAACCCTTGAGCGCACCTAAAGGATCATAAAAGCTTTCTCCCAAGCCACTCTGTCTATGAGTGTACCATCATTGCGCACATACTCATAAGCCATTATGCTTTTGAGTGCATATTTTTTTCAGAAGTCGCTCCAGGTTGAGCGTATCAGTCGGAGCCCAATTATCCAATCCACGCTCAATTCCCTTCCTAGTGCATCCATGCACCTTGCATCCCACATTTTTCTCTTCTTCATAAAAATATTTTTGACTTGAGTATCAGAGGATAAATTTGGGAGTGAGTTTTGTTATCTTCTGACCTTTCATTCATTTGTTATGGTGTGCGCGATCAGGTTATTAGTGATAGAGATCGGACCCGCTTCAATTCGACCCGTCAAAAGAGATCAAAGGGCTCCTTAATCCATATAACAATTTGGATCCAGGGACGGATCAAATAGAAAATATGTCAACTTTACATTTCACTTATACTATATATTTAAACTATCTTGGTAATTATTTACTTTGATGGAATTCATGAGACATGTAAAACACATTGTAGAAGAGAATTACAGACAATTTATTTAAGAATTATAAAATCAACTACATAAAAAATGGCAATGGAGAATAAGAATAAATGAGATTATGAAAATCAAGAGTTTCATTTGAATTTTCCAAAATATTTTCCCATGGTCCACTTGTAGACTAACTTTGTGACTCACAGCTCTCATGTGGTCCACTTGTGGCTAGACTTTATGGAGCGCCACTCACGCAGTATATTTGTGGATGCTTATTGTGATGTGCGTCATTCATACGATCCATTTGCTTCAAAGTGGACACAAAAATACAAAAACAAAAGGTCATTTGGTCAATCAAACTCAAAAATTATGTGATCATGTATCCTCTAAAATTTCTCAGCCTCGTCGCCGATAAAAACTTAGGTCCAACAAAATTTCCAAACAATAGGAGAAAATGAGCCACGGCATCGGATGGACCTTAACCTGTTTCTCTTGGTAAAATGATTTAAGAATATTTATGGGACACCTTTAGCTATCATAAAATATAATCAAATGATGTAATATTAATTATTAATCTACTCTAATGCGAGCCTTCTAGTTTGAAAAAATGAATGAGATATCATACTATTGAGGATGTTTCAAGTATAACTAGAGGGTGTCTTGATAACGTTACTTATTGAAAATAAGCTACTTATTTATTTATATTTAACACATATTTTAATTTTATTAATATTCTACTTAATTATTTAATTAATGTATTGATGCATCTCGAGATCCAGGTTATTGTATGGATTAGATAGCCACTCAATTTTCTATGGCGAGTTAGATTAGAGCGGGTCAAATTTTTATTACTACAAATTTGAATTTTGTACACCATAACTAATAAATAGGAGGTTAGAGGATTGGTAGGTCTCGTTTTCTAAAATATTCTCTGACGCTTAAACCAGAAATCATTCTCAACGATTAAAAAGATGTGAGGATATGAGAAAAATACGTGAATACATGTTATGAGGGATTGGGTGTTTTAAGTATGCACGCTACGGAGCGGCTCACGGATAAAGGATTGGGCTTCAATGAATGCCTCCGACCACGGGGCGGTTTTAAGAGATAGAGGATTGGGTTTCAACAAGTGTGCTCGATTGAGGGACAGTTTTGAGAGATAGAGGATTGAGCTCCGGCAAGAAGAGAAGAGTAATGCACTCGTTAAGAAGTGATTGACTGTTGAGTGCACCCGTGGAGGGGTGGCTAACCTAAGGAGGATGAGATTCATG
The DNA here is from genome assembly GCA_033239525.1 of Nepenthes gracilis. Taxonomy (NCBI): domain Eukaryota; kingdom Viridiplantae; phylum Streptophyta; class Magnoliopsida; order Caryophyllales; family Nepenthaceae; genus Nepenthes; species Nepenthes gracilis. The sequence continues at coordinate 1,157,928 of BSYO01000031.1, forward strand.
GGCGCTAAAAGTGACGAGAGAGTTTGTTTGTCAGTCTTTTCTCGACTGCAGACGGAGGGGACTCTCTGCGCCCTACTCTACGAGTTGTCTTCGCCGATCGGGATTAGTAATTGATAGGAAAAAGGATTCGCCTTTGGCGGGAGGTAACCTTGGGACTGATTGTCGCATGCTCTTGGTCATCTCCTTTATTCTCCACTCTTGCGAGTTGGGAGAGAGTTCTCTTATGTGATTCTCCTCCTCTCTTTTTTCCTCCTTCCTAAGGTTTTGCCCTTACCCAAATCCTCTCCTTTGGGGACTAAGAGCCTAGATTGTCTTCCTCCTTCTTCGTAGAGGAAGGGGCTATTTGTAAAGCGGGGGCTGCGAAGCCTGCTTTGGGGCATATACCTGGCGGCGGTTGTTCATGCAAATTCGCTGTGCTATCTTAGTGATTTCAGGAATTGATTGCGGTGGCCCTAGCTGTATGGGGATACTCTTTCCCTTTTGGAGCAATCATGAGGCGCACGGTATGGGAATTGTCTTCTTTGGCACGATTCTCCTTTGTTATTCGCCACGATGCCTCAACAGTTATGGCAAGTACCTCCTGCATATGCGCGGGGCTCTGACTAGGCTGTCAGCCGTTGGATTGGAAGAGCACCCTGCGTTGTGATTCGCTGCATGCACAAGAGATTGCCATCTGGAGGACCATGTGCGGGTTGTAATCACATGGGTTTGTCTGTTGAACTGGAGCCAAGCTATCATGGTTAAGACGCGCTCTTATGGGCTATATATGGCAGGCGGAATGGATGGCCCACATCTTGATGGCCGATCTTGGGCTGCGTGATCTTGAGCCTTCTCCTAGACTACAACTTTTGGACTATTCTTCCACCACGGGCCTGGACTTGGAGACGACCCATCGATACAGGACCCCATTATGCACAATATTTTTAATTTATTGGTTACATTCATAATTATTTATTTTAAATTTATTTTCAAAATTTCAAAATAATATGAAAATTATTTTTTTTGGATTTTTATTTGACAAATAGTGGAGCACAACATTGAACACATTACAATATGATAGGACAAAGCCTTATTAAACTATAATCCAGTTTATTCCATATGTTTACTAAGATATATATAAATTTTGTAACAATTAAAGTCACAAAAATTTATTATAAGAACTCTTTCAGAACTACTCAGACACTCTTCATAAAGCTTATTTAATTAGTTCTATCCCAATAGATTAGTTTTGGTTGCCCGACATTAATTCTTGAATCTTCATTTTGAAGGAGAGATGTGTAGTGCCATATCCTCCATCAATCACAATATTCTGCCCACTGATAACTTTAGATTCATCACTTGCCAAAAATATGGCCGTCTGTGCCACATCCTCCATCTTTAGCACAACTCCTTTCAAGATCGAAATTGATTCGTAAAGTTTCTCTATTCGATCTTGGTTGACATTAAATGCACCAATTGTCGCCGGAGTGGCAACGAGAAAAGGCGAGATACAGTTCACTCTTATCCCATATTTTCCGAGATCCACACATAAGTTCCTTGCTAAACCCACTATAGCAACCTTTGATGCACCAAAGGAATTAGAGCCTATGCCGGAGGTCACAGACGCATTGCTAGCTGTGAAGAGGATGACACCTTTTCTTGCCGGGACCATGGCTCTGGCAGCATACTTGGCACATAAGAATGCACCATGAACATTCACATCCATGACCCTTTTGAGATCATCGCTTTCTGCGTCGACAATTGACGATACATGAAACTGTCCGCCTATTCCAGCATTGCTGTACATTATGTCGAGTTTTCCATACTTTGATATAGCTGTCTCTACAAGATTTTTTACATCAGATTCATTGGTGACATCGCAATGGACATATGAGAGATTTTCAGAAGCCACATCTTGGCAGAGAGCTGTGCCCAAGTCATCTAGAACATCAGAAATGATGACCTTTGCACCATGCTGGATGAACAACTTTGCAGTACAAGCACCGATGCCACCGGCTGCTCCGGTAATAATTGCGACTTTGCCTTCTAGCCTGAAAAATCAAATCAACATGTTCATTTAGTCAGGGGGCCTTTTCATACAGTAAAATATCATGTTCACATCATTTTATTTTATAACGTGATGAGCTTATTGTTGTTATATGTGTTCTAAGTCTTTGAGATGGGACAAAAGAGAAAATCATATTGTGAAATTTATAATACAAAAACTTGTGACAAGAAGTAAGTTATCAGATGGGCAATATATGCACATAGATGTATGATTAATAATTAATATACAATTATTCTAATTATTTTAGCCTATCCTCCCCCCTATATGCATAAAATTAGTGTTACTATGTGAATGATTAAACTAAAAGAGTAAGCTAAAATATATAGTAAGTGGTGAGAAGTGGTAGACTTGCCTCTTGCCAACCGTGGTTGCAGACGCAGGCAAATTGCTTAGCTCTTCCATGGCGGTATTTCTGCAAACAAAGGGCTGAAGAATTTGGGTATTGATTGAGTTCTTCATTGCAGAAGTTCCCTATTTATAGAGTTGAGACCAGAGTGGAGGAGGGGAAGGGGGAGATCGATGGGATAAGGGAGGCTTTATATCTTAAAAAGATGGCAGCCGTTTTTCTCTAAATTCAATATATTTATTTTTAAATAAATAATTATAATATAATTATATATTTTTAAAAAATTAAAAATTAGTTAAAATCAATTATTAAATTATAATTATTTATTTAAAAATAAACTGTTCAAATTCGAAAAAAATAATCTCAATCTCTTTAAGAAATAGAATCATTTTGTTTCCAACATTGATATTTGTTTTTACAATTTATTTTTTTATCAATTAATTTAGATAACTAAGATGATATATAAGTTGAGTTTTTATTATCCATTTACTAAATTAGCTCCCTCAATATTTAAATGTTCAAATCAATAGGCAAAATATATGAAATATTTTTAATATTTGTCTCTGTAAAAAATATGGATAAAAAATAACCTTAAGAAGAGACCCATCTCACCACTCCGCCAGCCACCATTGACCAGCTGGGAAGTGAACAAACTTGACTGAGAATACTATCAAAAAGTCATTAGTTTGAAATTATAAGCATTTCAGGTCACATTTTATCATTTTTTTGATTAATCAATCATTGTCTATCCCTTAAAAAAAGAACCTGATATATTTAATAAATTAATAATTTTTTTTTAAAAAAAAAAAAACACCCAACTGTGTTTTACAGTTTATATTTGATTTTCTATATCATTTATTAATTCATGAGTCTACATAAGTTTTCTTTATCTCAGAGAGAAAATACATATGAAAAAACTAACACTTTAATCTATCAAGGATTATCATTTCCCTCTTTGCTTCCTTCTCCTTGTTGGACATTTCTATAACAAAAGGAAGAAAAACAATGAACATCTGCTGAAATGTTTTTCAAAGTCTCAATGAATGTGGAAGGTGTCACAGTCCTCAAGATTTCACCTGATCAAATTGGATAACTCAACTGAGAGATTATACATTAGGAGCATTCTAATAGAGGGATCAGGATTCCTACTTCGTAAAACAGGTATTTCACAATTATTTATTTATTTTTTTAAAAATATAAATAAAAAAATAAAAAAAGGGACGAAATACTGGTTTCGCGAAACAAAATTTCTTACCTACCTACCTAATGGAGGATCTCACTGCAAGTAGAGTTTGAGGTGGCTATTTCTGGTGAATGCCCCAAGTAGTAATTTCTTCATTCGCATCCCATGAAATGGAACGAGGGGGCGTCTAGCGCGGAGCCCCATCCAACGCCAACGGGGGCCATCGGATTGAAATCCGATGGCCCCCTTTTTTTTTTAAAAAATAATTATAAAATTTAAAAATAAAAAATATTAAAATTTATATTTTTATAATCAAAATATGAAAAAAATATTAAAAAAAATAAAAAAAAATAAAAATTATGTTTTTTTTATTATAAAATTTGGGCTGTCGATTTTTTTCAATCCGACAGCCCAAATGGAGCGCTGGACGCCCCCCGAATCCCCCATGAAATGCTGATACCTAGTGTAACACAGTAAGAAAAAGAAGCAGAAAGCGCCTATAATGAGTACCAGAGAATATCATTTTGTCCATTTGATCCATTTGAATTTCATATTTGAAATTGCAATCAGATCCATTTATTAAAAAGATTAGATGTATATATAATTAAGGACTACTTGTATTTGTATATGAAATTCTTAAGTGAAATTACAAATTAAAATTTACACTAATAATCTGTTATGAATTAATAAGGACGACATTGCAAGACTAAATATTCATAAATAACCGATTGTAAAGGACGACATTTCATTCATGTACTTCTCTATCAAGCTTTTTGTTACGTGCTCGATTCGGCCGTGACACCAGCACGCAAGACGACGGCTGGAACAGAAGAAGAGAGGAGGCGGGAGGGGAGATTGGTAGAGAGAAACGACAGAAAGAGGAGGGAAATCAGAGGGAGACAGCCGAGAGAGAGAGAGAGAGCAATGAAAGAGGGAAAAAGAGTGCACAGAGAAGGAATACGAAAATATTTCATTATCTCCCTGAGTAACTATAGCCAACCTTTATATACAGAATTGGCCTTGGTAAGTAACAATAGTGAGTTTAACAGAATCCTCACGTACCAGAGCAACAGTAGTGAAACAGAAAAACAGACTAACAGATATATGCATGTGCACAGTTGCTAAATTAAGTGTAATATCTGAATTTAAGGGGAACCCCAGTGGCCGGGGTACAGCGCCGGACGGCAGCTTCTGAAGTCCTGGTGGTAGCAGTGGCCAATTTAGAGGCGAATTCAATAAGCCCCGTAACACTTTTACTTAAAAAACATTTATATCGGTCTGCAAAATAGTTACGATCCTTGTAATAAAAAAATTATTATATTGATGAAATAATTTAAATTAAAAAATAAATAAATAAATTATAAAAATTAAATAATTTTTAAAATTATTTAATTCAATATTTATTATTATATACTTATTTTTTAATCTTAATTATTGAATAAATTTATGGATAGAAGAATCATAATAAGGTTATCCCTTTCTTCCCTTCTCCTTTAAACATTCAATGGAGGAAAAGTTCTAAAGATATAATAAATAATAGTGTTTATAAACTGGAACATGTGTTTTAGATAATTTTATAGCTGATTTTAATACTTATCTCACATTTGAAAATTATTTTTATGGACTTTTGGCATTTGACTGATATAATTTTGTAATTACGATTTTGTATTGAGCAGACACCCTCTTCTCTTTGTCATTCAAATAATAATAAAGAAATCTTATAAATGAGAAATTCTAAAAGAAAAGTCAACAAATGAGAAATCACCCAAATATTTAACTGTTTATATATCTTTATTTATTTTTTTGTTTATTTTTATATTATTACAATTTTTTCTTGAAAAGCATGCTTGTCTATTCTAAAATATATGTGAATTTTAAGAAGTAAATATTTATTAATCATATTAATAAAATATTTATAATATCTGATCTCTAATTTTTATTTTATGATATTAATAATTAAGTAAATTAGATGAATTATTAAAAATAATTATGTGTTTGAATAAAAAATTAAGTATTTGAGTATTATTTTGAAGTTTAATTTTTTTGTTTATTTTAAATAAATGATTATAATTTAATTATTTAAAAAAATTAAAAAATTATTTAAAATTAATTATTAAATTATAGTTATTTATCTAAAAATAGATAACTTAAATTAAAAGAATTACCTTCACCTATTTAAGAGATGGAGGGCCCTTCTTTCCTACTTCTACCACCACTTATGTGTTATGAGGTTACCCATCATGCTTGCAACTAGATTGTCACCTCCCTGATCCCAAGATTTCACTTAATTCAAATTAATTCAATTAAATTATTATACTAATTTATTTTCAACATCTTAATTCAAATTTGTTGCGTCCCGGGCCCAAGGTTGTCGTACGGATTTGGGAGCTTTCGGATTCCTAAGCTTGCGGTCGCTTCGGAAGAAGGGTCCGGTCTCCGTCTCTATGAACTTGGACCTGTACAACACAAACAACAAACAAGAGGTAAATGGTCTGGCAGGATTTCTCCCACCAAGGCCGCTCCGACGCTCAAGTCAGCAATATTCCCGCAATGAACGGAAATGGCGCACGCTAAGGTGGTGCGCGGAGAAATGCTGTGAAAGCGTAGAAGTGTTTATGCGATGATGTGGGAAAACGTAGTGAGCAGGTGTTGGAAGGCCTGACTTCCGTGATGCACCGCAGCGGGTGGCTAACTTTCCCGTGATCTCGGAGGATGCTGGGATGGTGAGCGAGTCAGCTAGATGAGGCAAAGCTCTGCTTTGACTCGACACTCCTGTGTTTTTAGAGAAAGGGAAGGAAGATGATCAGTGACCCTTGAAGCGATGTTCAGTGAGGATCGTAGTTTGATCGAGGAGTTCAAGGTCTCCAGATGATGAAAAAGATAGATCCCTTTTCTTGTGGGGTGTGAGGGTTTTTATACGCCTCACCCCGTTGAACTCTTGGGCGCCAAAACGCCCGTTGCTCGGGTCATTGCGCCGCTGGTGTCATGGGTCATGGGCTGTGGCTGTCATGGACCCCCGGTCCCACGCCGCCGCTGCTGTTGTTGCCATGCTTGGCACGCTGCTGAGCGTTGCTGACCACGCCTGATTTTCCCTGAGCGGGGATTGGTTGGCCTTCTGCAGACGGCAGCGGGTGGCGTTGGCGCTGCGCCAGCCACACCTCTATTGGCTAGCCTTTCCGCCTTTTTGTCCTGTTCCCGGCGACGCATTTAATGCGCCACAGGTTACCGTTGCCTCCTTCCGTTGTGGGTTTGCGCCATTCACCCCGTGGGCTGGGCTGACATCTCCCCGCGGGCCTCTGATCTTCTCATGGGCCGCGACCTGCTTCGTGGGCCTGGGCCTGTCTTATGGGCCAGGACATGGGACCCAACACTAGCCCCCCATGCCTGGGCCGGCTAGTGGTCGGGCCTGGCATGTCCATTGGGCCCATTTCCATGGCCTCGTACCCTTCCTCGTGCCGCGCCACTTTTGTCGTCTTCCAAGTTCGCGCCTTTCCCAGGGCCAGGGCAGGCTTTTCAGGTGCTGCTGTGACCCGTCACCTCGCCCGGCGAGATTCGCGCGCCTTGGGTTGCGACTGACTAGTGGTTGCTGCTGTTGCCCGAAAGACGTTTGCTGGATGCCGTGTCGCGCTGGGTGAAGAGATGTCCTGCGTCTTGCCCATAAATAGGGGGGCACTTGAGCGAGTGAAGTTCATCCCTTACCAACAGATCGGAGAGGCGATGAGGAGATTCTGGCTTTTTCCGCCCCTGGTGGGCACTCGAGAAGGAGTTGGATGGACCACTTGCATGCCTGGGTTCCCTGACGGAGACCGCTGTAGTCCAAGCCTCGTGGCTTGCTTCATTTGCTAACGAGAGTGGCTTGGCCATTCTGCCGTTGTCATGCGCTTCCTTCCGGGTTGCATCCGTAGCTAGGCTGAGCGGATTCTTTGACTTCCCCGCGGCTGCCTTCGCCTGTTAGGTGAAGGTTTTCGCAGGTGTCTACTCCGCGAGCCTTGCCAGGGCGCTAACTGCGGAAGGGGTGCGAGGTCAGTAGCCCTCCGTGGAAGCTGGGTTTGACACCGGACTTTCCCGGAGTGCCTGACTTCAGTGCTTCCTGGACCCCGGTGGATTGAATGCTTGAGACTCCCACCGGGGGAGGCTCCCTGCTTCCCGCCCAGTTCGCCTGGTGCAATTCCGGCTGCTTCTGCCGCCGTCGTTCGCCGGGCTCTCCTGGGACGAGGTACAGGAGCATACCAGGCTTTGCACTACAGTCTTCTTTCGTCTTTCTCGCAGCTTCATGGTTGTGGATCTTGTACTTTGTAAGAAAGCATTTAATAAAAGAAGTAGCCTCTTTTGTCTTCAATTTTTGTCTTTTCTCCGTAAATGCTTTTCTGTTGCCGGGCGTTTTGCCTTGAAGATCCACGCGTCATCCTTTGGGAGCCTGTGGGGTCCTTGTCAACCGTCACGTCCCCTGAGCTGCCAGCGCATTTAATTTCTGCGCGGCTAGGAGACGTCGTTCCGTCTTGGAAACGCGCGAGTTTTCAGGGGCCTCCCACGTGGTGGAACCTCATTGGCCTTCCCTTAAATGCCTTTCGCCCTTTAGGTTTGCCGTTTTTCCAGAAGATTTGCCTATTTAAATGCTCAACTTTCTCCCGAAATCTGGCACGTCTTTGTACTTGTTCATCCACTGGCCGTTCGATCTTCCTCTGTGTGTTCTTTCGTCGCGAAATCGATGGGAGACTCCTCTAGTGACACGGAGCCCTCCACTCACGAGTCCGAGTTTGGCTCTAACGCCCCCGTGTCTTCTGGAGCCTATTCCTCAGGAGGGGCTCGCTCCGAAGCCACGGTTGCCGGCCCTTCTCGGAGCCGGGGGGTTCCTTCGGGTTTCGAGGGCGTCCCACCGCGTCGGGGGGTCGCAGCGATCGGAATAGAGCGGCTGAGAGCCCGCGTTGCACACTTGGAGAGCGCTCTGGCCGAGTCGGAGGCCAGAGCCATACGGCTGGCGGATGCCAACGTGGGGGCGCAGGGCCTCATTTTGGCACTTGAGGAAGAAATGGAGCAACTCGGGCGGCGACACCAGGCTGAAGTTGCTGCGCTGCGGATGGAGATGAGGTCGATGCTTCGGCCGGAGGAAATGAGATCGGACTTGGATCGGAGATATTTTGACGCCGTTAGACTTTGCAAAAGGCTTGCTTTACTGGAGGATCCAGGCTTCCGCGTGGGCGTCATAGATCCTCGTAACTCGTCCGCCAGGACCCGTGATCAATTGGTGGACTATCCCGTTCAAAGTTCCTCCTCCGGCCACCGGGATCGTTGACCGTTTTGTTGTCGTTGTATTCTTTTCTTTTCTTCGTTAGCGTTTGTTACAGAATTACTTTGTCGTAATGAGAATCCATTTTTCATATTGTCTCGTCTGCTGCATCTTCTCGTTTCGTGGCGGTTTCTCTTTTTTTTTCTTTTTTTTTCTTTTTTCTTGCGCTTTCCGTGCGCGTCTTCAGGGCTCTGCTATCGTGAGCCCGCATTTAATGCGGCGGCGCCAGCGTGGACCCTAGCCAGGTTGCTGAAGGGTCGCGCCCGTTAGCTTGGCGCCTAGCCATCATTGTGATTGATTGAGTTTCTGCGGTGCGCTTTGATGGCACCACGCGTCTCAATCTCCGAAGGCGGTGTCGTTTCAGTTTCCCGCCTCTTGGCTTGGAGTCGTCTATTTAAACCAGACGACAATCGTCTTCTTCCTTCCGCTGATTACTTTTCCCTTTATCCCTGCGATTTCGAGAGACAAATGGCTGCGAAAGGAGAGAGTTCTTCTTCTTCTCATGTTTCCAGACTTGTGCGTCATGGTGTTCGCAATACCAAGTCGATTTTGACTGAGGCGTACATAGCCTCCCTTAGGGTAGATTATGCAATTCCTGCTGACCTGAGTTCCCATGTCCCCGGCGCTCAGGATAGAGCTCACGCCCCCCAGAGGGTTTTATTACGGTGTATGAACATCATCTGAGGGGGGGGCTTCGTTTTTTTGTGAACTGCAATTTGCATGCGATAGTTGAAGCGCTGGGAGTCCCACTGGCGAGGCTTCATCCCAATGCCTTGCGCTATCTCGGTATCTCTGCGTCTTCGCCCGATGTGATGCACAGTGCGCCTTGATGCGCGAAGGCGGCAAGGATCATTTTCGGGCCACGGAGTCGGAGGCTGGATTTTGCTTTCCCCAAGGCGGGGTATAGCCTTCGGCACCAATCCAGATTCGGTGAAGGGCTGGAAGGAACGCTTTTCTTTTCTCGCAGAGCCTTCTGAGTATGAGCTTCCGAGGGCGTGGGGCCCGATCTCGGAGTTCTTCCGGGACAAGCCCACCGACGAAGACCTTGTAGAGTCCTCGAAGCTGCTGTCCACTATTAAGGAGGAAGAAGAAAGGTTCAGGATTCAGGGTTACTTCCTTACGTCTGTTACGTTCGAGATGGGTAGGTGGTGACCTCCCGCTGGTTGGGCGATAGCCGGCCCTGGTAAGGATTTTCCTGAAGAGACTGCCGCTTCCGTTCCGCCCGTGAGAATCGAGGAGGAAAGCCGCTCGTTGCCGTCGTCGTCGAGTGATGATGAGGACGCGGCTGCCCTTAAGCGGTTAAGGGGAGCCGCAGGGACTCCTTTGAGGAGGTCCCGGAGACGAGTCGCTGGTCCTTCTACTGCGGGGAGTCCAGCCTCAAGGAGACCCGCCAGAATGGGTCACCGGAGGGAAACTGCCGTACCCTCGTCGACTTCGACTGCGGAGTTAGCCGCCCGCGAAGTCTGCGAGGTCGAGTCTCCACCTATTGGGGATCCATCTACTGGCGGCGCTGCTGAGGCATCGGACGATGTCGTTATGTTGGAGAGCCCAGAGGGGCCATTTTCTACTGCGTTTGAGCCAGCGCCGGAGGCCCTGGAAGTTGTGGAGTTGCCGGCGTTTTTTGTAGAGCCTATTTCTTCGCATAATCCTGCCGAAGATCTGGCTGTACTTTCGGAGGTTGGTGCTGTTCCTGCTGCTGATCTGGCCCAGGCTGACGAAGGGGAAGCCAGGACGTCCTCGTGGCAAGAGCCCCTGAGCGTTCCTGCGGCTGCCAGCCTCCCAGTCAGCCCTCCTCGAGCAGTTGAGGAAGCAGAGCCCCAGGGAGAGGTTCCTTTGGTTGAGTTTGCGCGGGCCGCATGTCCAGAGATCGACACCGCTCCTGCTGTTGATGCGGTTCAGGCTGGCGAAGGGGCAGCCGGGACGTCCTCGCGGCAAGAGCTTGCGAGCGCTCCTGCGGTAGCCAGCCTTCCAGCCAGCCCTCCCCAAGCTGTTGAGGAAGCTGAGCCCCAGGGAGAGGCTCTTTTGGACGAGTTTGCGCGGGCCGCATGTCCAGAGATCGACACCACTCCCGCTGTTGATGCGGTTCAGGCTGGCGAAGGGGCAGCCGGGACGTCCTCGCGGCAAGAGCCTGCGAGCGCTCCTGCGGTAGCCAGCCCTCCCCAAGCTGTTGAGGAAGCTGAGCCCCAGGGAGAGGCTCTTTTGGACGAGTTTACGCGGGCCGCATGTCCAGAGATCGACACCGCTCCTGCTGTTGATGCGGTTCAGGCTGGCGAAGGGGCAGCTGGGACGTCCTCGCGGCAAGAGCCTGCGAGCGCTCCTGCGGTAGCCAGCCCTCCCCAAGCTGTTGAGGAAGCTGAGCCCCAGGGAGAGGCTCTTTTGGACGAGCTCGCGCGGGTCGCATGTTCGGAGGTTTGCGCCGCTCCTGCGGCTGGCGCGGTTCAGGTTGGCGAAGGGGCAGCCGCGACGTCCTCGCGGCCAGAGCCCCCGAGCGCTCCTACGGCCGCCAGCCTTCCAGCCAGCCCTCCCCGAGCAGTCGAGGAATCTAAGTCCCAAGGAGAAGCTTTTCCGGGCAACTTCGCACGCTTCCTGCGCGTCGCTCGTCTTCTGGTACGGTTGTTTCCTTCTGGACTTCTTCCTTTGTTGTTTATTTTGGTAATGCCTCTGACTTTTCCTTCTGTGCAGGCTCCCGATCATGCGGTCCCCCTCGAGGTGCGAGCTGACTCTTTTCACGGGGACCTGGAGCGAACTATCATCAGCGGGCACCATCTTGTCCACGGCAGTCTGGCCCAAGTCGCATCTCTTACGGAGGAGAACGAGCAGCTGCGGCAGAGAGTGGCGCAGCTGGAAGCTCTACTCGCCGCTTCAGAGAGCCGTGTCACCAGATTGGTTGGAGAGATGGTTGGTCGACATACTCCATCAGAGTGGCGGCAGGCGATGGACACTCGTTATTGGGATGGTATCCGCTTGTGTCGCAGGATTGTCTCTCTGGCGGCTCCTCACGTCCCAGTTGGTGTCATCCATCCAAGGAACGCCGGGGTAGAAGAGGTGTTGCGCCTGGAGACTTTCCCGGAGGAAGCGGGTCCATCGAGCCTTCCCGATTAGCTTTTGCTGCCATTGAGTTTTGAGACCGATTTCCATCTTTGTATCGTATCTGTCTTTTGCATAAATGAGAAGCTTCTGTTTACACTTCGTGTCCATGCTTCTCTTATCGTAAAGTGTTGCTTGCTTTTCGCTTTGCTTCCATTTGTTGGATCATACTTCGTGTTTGATCATTGGGCTCTTTGGAGCCGTTGCTGTTAAGGCCCTGTACAGGCGCCTTCTTGCGTGGTGCTCGTCTTTCGTAGGAGGATGTCGTCATAGCTCACACGTTTGGGGGGCTCGATCTGGTGAAGCGGATGTCGTCGCCAAGCCCCTAGAGCCTCAACGAGGGTCAGCGCAGCGGTCAGGCCGCGGTAACCGGACTCCTGGGTCTAGGACTCGGTCGCGTATGATTGCGGGAGGTGTGTCGCTCCTGCTCAAAGCGTTATAATCACCAAGTTGAGGTCCTAGTCCACGACCATTGTAGACTGACGGTGCTCTCTTCTGTTTGAAGAAGGTCGCCACACGCCTGCGATTCTTTGCCCCCTAAGGTTTTGTTGGCCGTAGAGTGGGGACTCGGGGAGCCCCCAGGCCTAATGTCTTGACCGCACTGGTCGTTGGCGCGTAGCCTTTGGAATGGATCGCCTGGATCCTTTGTCCTAGCCTACGGCTGGACGCCTCCGGGCTGACTAGCACGGGGCTTAATTTCTGAGTGGCCGCTGGGGCCTTTTGGCGCGGAGCCATGGTGAGTAAGGCCGTCCCCAGGCCATCTGGCGTGAGGACGGAGTCCTGAGACAGTCTGCTTTGGACCGCCAGGCACTGAGCCAAGGACTGGTTTTACGGACGGACGCTTGTCCTCCCGACTTAGGGGCAGTTTAGGTCGTTTGATTTGAGAATGCAATGCATGACATTAACTCACACAGATGAATATGCAACAAGATAAAGCAATTATGATAATCAAAAATAAACTCACGTTCAAGCATTCACCATGATGCATGCGTGTGTGACTTACCTGAGTCCGAGTTGCATTATTGGTAATATTTTCTTAAGTTGGCGGCGTTCCAGGTCCGCGGGACCAGTTTGCCGTTCTGGGCGCGTAGCTTGTACGCTCCGCTCCGGAGGATTGCGGAGACGAAGAACGGTCCCTCCCACCCGGGGGAGAGTTTGTTCCTATTTGCGGTCTTTCCCGCCGCCTCTACGCTCCGGAGGACCAGATCTCCAACTTCCAATGGGCGCGCCTTCACCCGCTTGTTGTAGTACCGTGCGACTCGCTGTTGGTAGGCTGCGGTTCTAAGTCGTGCGGCGTCTCGAACTTTCGAGAGCAAGTCTAGACTTTCCCGTAGCCTTCGTTCATTGGTGGCCGGGTCGAAGCATTCGATCCTTAGGCTTGGCATTCCCATTTCCACGGGCACCACAGCCTCAGCCCCAAAGCAAAGGTTGAAGGGCGTCTCCCTTGTTGGTTCTCTCGCGGTTGTTCGGTACGACCATAACACTGACGGTAGCTCCTCAGTCCAGGAGCCCCCTGCGTTTCGGCTGGGTTTTCAACCCGTGTAGCGATTAATGCGGTTGGTGACTTCAACTTGTCCGTTTGCTTGAGGGTGCGCCACTGACGTGTGCACCAGTTTAATGCGGAGGTTGCGACAGTACTTTGTGAAGCGTTTGCCGGTGAATTGGGTTCCGTTATCGGTCACTACGACTTCAGGAATCCCGAAGCGGCAAACGATGCCTTGACGGAGGAACTCCGTTGCATTTTGCTCTGTAATCTTCGCGAGTGGGACGGCTTCCACCCATTTTGTGAAGTAATCGATGCCAACGATCAAGAACTTTCTTTGTCCGGCAGCCATTGGTAGGGGTCCGAGTATGTCGAGCCCCCATTGTGCGAACGGCCAGGGGGATTGGAGATAGTGCAGCTCGGTGTGCGGCTGATGCGTCATGTTGCCATGGACCTGGCAACTCTCACACCTGCGGACGAACTCCATTGCGTCTTGTTTCATGGTGGGCTAGTAGAACCCTTGCCGCATGACGTTGAACGCTAGGTTCTTCCCGCTAATGTGAGATCCGCACAGCCCCAAGTGTACTTCCGCCAACGCGTAGTCGGCTTCCTCCGGGGTAAGGCACTTCAGGAGAGGGGTGGAATATCCTCACCTGTATAATCTCCCATTTAGAACCGTGTACCATCTTGTTGTCTTCTTAATTCGCTTGGCTTCGTTGGTGTCTTCTGGCAAAGCTTCTTCAGTCAAGAACTTTATGTACGGAGTCATCCAGCTGTCCCTTGTGTTGATATGAAGGATTTCCTTGTCTTCGGCGTCGATGCTGGGCACGTTCTGGACTTCCCTGGGTTCCCTTGCGTACTGCTCTACAGTTCTGGCGGCCGCGTCCCGGGCCAGTCGGTCAGCGCGTTCGTTATCCGTTCTCGGGATATGCTCGATCTCAAATCGACCGAACTCAGGGATCAGGGTCCTTACTTTCGCCAGGTACCTCACGAGTTGTGGGTTCGAGGCTTCGAAGTTCCCCTTCACCTGATTGACCACGAGTTCGGAGTCACTACGTACGACCAACGACCGCGCGGAATACTCCCTCGCCAGTCGTAGGCCCGCAAGGAGGGCTTCGTACTCCGCAACATTGTTCGTGGCCGGGAAGGCCAGAGTAATGGAGTACACGATCTCCACACCCTCGGGTGTCCTTAGCACGATTCCAGCTCCACTGCCTATTTGAGTAGACGATCCGTCTACGTTTAGGATCCACACAGGCAAACTGTCGTGCTCCGTATCTCTTGGACTGCTGTCTTCGTCCTGTGCTGGCGTCGCTGCTTCGACGATAAAGTCTGCCAGAGCCTGCCCTTTCACGGCTGGCCGGGGCCGGAATTCTAAGTCGAATTCTCCTAGTTCGACAGCCCACTTAACCAACCGGCCTGACGTCTCTGGTTTCTGCAAAATCGTCTTTAGTGGCTGGTCCGTTAGCACGACGGTCCGGTGTGACTGGAAGTAGGGTCGTAGTTTCCGCGCCGCGTAGACAAGCGCGAGCGCCATCCTTTCAGCGTGCGGATAGCGTGCCTCTACGTCCGTCAGCACCCGGCTTTCGTAGTACACCGGCTGTTGCTTGCCTTCGTGCTCCGCTACTAACACGGAGCTGAGTGCCGATGCTGACGTGGCCAGGTAGAGGTAAAGATCTTCCCCTTCGCGCGGCGAGCTTAGCAGCGGCGCGCTGGATAGATAAGTCTTCAGTTCCTTGAAGGCTTCGTCGCATTCTTCATTCCACTTGAACCCGTGCGATTTGGTGCCCCTTAGCGCCTTGAAGAAGGGCAAATACTTTTCGGCTGATTTGGCCAGAAACCGTGAGAGGGCGGCTATCCGCCCCGTCAGCTTCTGGACTTCTTTTATCGTTCGTGGAGGGTCCAAGTCGAGTACGGCTTTGATCTTCTCTGGGTTGGCTTCTATCCCACGCTGGGACACAATGAAGCCTAAGAATTTTTCGGAAGTCACCCCGAATGCGCATTTGACCGGATTAAGCTTCATCCCATGCCGTCGGAGGATCTGGAAAGTCTCATCTAGGTCGTTGACGTGGTGGCTCGCGACCTTGCTTTTCACAAGCATATCGTCGACATACACCTCCACGTTCCGTCCTATCTGAGTTTCGAACATTTTGTTCACAAGGCGCTGGTACGTTGCGCCTGCATTCTTGAGACCAAAGGGCATCATTTTGTAACAAGATGTCCCTTGATCTGTCATGAACGAGGTGTGCTCCTCGTCTTCTGGGTCCATCCGGATCTGGTTGTATCCCGAGTATGCGTCCATGAAGCTCAGTAGTTCGTGCCCAGATGTGGAATCCACGAGCTGGTCGATCCTTGGGAGCGGAAAGCTATCTTTGGGGCAGGCCTTATTCACGCCTGTGAAGTCGACACACATCCGCCACTTGCCGCTGCTCTTTTCACCCAAGACGACGTTGGATAGCCACTCCGGGTACTGGACTTCTCTGATGAATCCGGCGTCTAGGAGCCTCTTCACTTCTTCTCTGATGGCGACCAACTTCTCGACGGAGTGGTTCCTCTGCTTCTGCCGGACGGGTTTTCGGCTCGCGTTAAGGCCCAGCTTGTGGACTATGACTTCGGTCGATATCCCGGGCATGTCAGCGGGGACCCAGGCAAACACGTCGGAGTTAGCCCGGAGGAAGGTAATTAACTTGTCGCGATCTGCAGGTGGAAGGGATCTTCTCACGTTGACGCATCATTCCGGATCGGAAGGATTGAGAGGGATCGCCTCAGTTTCCTCGCCTGACTGGGCCTGTTGAAGCGACGTCTCGTCGCGGAGGTCCAGGTCTTCGCTTGGTCTGCTTGGTGCCGCTGGGTTGACTTGGGACAGGTAGCACGTCCGTCCCATTTCTTGATCTCCGAGAATTTCTCCCACGCCCCAGGGGGTGGGAAATTTCACCTTCAAGTGTGGGATGGACGTCACGGCCTCGAAGGCTGTCAGGAAGGGTCTGCCGAAGATGGCGTTGTAGGCAGATGGAAGATCGATGACAAGGAACGCCAGCTCGCACGTCATGGAGCGCGGGTGGGTTCCCACCGTGACTTCCAGTCGTACTATCCCTTGCACTGGAACTGGCTCGTTGTCCAAGCCGTATAATGGTCCGTTTGCTGCCTTCATTTGGTTCCGTTTTAGTCCAAGTTTAATGAATGCAGTGAGGTACAGCAAATTTTGCGAGCTTTCATTATCAATGAAGACCCGTTTCAGTTGGTAGTCATTACCACCAGTTGAAATAAGGGCCGATACAACAAGGGGGTCAAGTATGGGAGAGGTTACGTGAGCCATATCGTCGCTACTAAAGCTAATGACATCATTCCTAGCCCCTATCTTCGCCCGCTTGTTGCTGGAAGTCGCTTCGGGCTGTCCTCGCCTGGCGCTCGCCGTGTCGGCGGAGGAGATCATGTGAACCACGCCGGCAGCCGTGCGGGCCCTCGGTGGTTCACTGGGTTCACCGTCGGAGGGAGCAGGCTCCTGTCCCGAACCTTTCACGAACCGCTTCAAGTGTCCACGCCTGATCAGATCCTCAATCTCCTGCTGCAGGGTGCGGCAGTTCTCAGTCGAGTGCCCCAGCATACGGCGGTGGTACCGGGCGATGCGTCGTGCCGCCGCCGCTGCCTGGGACCCTTGGGCGTTTTTGGCCACTTAAAGAATTTTTCATCCTGGATCTGCATCAGGATGTTTGCGCGGCTGTCGTTCAGGGGGGTCAGAGAGGTCCTGCTGTAATCCCTTTTGGGCCGGTGGGGCTGCTTGCTGGGCGCCGAGAAGCGCTGGCTGTCGCTGTCCCTCTTTCTCCCTCCTGAAGCTCGAGGGGCTTCCGGGGGCCGGTCCACTCGCTCGGGTCGCTTCGCCTCATTGGCCTCTTCGGCCGTGATGTACGCCCGAGCAATGGTCTCAGCCTCCCGGAAGGTCTGAGGGCATTGGTGCGACAGATGTTTGAAGAAATGCCCCGCCGCCAGAGTGGCGACGAAGGCGTTGAGCTTCAGCTCGTCGGAGAGGTGGGGGATCCGCCTCGCCTCAGTGATGAAACGGTCCAGGAACCGCTTCAGGCTTTCATCTTGTCTCTGTCGGAGGCGGACCAGGTGCCAGGGTTGTCTCTCCTCCCTCCTGCTGGAGGCGAACTGGCTCAGGAAGCTGTCAGCGAGCTCGTCGAACGAGCGTATAGAGTTCGGGGGAGGGTGGAACCGAGGCAGCGCGTCACCCCTGAGGGTGACGGGGAAGCACTGGCACATCAGGGCCTCGCTCGCCCCTTGTAGAGAGAGGTGGGTGCGGAAGCAGTTGAGATGGTCCATTGGATCCTTGCTCCCGTCGTATCCCTCCAGTACCGACATTTTGAACTTGCTCGGTAACGGCTGCATCCGCAAGTCCATGGCGAAGGGCGATCTACGGAGGTCGGCGGAGGAGGGCGTGGGTTTCTCCTTATGCAGGGTATCCCACAACACCTTGACTTTCTCCTCCATCGAAGGGTCCGTAGAGCCTCTTCGTGCATTGAGGACGTCATGGAGCTCTGTGTTTCCCTGGAGGTGCGTTTGGGCTCGCCGAGGGTGGCGACTCTCCCCCTGAGAGGCGCGTTCGCCGTTGGAGCCTGCGGCGGGTGGCCTCTTGTTGCCACGCGAGTTGCGGGGGTTGCGCCCTTCGGGGCTGTCCTCCCTGTCGTCGTTGGCGGGATGGCTTTCCGCATCGTTCTGGCCATCCTCACTTGGTGCGGCTTGGGCTGCCGCGCGGTCGAGACGGTTGGCTCGCCTCCTGCGAGCGGCTTCTCGACGTCTTTCTCTCTTTGAGGTGGAGGCCTGGGCTGCTGGAGGAGCAGTTCCAGGCCAGGCAGTCCCGGTGTTTGCGCACACGGCGAGGAGGACCTCCTTCAGAGTATTGACGTCCGCAGCCAGGCGGTGGAAATCCGGCTCTGGCTGATTGTTTGTTTGGTTCCCCGCGGGGGGAACTTCTCCTTGGACGGTGACTTCCACCGCAGGAGCACTGGTTTGTGCTCGGGTGTTCACCATTTTTCGTTGTTTAGTTGTTGGATGGGAAAGAGACACTTGGCTTATTGTCAGTTTCCCACAGACGGCGCCAATGTTGCGTCCCGGGCCCAAGGTTGTCGTACGGATTAGGGAGCCTTCGGATTCCTAAGCTTGCGGTCGCTCCGGAAGAAAGGTCCGGTCTCCGTCTCTATGAACCTGGACCTGCACAACACAAACAACAAACAAGAGGTGAAGGGTCTGGCAGGATTTCTCCCACCAAGGCCGCTCCGACGCTCAAGTCAGCAATATTCCCGCAATGAACGGAAATGGCGCACGCTAAGGTGGTGCGCGGAGAAATGCCGTGAAAGCGTAGAAGTGTTTATGTGATGATGTGGGGAAACGTAGTGAGCAGGTGTTGGAAGGCCTGGCTTCCGTGATGTACCGCAGCGGGTGGCTAACTTTCCCGTGATCTCGGAGGATGCTGGGATGGTGAGCGAGTCAGCTAGATGAGGCAAAGCTCTGCTTTGACTCGACACTCCTGTGTTTTTAGAGAAAGGGAAGGAAGATGATCAGTGACCCTTGAAGCGATGTTCAGTGAGGATCGTAGTTTGATCGAGGAGTTCAAGGTCTCCAGATGATGAAAAAGATAGATCCCTTTCTCTGTGGGGTGTGAGGGTTTTTATACGCCTCACCCCGTTGGACTCTTGGGCGCCAAAACGCCCGTTGCTTGGGTCATTGCGCCGCTGGTCGCTGTCATGGGCCGCTGGTCGCTGTCATGGACCGCCGGTCACGCCGGCTGCCCTGTTGCCGTGCTTGGCACGCTGCTGAGCGTTGCTGACCACGCCCGATTTTTCCTGAGCGGGGATTGGTTGGCCTTCTACAGACGGTAGCGGGTGGCGTTGGCGCTGCGCCAGCCACACCTCTATTGGCTAGCCTTTCCGCCTTTTTGTCCTTTTCCCGGCGACACATTTAATGCGCCGCAGATTACCGTAGCCTCCTTCCGTTGTGGGCTTGCGCCATTCTCCCCGTGGGCTGGGCTGACATCTTCCCACGGGCCTCTGATCTTCTCATGGGCTGCGACCTGTTTCGTGGGCCTGGGCCTGTCTTATGGGCCAGGACATGGGAGCCAACAAAATTAATTTGATTAAATTATTGTACTAATTTATTTTCAACATTAAGACTAAAAAATGCACCAACAAAATCCCATAAATCCCAAATCAACATCAAATGTGAATTATAAGTCGATATTAACAACTAACCTAGAAGAAATTAACCAATCAAATTATATGATTCGAAATATCATATCTAAAAGTGACTCTAAATACAGATTATACCATAACGTCGAAACATATGTAAGGAGATATGTCTACACCAAAAATTAGAGTATCATGAATTCAGATCAAAGTAGGTCTAATATAATAATCATTAAATTCCAAAATAATATAAACAAACTCTCAACCTAAGTGTGATATAATCAGACATACTATAATATTTCATCATTTAAATAATAATCATAGATAAATTTAAAAATTCACCACAGGACCTCATCGAATAACAGGTCAGACAATATATACATACGACATACTCCATAAATATTATAATGGAGGTTACAAACCATAACAAATATGACATAACCCAACAACTAAACAATCAAACTGTTCTAATATACATAATCATGGGTCTACACTCGTTCGTTCCCAAATATCCCGAATACTGATGACACAAACCCAAACCAAAAAGAAGCTAAAACTCACCATAATGAACAACGGTGATTAGATCACATCTAAACTCCTACAATGTATTCAAAACTACTAATCTAAATGGATAAGAAATAAAAAACATAAACTTAGAACTCAACAAGTTTCATATTATATATATATAAACAAATATGTTCAACAAATCAGAGAGAGGGTCCATAAACACATCAAAATGGGTAAAAGATACACGTTAGAAAATTCAAAACTGAAAGTCAAATCACAAATCCAAAAACTCGATATCGAAGATCAAATCACAAATTTGAATCATAATCAAATATCGAAAGTCAAATCACAAATTCGAATTATAAACCAAAATCAAAAGTCATAAAAGCAATCTCATACTCAAATCTTGAGCCAAATCGAAATGTGGTGTGAGATCCCAAAATCAAATGGCTCAAAGTGTTGACCAAAATACGAAATCAAAACCGGCCGCCTTAAGCCTCACTCAACTTCAGCCTTTCCTTAGTACAAAATAAGTCCGGTCCACCATTGTTAAATCAAGTCCGGCCATATGAAATGACTAACCAGTTTTGGAAGTGCAAGAGGCCGAAGTGAACTCGAAGTCCGGAGTAGTTTTGTATGTTGGTGAGGTCGGAGTAGAATGTGGAGAAGAAATCCGAAGTTTATGAAAAGGTAATGGACGGAGTAAATAATAAGAAGTTGACCGGAATTGAAGATGTTAACCGAATTTAAAGGAGTTGATTGGATTTGAGGATATTACGTTGACCGACTTTAAGTAGGGAAGTTGACCAGAATAAATTAATGGTAACCAAAGATAAAAGTAAACTTTACTATTTAATTAGAATCCAATTAGGCGGCGACCAAATAGAGTAGGTAAACTAATTTAGTTACCCTCACCTACCGTCTGCAAACTAGTACGGGAGTAAGTGACTTACCCCACTTACTCCACCTAACCCCTTCTCTATAAATACCGGCAACGAGTGTTAAAGTTGGGGCAAAATACAAGCTGAGAGAAGGGAGTGAAGGAGAGAGCTCCAAGACGGTAAAAACCGACTGTCGGGCAAGGAGGGAAGAATTTTGAGACAGCCCGTCAGGCAAGTGTACTTCGGACGCTGATTTTTAAGTCATATTTTAAGAATATTGTAAGTATACGAAAGAATCAGTTCTGGATATTTGATTTTAAGATCATGATTTAATGCAAGTATATGCATGTTTCATTGCAAGTATATCTGATTCTGGATAAGTATATGTTATATGTATGATGTTTGTCCTGATCTTTGAGTAAAGAGGAATTTCTGTTAACCGCATGCTTAAAAGAAGTTCAGTTTTCCATTAATGAAAATTAAGTTCAGTTTTTCCTTGATAAAGAATCAGTTCGGTTTTCCCATAATGAAAAAGCACTCCGTCCTTCAGTGAAAAGTACACCAGATTTATGATCTTCAACTTTTAAAAGTACTTCGGACTTATGAAACTTCGGCTTTTAAAAGTAAGCCGTCCTTTGAGTGAAAAACACTCCCTCCCTTTGAGCGAAAAGCACTCCGTTCGAAAAGAACTCCAACCTCTGTCAAAAGAGCTCCGACCCTCTGTAAAAAAGAACTCCATTTTTTTGAAAAAGAACTCCGGCCTTAATATGAAATGAACTCCGACTTTAAAGGGAAATGAATTCTGGCCTTAATGTGAAATGAACTCCCGCTTTAAAGGAAAATGGACTCCGGCCTTTGAACTCTGCCTTTTGTCAAAAAGAACTCCGTCCTTTTGTTGGAAAAAGAACTCTGGCTCTAAAATGAACTCCGGCTTTCTAAGCACTCCGGCTTCTTGAGCACTCTGTCCTTTGAGTAAAAAGCAGTCCGTCTGAAAAGTACTCCGTCCTTTGAGTAAAAAAGCAGTCCGTCTGAAAAGTACTCCGTCCTTTGAGTGAAAAGTATTCCATCCGAAAAGCACTCCTTCCAAAAGTACTTCGGCCTTTGAGAAAATGAGCTCCATCCTTTGAGAAAATGAGCTCCGTCCTTCAAGAAAATGAACTCCGTCCCCTTGAGTAAAAAGCACTCCGTCCCATTGAATAAAAAGCACTCCGTCCCTTTGAGCGAAAAGTACTCCGTTAGTTAGTGAAAAGCACTCCGCCCCTTTGAGTAAAAAGGCACTTCGTCCAAAAGGCACTCCGTCCAAAAAGCACTCCGACCTCTTTTAAAAAGAACTCCGGTCTTAATCTGAAAATAAACTTCGGCTTTATTGAAAATGGCTTTTCAAGAAGGAAGTATTTCTATTTTTGACCATGGACTGACTACAGTCCGGATAGGTTCTCTGGCATGCCTTAGGACTTTTCGGTGGTAATCAAGGATAGCTCTGTCCATGGAGCGATTCATGGTCCGCCCTGACCTCAAGGACGTTAAGCCAGGAGGAACATAGGCCGACCTTCGGGTGGCACACAGTACAGATATCCCTCGGGATGAGATATATATGACATGATAGGCTTTAGATTGTGTGGACTGAATACAATCTATCATCGATCATTCTCCCCCTCAACTAGTAGGGTACACTGGCAGGGTCTAAAATTGTTAAGATATGTCACAATAAAAGATAAAAATGTATGGTACAGTGAAAAGATGATGATGAATCGTATACAGTGAAAAAATGATAGAGTATCATCTGATGAAAAGATGATAATGAATCGTATACAGTAATGAATCGTATACAGTGAAAAGATGATAATGAATCGTATACAGTGAAAAGATGACAGTGAACAATATAGAGTATTGTTTTCAGTTTTAGCATGCATCAGTAAAGTTTATAGTTATTGTTTTACTGTCTATAGTGTAATGATTTATGAAGTATGAGATTTAATATCGTTATAGTATGTCTTTACTTTTTTCAGACGATATTTGATTAAATATTCTGGTTCTGCATGGTTATATGACTGTTTTGGTATAATCGTTTTACAGTTCATATGCATGTACCTTGCTGGGCCTCGGCTCACTGTTTTATGTTTTTCCCCTACAGATGAAGCTTTAGAGCTTGTACCTGACGAGTTGGAGTGATTAGAGCTGTATGAAGGATTATTAAAGACCTCAAAAGCTTATTTTATAGAAATATTATTGTAACGACTTGATGGACTTATTTGGTTAAACATTTTTGGCTATGTACTCGGAAATGAATATTTTGGAATGAATATGAATGCTTCCGCAAGTGTTAGAATAATTTTCGCTATACTTTTATGGTTAAAAGTATATGAGTCCTAGATGACATCTATGATCCTGTGTTACATCCAATTGGTTTAGTTTGGATTTTCAATTGTGTTATGAATGACGGAATAAAAAAAAAATTCCGTTCCGTCACATGTGGTGTCGTAGGGATATACTCATAACAAATTATAATTCGGAGTCAAATTACATAGTTTGAATCATATCATATAATAACTTGTGATCCAATATCAAATCTATATGAAATATATACTAAACGAAATAAAATTCAGATCCAAATTATATACGAATAAATAACGACTAGAACGAAATCACAAAAATCGAAACATGTTCTGAAATGAATCACATATTGAAATCTATGAGACTAACCCAAATCCGTTAGTGGGTAAACCTACAAATCTCAAATCGAGTCCAAATATAAATTTCTGCTGAAATACTAAACATGCATAAAATCAGAGAACAATGAATAGTAAACCAACTTGAGGAAGGGTTATATATACTCTTGATAACCTTAAACTATATTAACTACAGTTTAGGCCAGTAGGCTAAGCTATCTATGAATACTGTCTTCCAAAGATATGGAACAAGCCCATTATGTTTTGCCACTCGTGATATTGGGTGCAGTCCTCAAAATTTTGTACATATATTAGGATGTCTGAATATAGTAATTTTTGATTCAATTACCTTACAATGGTTCTCATAAAAACACATATGGGGTAAGTCAACTATAAACAAAGACGCTTACTAACTGGGAAGAGGGAGTTATAAATATTTTTCCATTGGAAACACAGTCTTCCCATTGAGAGAGGTGCCACATATCATATACCAAATTGGATCAGATATCGTATCACAAAGATAGCGACCTCATCCTTGGACAGCATGCATGTGGACTAATGCACGGCCTATATAGGTATTCATGACTTTTTTCATACACAAATACTGAAACTTAATCATATAGTCTCAAATATTTACCCATTTTATCATAAAATAACAAAACTTTCAAATACTCGCAAAACCTAAATAAAATCTCTAAACAATTGGAAAAAAGTTTATGCATGCACAAAGTAAACACGTGGGCTAAATAGAAATATCATACATGAATATTAACCCTCCAAACAGACACAAAATATATCAGATACTAAAATAAATTAAGAATAAGGTTTATAAATATTTGCCTTAACAATATATCAAATAG
The DNA here is from genome assembly GCA_033239525.1 of Nepenthes gracilis. Taxonomy (NCBI): domain Eukaryota; kingdom Viridiplantae; phylum Streptophyta; class Magnoliopsida; order Caryophyllales; family Nepenthaceae; genus Nepenthes; species Nepenthes gracilis. Next base: position 1,182,457 of record BSYO01000031.1, read on the forward strand.
ATTTGGTAAAAAGATGCTCTTATCTACTCGATCTCTTCTTCCTCTCTCCTCTTCCTTCTCCCGCTCTCTCTCCTTCCTTATTTTCCTCGCGTGAAACTAACAAACAGGCGCTATTTCCCTTTATGTATACTCAAATCGGCACTCGAGCGTGACCTTATGCGCTCCTTGGGTGCCAGCTCTCGCTAAATGGCGCCTCAAGCGCCACTCAGGTGGTCCTCGAACATCCCTTCTGGACATTCCGCACCTCAGGCTGCCAATTACTCTAAATATCATTCAAATTTTTACAATATTTAATTAATTTTAATGCCTTCAATATATCCAAAATTGCATATAAATCCAAAATAAATCAAATGGGATTATGAGTATTATAATTCTCCCATCCTTTCAAAATTTTGCTCTCAAAATTTACGTTCCTAAAAAATACCATAATCTATAAACGAATAGGAATATTCTCCCAAACTTCCTCATCACGCTCCCGTGTCACTTCCTCAATCGAATAATTTCTCCATAGTACATTAACCAATTCCTCAACACTTGATCCTTTCTATACAAAATTTGAACAGTAACTTCAACATAAGATAAATTCTCGTCAATTTGTAACGACTTACACTTGATCACATGCGAATGATCATACACATATTTCGTCAATATAAACACATAGAACACATCATGGTCATCTACCAAACTTAGAAGCAAACCAACCAATAGGCCATCTCTTCGATCCACTAAAAATCTCGAATGACTCATTGAACCTCGACTTTAATTAACCTTTTCACCTCAACCTCAAAATTCCTTTCCTCGAAATCACCTTCAGAAACACATGATCACCTATATCGAACCTCAAATCGGATTTCAAGTCAGATCTCCTACTTCAACTCTCAAATCGGATGTTGAGACCTATAGGTCATGGGCCCACATGCTTCCGCTACGTTACTCTGATTGATCCTCTGTCTGTGGATTACTACCCTATTAAATTTTAACTTGGTACCTAATTTCTTATGCAAGTTCTTCAAAAACTTTTGATATGAAATCAGAGATTATCGAAGCTAGAATACCCTTGCCACTAATGACACAATCTCCCACCTCATACTAAGCCACTGGAAAGTTTCCCTTATATCCTAATACATCTTATTTACTCTAAGACGAATTATACTGTCACGACCTAGGAATACAATATACGTAGGTCAAAATTAAAATTCATAATAATATTTCTATCAACCATAAAAACCTAATCCGAGTGAGACAATCATACACAAATAGAACTCGACATGATAAAACCCGCATAAGATCTTATCGGATATGAATCCGGACAAACATAATACACAACCTGCTATCCACAATCGTAAGAGAGGTATTAAATATAACAACAACTCATTACCATAATACTATAATTCTAATATTTCTCATACAATGATCAGGGCCATTATCCGGCCATAAATAATAACCATAAAATATTCTCGAGATTAAAAACATACTCAATATAATATCTCCACTCACCGATAGAGATATCCAAACTTGATCACGTCTAAGCTCCTACAAGCGTATCCATATCATTAGTCCGAATGGATAAAATATGAAAACGTGAGCCTAGAGCTCAGCAAGTATCATCATCATATAAAACAATATACGTAAATCAGAAGTAGGGATATCACATAGCAATCACGTAAAATAAAGCACAATGTCCGTGAAATCCCTGAAAGTCAAGGAGATGTCTCGTACTAAATTATCGCCTGTATTAAATAGTTCCTTTGGAACATAATCGTAATAAATAACGATCTGGTCAAATATCATAGATGATATCATATCATATGATCCGAGGTCACATAGACCGCAACAGTCACCACATCCGTGTGGGATACATACCATTGTTTGGATCTAAATCTCATAATGTAGAAATTGAGAGAAGATCGTCGAAACTAAAACATAAATTAAAACATAATTTGGGTTTATCACATATTTATACGTACGAGACATTCCTATCGCCTATCCGTGGGCCAAACCATGTATCTCAAATCACAGTCCACTCAAATATATGCAGAAATACAAAGTATGCACGAAATCAAAGAACCAAAGACCAATTATACCAACTTAAGGAAGGGTTACCCTTGTCCGGTAACCACGGATATATCGACTGTGATTTAAGCCAGCAGCTCAAGGCTATCCATATACTCTATCTCTTATAGATTAGGAACTTGCTCACTATATTTTACCACCCACGACTTTGAGTGCAACATAAAATTTTAGTTATATATTAGGATGTCCAAATATATTAATTTTTTGTTAATTTCTTACGATAGTTTTTATTTAAATACACAATGGGGTAGGTCAGTTACTAAATGTCTCAACCTTCCTTCCGACGGAAGTGGCCATATCATGTACGTCTCCATTGGGACTAAACCTCCCCGTCAGGAGCAGTACCAATATCTTATGCCTTGGATCATATAGAACAATCCATCGGGTCTTGAACCTCTATGGTCTCGTAGTGACCCCGCCCCCGGCAGCATGCATGATAAATGTAAGGCCTGATTCATGGTTTCACAATATACGGATATACAAATGTACATATATACTGTTCGGGTATCCAAAAATCCTCCAAATCATAAATACCAGTGTAAAACCACCGTACGACCAGTAAAATATACATGTATGTACATAATTAATAAATTAGGGGTATATAAAATTACATACATATTTGTAAAATCACTCACAGTGGACAAAATATATTAGAAATTAAATCAAACCAAAAATAATGTTAGAGGATACTTGTCACAACTTTATACTCCGTAGATCTAAAGAAAGGATATCACCTGATTGGGCATTTCTTTCTCCTGCTTCATGCACGCTTGCGTGCTGCCCTTCATCTCTCCTTTGTGCACGGCCCCCACACCATCGCCACCGCCTCAGCCGGTGACCACTGCAGTCTCACCCGCGACCACCATCATCGCCACCGATCTCTCTCTCCTCTCGCTTCTCCTCCTCCACCTGCGAAAAACCCAAAATGATAATAAATATTAAAATAATTCAGACAGGATTCGAAATATTACACATACACATCAGTTTATGAGTTTCATTCAATAATTCCTCCTTCAATTTCTCAAGATTAAGAATACAAATCCTATCCCAAAAGCAAATAATTCTCATCTACTCTCACATAAAAATTCATCCGCAGCTTGTGACGGAACGGATTTTTTTTTTGTCCTCAAAGCTTCCGTCAAACAGAAACACAATTGAAAACCCAACTAAACCAATTAGGTGCAACACAGGATCCCAGATGCCATCTAGGACCCATATACCTTTAACCATAATAAGTATAGCGGAAGTTATTCTAACATTGCGGAAGCATTCATATTCATTCCAAAATATTCATTTCCAAGTACATAGCCAAAAATGTTTAACCATAGAAGTCCATCAAGTCATTACAATAATATTTCTCCAAAATAAGCTTTCGGGGTCTTTAATAATCCTTCAGACAGCTCTAATCACTCCAACTCGTCAGGCACAAGCTCTAAAGTTTCATCTGTAGGGGGAAAAAAACATAAAATAATGAGTCGAGGCCCAACAAGGTACATGCATATAAACTGTAAAACGGTTATGCCAAAACGATCATATAACCATGCAGAACCAGAACGTTTAATCAAAATATCATCTGAAAAAACAGTAATGACATATTATAACGATATTAAATCTCATGCTTCATAAATTATTACACTATAGACTGTAAAACAATAATTATAAACTTTATTGATGCATGGTAAAACTGAAAACAATACTCTATACTGTTCACTGTCATCTTTTCACTGTAAATGATTCATTATCATCCTTTCATCAGATGATACTCTATCATCTTTTTACCGTACAATACATTTTCATATTTTACTGTGACATATCTTAACAATTTCAGACCCTGCCAGTGTACCCTACTAGCGGAAGGGGCGAATGATTGAGGATAGATTGTGTTCAGTCCACACAATCTAAGGCCTATCATGTCATATATAACCCATCTCGAGGGATATCTGTACTGTGTGCCACTCGAAAGTCGGCCTATCATGTCATATATATCCCGAGGGATATCTATACTGTGTGCCACCCGAAGGTCGACCTATCATGTCATATATATCCCGAGGGATATCTGTACTGTGTGCCACCTGAAGGTCGGCCTATGTTCCTCCTGGCTTATCGCCCTTGAGGACAGGGCGGACCATGAATCGCTCCATGGACAGAGCTATCCTCGATTACCACCGTAAGTTCTAAGGCCTCACCCAAGAACTTACCTGGACTGTAATCAATCTCGGGTCCCAAATAACTGTAACGGAAATCATATACTTAAAGCCCATTTTAAATTACACTTGAGGATGATTTCGATTTCATGGCGTGAAATATACTTTGGGCCGGTTTAGATTTTTTCAAGGAAGGGCCGGAGCTCTTTTTAGGGGAGTCGATTTCATAAAAAGCCGAAGTTCCTTTTCTAAAAATGCCGGACTTCAGAAAGCTTGGACGGAGTACTCTCTTTTTGGACGGAGTACTTTCAAAAGGACGGAGCTCATTTCTCAAAGGACGGAATACTTTTGGAAGGAGTGCTTTTCACCACTGGACGGAGTTCTTTTCACTAACGGGACGGAGTTCTTTTTACACGAAAGACGGAGCTCTTTTTGGATGGAGTACTTTTAAAAGCCGAAGTTCATTTTCCTCAAGGGACGGTGTTCATTAAATGCCGGTGTTCATTTCACGTTAAGGCCGGAGTTCTTTTCCCAACAAAAGGACGGAGTTCTGGAGGATGGAGCTTATTTTCTTCAATGGCCGGAGTTCATTTTATCAAAAGCCGGAGTTCATTTCACGTTATGGCCTGAGTTCATTTAAGGCTGGAGCTCATCTTCTTATACAAAGCTGGAGCTCATTTTCATATTAAGGGACGGAGTTCACTTTCTTATGTAAAGCCGGAGCTCATTTTTTTATATTAAGGGACTCGGTTCATTTTATGTACCAAGCTGGAGTTCAACACAAAGCCGGAGTGCATTTTCATATTAAGGCCGGAGTTCTTTTTGACAAAAGGCGATGTTCAAAAGCCGGAGTTCATTTCACATTAAGGCCGGAGCTTATTTTCTTATACAAAGTTGGAGTTCATTTTACGGGCGGAGTTCTTTTTCTGAAACGGACGGAGTACTTTTTCCTTAAAGGATGGCGTTCTTTTTCTGAAACGGACGGAGTACTTTTTCCTTAAAGGATGACGTTCTTTTTCTGATACGGACGGAGTTCATTTTATATTGTAGAAGGTGGATATTCAATACAGAAAGCAGGAAATTTAAACACAGAGTACACTTCAGCATTCTTAAAACATGAGCTTAAAAGCAGAGCAGAGTACACTTGCAATATACCTGAAGCATGAACTTAAAAATAGCGTCCGAAGTAACTTGCAATAAAGCATGAATTTAGAAATAGAGCAGAATACACTTGCAATGAACTTAAAAATGGTGTCCGAGGTACACTTGCTTGACTGCCCACTCCAACTGCCTCAAAGTTCTTCCCTCTTTCTTCGCTCCTTATTCTTCCTTGGCGCTAGAAACTCACACTCATCTCTCAACCTGAGCTTATATAAAGTGGAGGGAGTATGTGGGGTAAGTTGAGGTAAGTTACCTACTCGGTACTTACCATCAGTGATTTGGTGGATGTAGCAGGTTAGTTTACTTATCTCAGTACTTCTACCCAGGGTGTGATGAGGTAGTTTACCTACCTCATTTGGTCGAGCCCTAGTTGGATCCTAACCAAATAACAAGGTTGCTCTTGTTTTTAGTCCGGTCAACTTCTTCAAAATTCGGTCAACCTCCTTCAAATCTGGTCAACATCTCTAATTTTGGTCAACTTCTTCTTATTATTCACTCCGTCCATTCTTTTCTCATCAGCTTCGGATTTTATTCTCCTTGCACCCATAATTCTTCTTCGGCTTTACCAACACACAAGGCCGGACTTGATTTTAGCTTAAGTGAAAGGCCGGACTGCTTTTACACTAAGGGAGGACAGACTTCTTTTACGCTAAGAGAGGACGGACTTCTTTTACGCTAAGAGAAGACGGACTTCTTTTTACTCACACAAGGCCGGACTGCTTTTATACTAAGGGAGGACGGACTACTAAGAGAAGACGGACTTCTTTTTACTCACACAAGGCCACTCCGGTCGTCAGACCACTTCGGCCTTACTTCACACAATGTCATTTCGGACTTCAAGGCCACTTTGGCCTCACAAAACCATGCCGGACTTCAAGCTCAGGAGGTGATTTCGGAATTTAAAATATGCTCTAAGGCCGGTTTAGAACTTCTTATTACATTCTCCGGTCAACGCAGTTGATCGGATAACCTTTAGTTTTTCCTCGATCCTTTGATTATTTTGACTCGATGATTGGGACTTTCTATACTTCAGAAGCTGGGTCGTTACACAGCTCATTTTGTAATTCTATCTTCTCCAAAATCACAAGCTACACCTGGAGATATGATAGCATCATCTTTTGCAACCGAATAGTATAACTCTCCATTTCAGCCAACATATCCCATTCCTTAATCATCAAATGCGCTATCAAACTCGAAGACTTTCGACTCAAGGCATCACCAACCATATTCGCCTTCTTTGGCTGACACTAGATTTTACAATCATAATCTTTCAATAGATTTATCTGCCCATGCTGTCGTATGTTTAACCTTTTTCTACAAAAACTAATATTTCAAACTCTAATGATCAGAATAAATCATAAACTTCTCTCTATACAGATAGTGTCTCTAAATTTTCAAAGCAAATATCTCATTTGTTAACCCCAAATCAGGGGTGGAAAAATTTTGTTCATGAACTTTCAATTGCCTTGACCCAAAGGCAACAGCCCAACCCCGCTGCATCCATATGCAATGCAAACCTTTCTTAGATGCATCATACGACACCACAACCCTCTTAATCCATTAGGGATCAACAAAATCAGTGCAGCTGTCAACCTTCTCTATAATTCCAGGAAGCTATCCTCACAATCATCATTTCAAAGAAACATCATCTTCTTCTACATCAAACGAGTCAAATGCACCGCAATCATTGAAAATTCTCAACAAATTGCTTATCATATTCAAGTAGACCCAAGAAACTATGCACCTCCATTGCGTTCGTTAGTCTATCTTAATTTGTTACCTCTTCTACCTTCTTTGAATCCACAGACACGCTACATTTAGAGGCAATATGCCCCAAATAACACTTACTCCAACCCACAACTCAAATTTTTTTTTTCAATTTGGCTAATAGTTGTCTTTTCCTCAAAATCTATAATGTAGTCCTCAAATGGGTCTCATGCTCCTCAAAACTCATCGAACAAATCAGAATATTATCAATAAAATCACCACAAACGGATCTAAATACTGTTGAAAAATCTGATCCATAAGATCCATGAAAGATGTCAATGTATTTGACAATACAAAAAGTATCACCAAAACTCTTAATGACCGTACTTTATCCTGAAAGCCGTTGTAGGCACATTCACCCACTTAATATTTAATTGGTGATATTTCAAACATAAGTTAATTTTTTTCAAAACACCGAGCTCCTTACAACTAATCAAACAAATCATCTATCAATTTCTAATAATCATCTATCAAACAAATCATCTCTCAAACAAATCATATTATTTTTTATTATAATCTTATTTAATTCCAAATAATTTACACATAACCTCATTGATCCATCTTTCTCTTTTACAAAACCATTGGATCCCCCACAGCAATACACGGATGAATTCTTTCTCCAACAAATTCTATAATTGTTGTTTCAATTCTCTTAATTTAGACAGGCTGTTCTATGTAGAGTCTTCAAAATCAGTGCCAATGTCGGCACAAACTCAATAGCAAATTCAACCTCTCATTCAAAAAGTAGTTTAGGAAAATTCTCTGGAAAACATCCTTGAATTCATATACAATTAGAAAATCCTTAATTACTACAGAACGACTCCAAAATATGGTCACACATGCTAAATAAGTTTGGCACTCATCATTCATTAAATAACTCGCACGCAAAGCCAAAATCAATCCTATTGTGTCCTTTCCAATTCTTCCTTGAAATTCAAGAGATTCATTACTCATATTACAAAATGGAACCGTCTTACCTAAACAACCCACGTTGAAATGAGAACATGCCAATAAAATCATCCCCAAAATAACATTAAAGCCTAACATATCAAGTAAAATCAAATTCGCTTATCACTTATATCTACAAATCCAAACTAGATACTGAGGGTACACAATATCAACAGACAAAGATTTACCTACTGTGGTAAATACCATTAAAGCACATTCCAAAAATTGGGAAGGCATATATAATTTGCACACAAATTTTGGGGCCTCAATCTTATTCCCTTGTCTTAACTGACTAAATTCATTTTTCTTAATTTTTTGAATTCTAGATGAGAAAAAACTTCTCCAGAAATGCCTCCACAAAAACATCTAAATAAATCTTCGTAGTTTTTATTCCCAAAATGCAGTGTTAAGCAGCCCACCACTAGCATGCCTCAACCCCCAACTTATATGCAGTGAACTTAACTTCATCTTCATCCAAGCAACCAATAACCTCAAAAACATTTTCCACCTTCTGAAGTTAATTTTTAGCCTTGATCATATCAAACTCTATCAAAACTTTGGAACACTCTTAATCAGTCAAAGGAAGCTCCACCTTGCCCTTGATCAGCCATCCTTCTCACAACAGCTAAATCTTTATCTAGTTGTTGGATTATACAACCCATTATGTCACTCGCGTGACCCATCATAGCCAAATAGCCAACTTTCCAATTCAAACTTAAACCTTCATAACCCGAATTTCTATTATTCACCATAGATAATACTTATCATGCCAAATATTTAATCAATTATTTACCAAAATGACCAAAAATACCTCTCCTTATAACTATTCTCTAATACCATTTTTGTCATGAACTTAGACCAAAGTAAGTCTAATAGAGTAATCAATAAATCCTAGAATAATATAAATAAACTCCCAACTCGGGTGTGATATAATCAGACGGATCATAAAATTTTATCATTCAAATAATAATCATAAATAGAACCAAAAACTCATTAAAGGTTCACATTGAACAACAATCTAGATAATATATACATACGACCTGCTCAATAAATATTGTAAGAAAGGTGACAAATCAGAATAAATACAATATAATCCAACAACAAAACATTTTGACTGTTCTAATTATATATAACCATGGGCCTACATTCAACCAATCCCAAATATCTTGAATACTGCTAACACAAACTCAAACAAAAACAAAGCTAAAACTCACCATAACAAACAACAACGATCAGATTATGTCCAGGCTCCTACAATATATCCATATCCGTTAATTTGAATGGATGAGAAATAAAAACCATGAGCTTAGAGCTTAATAATTATCATATCAAATATATATATAAACAAATATGTCTGACAAATCAAAGAGATGGTCCATAAATACATTAAAATGGGTAAAAGACACAAGTCTAAAAATCTAATACTAAAGTCAAATCACAAATTTGAAAAACCCTATATCCACGATCAAAACACAAATTCGTATCATAATTAGACATCAAAATTCAAATCATAAATCTAAATCATAAGTTGAAATCAAAAGTTATGGGGGTAGTCTCATACTCAAATTATAAGCCAAATCGAAATGTAGTCCCATAGGGATATACTCATAACCAATCACGATTTGGAGTCAAGTTATATAATCTAAATCATATCATATAACAAATTGTGATCCAATATTATATCCATATGAAACGTATACTGAACAAAATACAATTCAGACCCAAATCAAATATGAATAAATAAAGGCTGAAACAAAATCATATAAATCGAAACATATTTTGAAATAAACTACATACTTAAATGTATGAGACTAACACAAATCTCATTTGCGGATAAACCTACGAATCTCAAATCAAGTCCAAATACAAATCTATATAAAAATACAAAGTATGTATGAAATCGGAGAATCAAAGACTAGGAGACCGATTTGATGAAGGGTTATGCATACTCTAAATAACCTTAAACCATATCAACTGTAATGTAGGCTAGTAGGTTAGGCTATTTATGAACATTATCTCCCAAAGATATGGAATAAGCTTACTATATTTTGCCACCTGTGATATTGGGTGTAATCCTCAAGTTTAGTATATACATTAGAACTTTCGAATATATTAGTTTTTCATTCAATTATCTTACGATGGTTCTCATTAAAACACATATGGGATAGGTCAACTATAAACACAAACTCTTCCCACCGGTGAAAGAGGGACTCATAAATATTTTTCCACCGGGAACACAGTCCCCTAGTTAAGAGAGGTGCTACATATCACATATCGAATCATATCATATATTGAATTACAAAGGTAGCAAACTCATCCTCGGGCAGTATGCATGTGGACTAATGCATAGCGTATGTAGGTATTCATGACTTTTTCCCTATAAATATATTAATACTTAAACATACGGTCTCAAATATCTATTCATTTTTTCATAAAATAATAAAATCCTCAAATATTTGCAAAATTCAAATAAAACCCTCAAATAATCGATAAAAAGGTTATGCATGCATAAGCATATTGATATGTATGTATTCATAACTTTTTTCATACAAATATACTGATATTTAAATATATTATCTCAATTATTTATCCATTTTGTCATAAAATAATAAAACTCTCAAATACTTGCAAAACCTGAATAAAACCCCCAAACGATATGTAAAAAGGTCATGCATGTATAAAGAAAACACGTGGGCAAAATAAAAATAACATGCATAAATATTAAACTACCAAATAAATATGAAACATATAATATACTAAAATAGATCAGGGATAAGGCTTATAGATACTTATTTTAATATAATATTAAGCAAATCTGATAAAAGGATTGTGATGGATCACGCCTCCAAATCTCGTCATTACCTCTAATCATAAATAAATAATCAAATAATTGAAAAGAAAATTCATTAGACGTGGGAAACTACAACTGACATCAACATAAATAAATAAAGAATATACACAGGATCTAAAAATATGCCACGACATCAGTGGCTCGTATATCGACCCATAAATACGACGTCAGACCTTTAGTAAGGAAAGATACCTACTAAAATATCAATTTAATAAATAAATACATATCTAACAATATTGCGGAAGCAAAAATATATCCATAACAAACTTTCTCCATAACCTACACAACATAAAATATCCAATTTTATTTCCACAAAATTAATCCAATACAAAAATATCAATCCTGTCCATGATCAAACACAAAATCGTTAGCTATGGATAATACAAAAATACCACACAGGTTAATAATATCGATCAAAAATTCATAACACATCAAAGACCATATCCGGAATAAAAGTAACTAATCTACAATAAGCAAAATAATCTAAACCTGTCTAAAATATAACAACATATAAATATCAGAGCTAACAAGCCTAAACTCTTCCAAATCTTTAATTTTGTTTGTTAGGCAAGAACTCCTACATCTCCTGCTCATTTGAAGGTTAGTAAAAATAGTAATGAAGTTAACTAAATACTCAGTAAGGTATAATATATAAAAGAATATGCATACTTTTAATTTAAATACATATTAGAAGGAAAATAAGAATCATGATCGTATGCAAAAGTTTAAACGTGTACAAAAGCTTTCATGATGCATATCCAATTTTTTTATCTTTATATTTAGCTAGAAAACATACTTAAATCTTACTTTTCATTGGAAACCAGGGCTAGTAGGTATTATTAGCTAAAGGAGTAGTCGAAAGAAACCTAAATTGTATTTATTTCTACATAATCTAATCCTTCTTCTCCTATACTCAACCTCAAGGTGGGGCTGTCTACATTAATATACCCTACAGATGGGGCCAGAAACTACAAGCAGTTTTCATAGTAAATAACGATCTCACACTATAATATACTAAGATATACTAAAATATACAATATGTCGAACATTCCTTAGTCCAATTTCTTAACTTCTTAGAAAATTCCACACTCGACTTCATACAGTCTTGGTTCTCACTCTTTTAGAGAATGATTCATAATTTTTTAACATAACTGTAGAATTTCACTCATAATTCTTTTCAATGCGTATATGTTTATTTATTGTCATATGGTATTCACATAATTTCAAATACATGTATAAATTGACATGAAGCTTAAGGAAAGCTAGGAAATTTTTATTACGTTGTACAAAACAGAAACATTATCATTTTCGAATTATAAACATTAAATTCCATGCACTTTCTGCTTCATATGTATAATATACATTTAATCCTTAAAATTTTGAAAAACTAAATTCAATCCTAGGGTTCAAGGTTTCAAACAACATGACAAAAATATACAAATGGGTAATTTTCACAATACTGGTCCCTATATTTAACATATGGGACATTTCGGGAAGAAAATTTGTACATTTAAAGGACTTAATATAATTACTTGAACATGCAAAGTATCATATACAAAATGCAAGTGAGAAAACATTATAATAACTCGAAATCATAGCATGCGTGGGGTTAGAGTTACTGATTTAACACAATACTTTACGTAAACTTCGAAATCGGATGAGAAATAAACATGTATACACATTGTTCACACATATACTTCAAAATCAAAAAGCAAATCGACTTATATGTATATTTAACACGTGAATACTTCAAAATCGGAATTTGGATGGGTATTTGAACAAGAATATCCGGAAGGAACGATAAGAAATGAGCAACAAGAGAAAGAAAAGTATAGGAGTGTACTTACTTTGACCTGATCTACGAGTTTCTCAACAAGCTCTACCCCAAAACGAACCTAAGAGCTTCGATCTCCTCTTCTCTTTTTTCACCATTGCACATTCTCTCTCTTCTCTCTCTCCTCTTCTGTAAAACAATGATGGAAAGAAACTGAGCATGCAGGTTAAATGTCCAGACTGACACTCGAAAGCCAGTTAAGCGCCTCTCAAGCACGGCCCCACTGGAAATCGCGCTCAAGCGTTGATTTAACCCCACAGGCGTGCCTCAAGCGTGGCCCAAACCCGACCTTAAACTGACTTTTTTTCACACTTTTTCACATCCAATGCCTTAACCGGTTGGAACAACTTCCTCCTTGGTAAGAGTTCCACCACTTGGATATTAGAAATCTGAATAATTATAAGTACCATATATTTTTACTATATTTTATACATATAGATCCACAATGTTTTTAGTAGGAAATTATATAATATATATATAAATATATATGTGATTCTATTTTTTTTTTAAATGTTCTGTTATTTATTTATATTATTAACTTTTATTTAGGTATTTATTTTATTGTAGGAAAAATTTTATCAAAAACTTTCATTAAGAATTCTAAAATTTGACATTCATCTTAGACTCTTTACAACTTCAAAGTTTTATGACTCCGAATATGTGATAATATATGATTTAAAATGTGATCAATATGAATAATATCTAGAAAGAATAAAGTTGGTACTACAATAATGTTTGAAAACCGAACAGAAAAATAGAAGGTGGAAATATTGAATTCAAAATCTAATACTGATCAATAGTTGAATGACACCATAATATATAATATGATAATATTACAAATATATAAAGAAATTAATATTCGAAAAAATATATAAAAACATTTAAAAACTTTTCTATTTTTTATTTTAATCTCAATCTTAGTTTTTTTTCTCAATTTTATTCTTAAATTTAATATGTCTAACTTTTTCAAATTGGCGCGTGTTCTTTTTCCTCTTCTTCGTCGACCACCAATAGTCCGGTTTCCCATCCAACTTATGAGAGGTGAAAATAACTTTATTCTCTTCAGGACGGTGAATAATTTCAAAAACCTATTCAATCTGTCCGATCTAGATCTCAAATTTTTCAGGATTTGAGTCGCCCATGAACCATGGTGCTCTCTCATTAGTAAATTGATCATATGCTATTGTGGTTGCCACAGGATTTGTCATCGCAGGCTTTGGGTGTTGCATTTATCACGCTTTTGATTCCATTATATCCACCATCTTTGCAATGATGGCCAAATACTCCCCCTCCTTATCGAGGCGAGATCTTAGTCTAAAACCACATTGTCTAGAAGATATCTTTCAGTTCTAACACAAAATAATTCACCAAATAAGGTTCTCCAACAAAAATAAGACACTCTTCTTATATTTTCTTTGATACCACCTCTTCTGTTATGTCCCCATCAATGGATTTTTTTTATTTAATTTTCTTAATTAATATGAAATCAGATATTTTTTGTTCTTTAATTTTACAAAAGTTTATAATTTATTCCTCCGACAAAGTTAAACCTCAAATAGACAACGGATGGAAACTTGCAATTAAATATCAATAAGTAATTCAAAAAAAAAAGTAATCAATCAAATCATAAGGCTTGAAGTACCACACTTGAAAGTGACTCCAAATACTAATCATGTCATAATCTCGAAACACATTAAGGAGATTCGTCCAAACTAAAATTAGATTAAATACAGAAAATTGTGTCTTAGACTTGCTATTGGACAAACCAAATTCCAACAAACTTACCAACAAAAATATTATAAACTTTTATACAATACAAAACGATTACCTGAAATAAAATAAATATCCTAAAATTACTATTCTAAGACAAAATATAATATTCAAAATTTTTAATTTATAATTTTATATTCCTAAATAGCCTTCTTGCTGACTTCATTTACTTGCAAGTCCATCCCAAGTCCTCTAATCTAAAAAGTTCCTGAAATTAAAAATATGAGTGAGCCAATTATTTGACAAGGTATACAAATTTTTATAATCAAATATATCATGTAATTTTTATAACACTCATGTATAAATTTTAAACTGATAATTTAATTTTCTTCTTTCAATAATGTATTAATAAAATATGCTCAAATCATATAAATTCTTATAGACCATAGATTAGTAAGGCCTCACTGGCAAATGAGAAAATAATCTGTCATGACTCAGGAATATATACGTAGGTCAATAACAATAATTCATAATAATATAAAATTTTAATAAATAATATTAATATGATAAAACTCGACCCATGTGTGACAAACCATACATACACAGGACCCAATACATTATAACCCATACAAGACCTTAGTAGATATAAATTTGGATATCATAAAATGATACATATTGTTTAAATATCGTAAGGGAGGTATCCAAAGCTAACAACAATTTATCAACATAATATAATGACTTCAAAATATCCGATATATGGTCCAAGGCCCTCATCCGGCCAATATAACAACCACAATACATGCTTGAAATTTAGAACATAACTAATATAAATATATCTATTCACTGATCGAGATATGCTGTGTCAAATTATGTCAGAACTCCTACAAGTGTATTAAAGTTACTAGTTTGAAGGGATAAAATATAAAAAATATGAGCTTGAAACTAAGCAAATATTATCATCATATATAAAATAGCATAGAAATCAGAGCGAAGGGATTTCATATAATAATCATGTAAGACAAACCATAAGGTCTGTAAAATTCCTAAAAATTAAGGAATAGTCTTGTACTAAATCATCGTCCATCGCAAATTGTCCCATCGGGATATAATTATAATAAATTACGATTTGATCAAATCTCATAAATAATATCATAAAGTATCATAGCATATTGTAATTCAAGGTCATATTGTATAAATCGTAATCGTCACCACATCCGCATAAAACACATACAATCATCTAGATCTAAAACACATAATCTCATATTAAAAATATCAAAGGATTCGAAATCAAAATATATAATCAAAATATGTTTCGGGTTTAAAACATATCGATACGTACGAGATATTCCTATCACCAAATTTGTGGGTCAATCCGTGTATCTCAAATTACAGTTCAATGTAAATTCATATAGAAATATAAAGCATGTATAAAATTGGAGAACCAAAGATAATTAGACCAATTTAAGGAAGAGTTACAGTCATCCAGTAATCTTGATTACATTGGCTGTGTTTTAGGCTAATAGCTTAAGGCCCAATTGCGTTTTAGGCCGACAGCTCAAGGCTATCTATGTGCCTTGGCTCCCATAAATTTGAAATTTGCTCACTATGTTTTGTCATCCGTAACTTTGGGTATAACCTTAAATTTTGTTATATATTAGGACGTCTGAATATATTAATTTTTTTAAATTTATTACAATGGTTTTTATTAAAATGTATGGGGCATGTCAACTACATCACAGCTCAACCATCCTGCCATATATCACATATGTCCTCGTCAAGATCACAGTCCTTCTATCGGGAGAGGTTCCACAAATATCACATATCTTAGATCACAAATTGAACCCTAGGATCTTGGACCACCGCGGTCCTACAAACTAGTGACCTCCTCCCCCAATAGCATGTATGGGTACTGATATAAGGCCTGATTCATGGTTTTGTAACATACTGATATACGAATATACATATATATATCGTCCGAATTTTTATAAATAATAAAATAACATGCATGTAAATAATAAATAGAGAGGTGCATAAAAATTATATGCATGTAAACGAAATCTCCAAAATATGCATAGATATCATCGGATACGAAAACAGACCAATGATTTGACTTACAGATATTTGCTTTAACGTTTTACCAAGTAGATTTGACGAAAAGATGTTCTGAGATACTTGATCACCACCTTCTCTCTCTTCTTCTTCTTCCTCTTTCTCTCTTATCTCTTGACTCTACGGGCAAAAATATCCAAAAACTTAACCCATGCGCCTTTACACCTCGTGCTCGAGCATGGTCATTCTGGCACTCGCGCTCGAACAAGCCTCGAGCACTCATCGGGCGCACCCATACTGGAAATTGTGTCTCTCTGGTGCTACCCACTCGAGCACGAAATACCAAACCGAAATCCTTTAAAATTTTTACAAAAATACTATTAATCCAATACATTCAATTAACCCAAAAATATTAAATACATAGAAAATACATTAAATGGGCATCTGCGTATTACATAATTAAAACTTAGGTTATGTATATTTCTATACAACTAAATACGTTACGCTACTATTCATGACCGACGGGTGAACTGTCATATATATAACCCTAAAAATAGGATAGAATGCCATTTTTAATCTATAGATGATAGGTTCAAGTCTTGATTACGGCTATAATATGTTAATACTTATCATAATATATTACAATTAATTTCTACAATGGTTCATATATAAATGAATGGAAAACTCTACATAAATAATAATAATCTTTTATATTTTCTTATATCAAAAAAATATTTTTATTTTTCATAAATTATAGAGTTTTTTATAACTTCTTAAATACATATCATGCAGTGCATCATAATTCTTGTAGGATCTTAAATATATAATTTTAAAATATACAAAAGTTATATTTTGAAAATTTCAAACCTATGGAACTATTCACAACAATGGCAAAAAATCAATAAAAGTTTTGTGGTTTCAACATTTTCTTTCAATTATCAAGCATGTAGGAACAATTTAAGTGTGAAATCAATGCATGTATAATACACATTTGAAGGTTTGAAATACACGAGAGTATTACATACAAAAAATCAAAGCATATAAGAGAATTCAAGTATAATTTCAGAACACATGTGAACATTTTTGTAGGAAAAGCATATTGGAAACACAAGATATAGAAAATAATGGCATAAATTTTATAAAAGTTTCATAGAATCGGAGTAAGATCATATGCATGTAAAATATAAATTTTTAAGTTACAATAATATAATATATATGAATATTTAAAATAATAAATATTTAAGAAAATAGAGAAAGATCAATGACTAAAGAAAGATGGTTTAGATGTAATTGTCTTAACTTGATTTTATTCAAGAATTGCTTAATTTCTCGTTGATTTCCCTTCTCCTGCTTTTTTCTCTTCTTTTCTCTCTTTTTTAATTCTTTATCTCTCACCTCTCTCAAAGACTAGCTTAAAATGACCTACATTCAGACAAAAAATAGCTTTTATAGCGAGTTGATGTGTTATGCATGGGTTAGGCATGGATCATACATGACTGTACACAAGTGTCAATCAGGCGCACATTAGGTATAACACCCAGATTCCTATTTAAAATTATTTTAATATTATTTATTATTTTGGATAAATTAGATATGTTGAAATTAATTTTATGTTAAAAAATATTAAAAAGAAATTGGAGCGATCGGCTTGCGCCCAAGGTGCACCTGCGTTGGCGCCCGCGGTGCACCTGTGTTGCCGCCCGCATGCCTCTCTACTCTCTTCTATATTATTATTATTATTATTATTATAACTATCCTTTTTCTTTTATTGTCCAATAATAATAATAATAATAATAATAATAATAATAATAATAATAATAATAATAATAATAATAATAATAATAATAATAATAATAATAATAATATAGAAGGGAGCAGAGAGGCATGTGGGAGAAGCAGGGAAAGGAAAAGAAAGAAGAAGAGAAAGAGGGCAGCAACAAAAGTAGAGTAGTGCAGAGAAGAAGAAGAAGAGAGAGGGGGGAAAGAGGAGAAAAAAAGAAAGAGGTCGCGTGGGCGAAGGAGGACGTAGAGAGAGGGAGAGCAGAGGAGGAGGCACGCGGTAGAGAAAGAGGAGGAAGGCGCGGGGAAAGAGAAGAGAGAAATGATAGAGTTTGGATAACTCGGAGTATCCTTTTATTAGATCTATTTAGTGTAAGTTGAGCTACACCGCTTGCCGGCTGGCGAGCAGAGAGAGAACCTCGTGGATCATCCATTATTGCCCATTTCCCGTCGGGCTATCTCAAGTTGATCCATTCCGGTAGATCACATTCCTACTTGGCTCTCGGGCTCTAGAGGCCGTGTTGTAAGCTGCTTGTTCCTAGGCCTTTCCCCCTTTAGTGGGCATGGTTCCTGAGTCGACTCATCTATAGCCGCACTCATAACTAGCCCCCCATGTTAGAAAGTTTGAAATTTTAACTTTTGGCATGTTCACTAATGGGATGCCGGCTGTTGTCTTCCTCGATCGCTCATTCCCATGTGGCCTATTGAATCGTCATTTGGTCGACCAAGATTCGATTCCCTATGCTTGGCGATTCTCTGCAGATAATACTAGCACATGAAATCTTTCGCATTAATGGTTTGACAATCCTTCTTCACGCTATAAATGGAGGGGCTCGCTACACCTTGCATCATGATCCTTCTTCATCAACCAAGTAACGTGAGGGTTCATAGTTGGCATGGAGCTCGCGCTACCATTAGCCAAGATTAGAAGAAGTTCATCCTTGATATTTGAAGGAGAGATCCTAAGACGCATTGGAAATTTGCTTTGGCTACTCTTTTTCATATGGGGAAACATTTTGGTTATCCATTTTTACATCCATCCTGGAGCCAAGCCCATAACCTAGCTTTTGCAGGGTAAGGCTTTCCTTTTGTAATGGGCTATCTTGTGGGCAATGGTTGGGCTTTGTGATAGTCGGTCCTCTACTTCCTCGGTGTCAGGTGGTTCTTATGAACCCGTGGGTGGTGCGTTGGCCTTCTTGGATTTGAGGTTCTTTTCCTCCCATCAGATTTGGGAGTCTCCTGCAGCAATGCCTCCTGGGTTCAGGCAAGATAGAGGTTTCTTTCTACTTTTGAGCTATATGTTAGCCGTGTTAAGCTTATATTTTGTGAGAGGAATTCTTGAATGAAACTTTTCAAGCTTTTTTTTCTTCGTTGCATATTATGAACGTTTGAATGTTTCATTCTACTACTTGAAGATTGTTGAACAAATCACTCGGGCCGTTGTTGGCCCTGTATTCTGGCGATCCTGACTCACGGCGATCCATCTTGAACACTAGGTTGCAACATGGGCCGATCAAATCGGCCTCGAGCTTAGCAGGGTCGCATGCCGCTAGTTTTGTCGCTTTGGGAAATTGAGCGCCACGGCTTTGAAACTCAACCATCTTGCCAATTCACCAATCTAATTCTTTCATGGGTCAGCCATCCACTCATGGAGGCATAGTGTTAGACTATCATTTTTGACGTTGGGTGATTGATGCATCATGGTGCTTCACGGTGTGGGCATGAGTTTATTCATTATGGGGCGTGCGTCTTTGATTTTTGAAAATGTCGTCGTTTCAAGGCTAGGGCATTGTCTATTTAAGCTCCGAACCTTCACCACTTTCCCGCATTATTCCTTCTCAATTCGAATCATTTTTTCTCTAGTTTGCCCTCTCATTTTCCATGGATTCCATGGATGTCGATGCAATACGATCAGTCCTCACTTCCACTGATGTTGCATCTTTTTATACACAATTTAGTATTCCAAGTGCCATTTTGTTTGAGTTGCCGACTAAGCACAACAGAGCCTACTCTCCCTCGCGCAGGTTCATCATTGTATACAATCTCTCCTAAGGAGTGGCCTCTGTATCCCATTCACGATGGAATTGTACGAGGTTCAGGTGTTATTAGATTTTCCGATCGTGTGGCTTCACGCTAATGTCGTGCGATATCTGGCTTCCTTGTGCATCTTTTTTCACCACCAAGGGCAGCCCTTGGATGCTGTGACCGTGAAGGTAATTTTTAGGTTCTGCTAGGATGTGGATCAGATTTTGCTTTCCCCATTCAAGGAGTTTTGGATAAGTGGCGGGAATCCCAATTCCACGAAGGATTGGAAAGATCGGTTTTTCTACTTTGTGGTCCCCTCCGATTGGGCCTCTTCTAACAAGTGGGGCAAGTTGCCGGCCTTCTATGCCGGTGAAGTTTTGGATTGGGAGGAGAACTTGACAAGGCCACTTACAAATCTTGTCAAGGCGCATGCTGACTTGTTTCACGAGAAGGACTCCCAGTTGTCTTCGTGGGCCCTCGTGCAGGCTAAATGGGAGTACTGCTTGGAGGTGGTAGGCGTAACTGCCCCATTGCATGTTTAGCCCAAGAGGAAACCTGAATCACTATATGTTCAGGATTCCCTTGAGAGGGTGTCCCAGCTGTGGGCAGCTTCGTTGGGCTTCTCCTCCTCCGTAGACTCCAACTTGACCATTGGGGATCAGATTGGGGGTTTGGCAAGTTGTTTAGGAGGCCAGCTCCTATCCCATTTTCTTCTGCTGGCCACATTTTAGAGGAGGTCGCTGGATCCACTAAGGGCAGTAAGCCTCTTGTTCCCCCTACTGGAGCCTTGAATGAACTTGGGGCAAGGGAGCTGAGCGAGCTGATCTCTACACTGGCTCTAGCCAAATAAGGGATCCTTGCTGTCATTATCTCATTGCCCTAAGAGTCTGTGCCTAGCCCTCCTGCTGCTCTAGTTGAGAAGGGCCCTAGCGGCGTTTGTTTGGTTGATGTTCTGGCAAGGAGTGATGCAGAGGTGATGGTGACAGGGTAAGTGCCTCTCTCGGAGGCTCTGATATCCGATGTCCCAGAGGGCTTGGTGGCCCCTCTGTTGCATTCAAATTTGGGGGCACCTTCCATTCATCAGAAATGCCTGCGCTGGAGCAGAGGCCTCTGCCTATGTCTACGCTTAGGGCTCTCTCGGATCCTTTGGCCGCAAAGGAGATGCTTTACATTGGGGTAAGTCTTAGGTTACTCTTTATTCTCATTATTGTCGGCCTTGCTTGATCATCTGCCTTTTTTGCTTGCAGTCACCAGTGATGTTGTGTATTTTGGAGGCTTGCTTGTATCAAAGGGATGTTAGGATGCTCCAGTGTGATGCAGAGATCCTTCACCAGACCCAAATGCGCGTCGACCCGGGTGTGCTTGAGGAGATGTAGGGTCAAGTGAATGCTGCCCTAGCTAAGGCCCAATAGCACTAGGAGTGGGCCTCCAGCCTTGACCATGAGCTATCCGAGCTCAGGGCAAGTTCCCAAGAGCTCAAGGACATGCTCAAGGCGGCCAAGGAGCATCCTACTGACCTTTGGAGTGAGAACGCTCAACTGGAGGCGGAGCAGAGTACCAGGTTTAGTTCGGATGAAGTGGGCCATATTCTGAACGTTAGATTTTGGGACGGTGTTTGCCTTTGCTGACGGATCACATCCGTAGTGGCTCCAGACTTCCTTGTCAGCTTCTTTGATCCTAGGAATAGTGGTGTTCGGCGACAGTCCTACCTGACAGATTTTTTTGAGAGAGGAGGGGAGCCCTCGTTGCACTCAATGAGGAGCCTACAGTCTTAGGATAATCGTCCCTTTGAGTTGTTAGCCTAGGCAGTGTTTCATCTCTTGGAGGTGGATGTGTGTCCTCTAATGTACATTCTGACTTTATAATAAATTACTAGAACCTTTTTCGATCCTTGTAGCTTGTGTTTTTATGTTTATGCAGAATCCTTTTATTTGATACTTCGTTATTTTCCAGTTAAGCACCATTACCATCGTAGCAGGGTTTGGTGTGGATGCTGGGGTCCGGTTGTGCTCATTCCTACAGGGGAAAAGTCAGGGCACTTTGGTGCTCTTTCTTGGAATCAGGCTGCCCGGGAGCCCCTAGCGTCTTTCAACTTGGTTTTTAGTCTGTGCAGTAGGGTCCGATTTGTGACTTTCACTTACTCGTTTGCTTAAGGGTAGGTGACGGAAGTGTGAACCAACCTGATACCTAGACTCAAACAGTACTTGGTGAAGTACTTGCCGGTAAATCGGTTTCTTTTGTTGGTCACTATGATTTCAAAAATCCTAAATCTGCAAACAATGCTCTACAAAACGAACTTTGTCACATTATTTTTGGTGATCCAAGCTAGTGTGGAGGCTTTGGCCCACTTCCTAAAATAGTCAATGCAGACTATGACAAATTTCCTCTAGCCAGATGCAATGGGGAACGGGCTGAGTATGTCGAGTCCCCATTGCATGAATGGCCACAGCTTCTACAAGGTTTACAGTTTCGTGGGCGGCTGGTGAGAGATGTTGCCTTGGACCTAGCAATGCTCACTTCTATTTACAAATTCTAGGGTATCATGTTTTATTGTGGGCCAATAGAAGTCTATCGCATGATTTTGAAGGAAAGATTTTTACCCCCGATGTGTGACTTATAAATTTTGAGGTGGATCTCATCCACCGTGTAGTCAGTCTCTTCTGACATGAGACACCACATGTAGGAAGTAGAGTACCCGCAATGGTACAATCTCTTGTTCATGATAGTGTACCAGCCTACTTTCTTTATACAATTGGCATTCTCTCGATTTTCTGGTAGCAGGCTGTTGGTCAAGTATTTCCTGTAGGGGGTCATCCAGTTCTCATTGTTGACAGTCGACAACATCCTAGCTTGGGCTTTTCTATGCTTGGTGTGTGATGAACTTCTTGCATGTCTTGATCATATTGTTCTTAGCTCCAGGCCGCTGCCGCCTTTGCCAGCTAATCTGCCTTCAAGTTGTCCTCTCGAGGGATGTGAATTAATTCATTTTTGTCGAATGCGGGGGTCAAGCCTTTCACTCTAGCAAGATACTTTGCGAGTAGAGGGCTCAACGCCTCAAAATTCCCCTGTACCTAATTGACAATTAGTTTCGAGTCACTATAGACGGTTAGATCCTTTGCCGAGCATTCTTTTGCCAATCTGAGCCCGGTGAGCAATGCCTCGTATTCGGAAACATTGTCAGTGGTGGGGAATCCGAGGGTCACTAAATATTTAATTTTTGACCCATCAAGAGTTCTCAGAATTACGCTTGCTCTGCTCCCTGACTACGTTGATGACCCGTCTATGTGCAAAGTCTAGGTTGGAGTTTCTTGTTGGTCGGTGCCTTCAATGTGATCGAGGGAATCTAGGCTGTTATTTTAACAATGAAGTTTGTGAAGGGCTAGCCTTTCATGGCCAATCACAGTCGAAATTCCACGTCAACCTTGCCCAATTTGATGGCCCATTTGATCAGTCGCCTGAACTTGTTGGTTTTTTTACAGGATCCCTTTGAGTGGTTGATTAGTTAGGACAATAATCTTGTGTGCTTGAAAGTATGGGTGTAGCTTTTTGGAAAAGTAGATAAGAGCTAAAGCGATCCTCTCGGCATGCCAATAGCAGGTTTCAGTGTCCACCAGGACCTTACTGACATAGTAAACTGGTTGCTACGTCTTGAACTGCTGCCAAATCAGTACTGAGTTTAGCGCATGTTTAAAACTGTTGGATACAATTACAAATTCTTGCCTTCCTCTGGTGACGTCAAGAGAGGAGGGTTGGCGAGATACTCTTTTAGCTCCTAGAAGATGGTTCCACAGTTGGCCATCTATTAGAAACTGGTCGCCTTCATCCCACTTAAGGCCTTGAAGAAGGTTAGATATTTTTCTACGGACTTTTCTAGGAACCAAGAGAGTGTTACAAGCCTCCCGGTGAGCTTCTGAACCTCCTTCACGGTCCAAGGTGGGTTATGTCTAAGATGACCTTTATCTTCTCATGGTTTGTTTTGATTTCCCATTGTGAGATGACAAAGCCTAAAATTTTTTTTGAGGTTGCGCTAAATGCACACTTAGCCGGATTTAGTTTCATTTGATGAGCCCGAAGGACCCCAAAGGCCTCACTTAGGTTACAAATATGGTTGTTGGTTGCCATGCTTTTGATGAGTATGTCATCCACATACATTTCATATTTTGACCAATCTGAGCTTTGAACATCTTATTCATGAGCCGCTGGTATGTCGTATCTACATTTTTCAAATCAAATGGTATGACCTTATAACGTTGGTCATAAAGGAAGTATACTTCTTATCGTTTGAGCTCATTCAGATCTGGTTGTAATCCAAGTTAGCGTCGATGATGCTCAACAGTTTGTGGCCTAATGAGGAGTCCACTAGTAGGTTGATCAACGGCAATGAAAAGTTGTCCTTGGGACATGCCTTATTCACATTGGTGAAGTCAACGCACATCCGCCACTTCTCATTCTCTTTCTAACGAGAATTATGTTAGATAGCTAGTCCAGGTACTGGACCTTCTTGACTAACCCTATGTTGAGCAACATTTTTACCTCCTCACATATGGCAATTAGTTTTTTGATGGAGTGATTTTTCACTTTTATCGAACATGTTTGTGATTGGGGTTGAGGCCCAACTTGTAAACCATTGTTTCAGTTGGAATTTTCGACATGCCAGCGGGTGCCTATGCAAAGACGTCAGAATTTGTTTGTGGAAGGTTATTAGTTGGTCATGCAAGTCACCTGCCAAGGAACTCTTAATTTGCACACATTTTTTGGGTTTGATGGGGTTTAACAAGATTTGGTTAGTGGACTCGTCGAACTTGACTTGTAGTAGGGTCGTTTATCCCAGAGGTCAAAGTCCTCAATTATCCAGTCGAGAGTCACCTAAGTGACTTGAGACAGGTAACACAACCAGCCAATCACTTGGTTGCTTAGGACCTCTCTGATACTGCATGCTGTCGAAACTTTTATCTTTAGGCGTGGGATTAAAGTCACTACGCCAAATGTGGTCAGGTAGGGTTATCCTAGGATGGTGTTGTAGACCTATGGGAGACCTACTGCTAGAAATGTAATCATTTGGGAGACCTTCCTAGGGTAAGCCCCTAGTGAAACTTCTAGTTGAATGGCCCTCTGGACCGGTACTGGCTTGTTGTCTAGCCTATAGAAGGGTCATTCAGTTGATTTTAATTGATTCTTATTTAGTCCCAACTTAAAATACGTGTCAAGGTAGAACAAATTTTAAAAACTTTCATTATCAATAAAAACTCGTTTCACTTTGTAATCAATCGTACCATCCAAAATGAGCACAAATACAATCAGAGGGTCAGAATGAAAAATTATTACATGTGCCATATCATCGTTACTAAAACCAATGACATTATTCTTAACTCCTACCCTTAGTTTCTTACTGCTGGAAGCCTTCTCTGATTGGTTTGAGGTATTGCTCTTGGGTGGTCTCGTTGTCACCCTGTTGGCTACCTTAACCGCGATCCAATTCCTCAGCTATTGCTGCACTAGCTCGCCTTCATCTATTCTGTCAAGGGCTTGCCTTAGATTTCGTAAGAACTTGGTGAGGTGCCCTTCTGGATTAGGTCCTTGATCTCATTTTGTAGAGTCCAGTAGTTTTCTGGGCTATGACTTAAAGATCGATAATAGTGACAGTATTTCGACTGTCTCATCCCTCTGGGTTCTTGGATGGCTTTGACTACTTCAGAAACTTTTTATCCCAAATCTGTATGAGGATATTAGTCTGAGAATTATTTAGAGGGGTCGGGTTTAGGGGGTCTAAACTCACTCAGAATGTCCAGCTCCATCCTAGATTACTTCCTGGGGTCTTTAGAACCGGCGTGGTCTCCATTCCTTTTTCTTCCGTTCACTAGCCCCTGATGGAAGTGGTATGAGTGTTGCTTCACTTCGTTAGCCTCCTCGGTGGTTATGTAAGCGCGGGCAATGGTTTTGGCCTTCTGGAAGTTCTTAGGATCCTGTCGGATCAGGTGTTTGAAGAAATTGCCTAACTCTAAAATAAATATAAAGGCGTTCAGTTTTACCTCATCGGTGAGCTTAGGTATTTGTTAGGCCTCAGCGGTGAATTGGGCCAGGAAGCACTTCAGGTTTTTGCTTGGCCCTTACTTGATGTGGGTGAGGTGTCAAGGCTGCTTCTCCTTCCTTCAATTAGAGGCAAATTGTAATAGAAAATTGTCGGGTAACTCCTAGAATGTCTGGATCAAATTTTGCTGTAGGTGGTAAAACCAAATTCAGGCTTCCCCTTTGAGTGTTAGAGGGAAGTACAGGCACATGGTAGCTTCGTCCAATCCCTAGAAGCTCAACAGAGTACGAAAATGATTCAGATGGTCCAGCAAATCAGAACTCATGTCATAGGATTCCAAGGCTGGCATCTTGAATTTGTGAGGGAGTAGCTGCGTTCAAATCTCCATTATAAACGGTGATCTCCTCAGATTAGCAGAGTGTCTGTTGGCGCCTCCCTTGAATACGTGCTACTTAATTTTCATCACTCTCTCCTCCATTCGGGGGGAGGATGCACTCCTCTTTGTATTAAGGAAGGTTCTCAACTCCGTGTGATTCGGAGAGAAACACTGGATCAGGCAGCTGCTAACTCTCTCCAACCTAGTGCTATAGGAGGCTTCCTCCTAAGCTGAGGGCTTACAGTCGCCACAGGTACAGCGGGGATTCTACTGTTCCAGGTTTTCCTTTCGTGTCCCATGACTCAGTCGGCCCTCCAACCATATCCAAGCTTTTTTGCTTAAGGTCGCTTGGACCTCGAGGTCGTGGTGGTCTAAAAGGTCTAAGAAGTAGAGGAGGAAGCCTCTAGCTGCCGTCTGCCCGAACATGTGCAAAGAGTTTGGGGCGATTTAGACATGCTCTCCATCTAGGTGGTGAATGCACAAATGTTTGGGGCCGATCGCTCGCTCGTGTGGCTAGCTGCTGAGGGGTCATCGCCATAGGAGGTAGCATCCTAGATCGATGCGGTGGCTTGTAACCTGGTGTTGACCATGTTTGGCTTCATGAGTGTGGTAGTTGAACTTTTTAGTCATCCCCATAAACGGTGCCAATAATACTTCTTTGAATTTGAATTATTGTACGGATTCAGGACCTACCGAATCTTCCATGATGAGTCGAATTGAAATGGATTGGTCTCCATTTCTGCTAATGAGGGTTCTGCACAACGTAATAAACAAGTAAGTGGTCAGAAGATTGGCAGGATTTACTCCTTGATATATCCTCTGACACTTAAATTAGTAAGCCTTCAACGAGGGTGAGAAAGATGGAGGATGTAAAGGATACTAATACATAGGTAAGGGGATTAAGTGTTGGTTGGAGGACGGTGCTCCGACAAATGTGTTTGGGAGGGAGCAGCTTTTTAGTGAGGGTGTACTGGGGATGAGTTGCTAAAGAGAGGGAGAGAGTATTTTAATCTTTTAGGGGCTCTTGAGGGTAAGGATTGCTCTGCCATTTCTGTAGAGGAGAATGGGTATTTATAACGTTTAAGCCAATTCGGCCTTATTTGGGCGCGAAGGCAGGTTGTTGGTCGCTTTGATGGATTTGTTGAGCTGTCTGAACGATCACGTGTGGGGCAAGTATAGTAATTGTGGTTGTCTTGGGATATTCCTTCATTTATTAGGGTGATCACGGAGGTCGCTAAATGGTAATGTCCGTTTGAGAAGAGAATAGGTAGTTTTGAATGTCTTTTTATTAGATCTGATTAGTTGTAAGTTAAGGCAAGTATCCTTATACCCTATTCATGGTCTGTTTTTATGTTTGATAAAATTTGCTCACATTTGAAGGTTTTAATAGATATGCATGTTATTTTACTTATCCTATTTGCTTACCTCATATAATCATGTCTTATATGGATTGTTTGGGGTTTTTTATTTGTGTCTTTCTTATATTTGAGGGTTTTATTCATTTTATGAAAAAATGGATAAATATTTGAGATATTATATTTGTGTATCAGTCTACTTGTATAGAAAAAGTCAAGAAAACCTACATATGAATTGTGCACATGGTATCCATGTATTGCTGTCTGTGGTTCGGGCTCTACCTTTGTTATGCCATTTGATGTGACCCTTTCATGATGAAAAACATTTTGTGATATATGACATTTTCAACTGGAAGCTTTGACCTCTTTTCCATCGAAAGAAAAAGAATTTGTGATATGTGACATAAAGATCCTCCCCGACTATGTTTTATGAGAACCATTATAAGGTAATTGAACAAAATTAATATATTCGAATATCCTAATATATCAGACAAATTTGAAGATTACACCCAACTCCACCAATGGTAAAATATAGTGGCTTTGTTCATTGTCTACAAGAGATAGTATATAGATGGCCCTATCCATTAGTCTAAATAGACCACTAGTAACCCTTTCTCATATTAGCCTTTTGATCTTTGGTTATCCATTTTATGCATATTTTAGATTTTCATAAGTTTTATGTATTGATTCGTATTGAGACTTCGTTTGAGATTCATAGGTTTGCCCATAGTTGAGATTCAGTCAGTCTCATACATTTGGATATGTGATTTTGATTTAGATAATGTGATTTCATTCTAAATTATATTTCATTTAGAATATGTTCCTTTGGATTATATTTTGATTTGGATTATGCCTTGAGTATGAGAATATCTTTGGACTTTCTCTAACAGGCATTTGGCTTGGTGATTTATGCATTTTAAATGTATTTATGAACCATCCTCTTGATTTTGGACACTATTATTTTTAATATTATATAGATAATTGTTGAGTTTTTAACTCACTTTTTTATTTTATTATACTTTCAAATTAGTGAGTTTGGATATCTTATAGGGAGTTTAGACACAAAGTTAATTGTAGCCTCGTGTATATTTGGTGAATTTTAGTTTTATTTTTGGATTAGAATGCATCATATGTATTTTGGACGTTGAGATCAGTTGTTTGCAGGCCTATGGTTATGTATGAGATCAATTAGATCATTGTGTATATTGGATATATACATGGTTGGTTTGCCCCTCCTTTATAATGTTGTTAAGTAGGTCATATTTATTATTTTATCCAAATGAGTTATCTGATAAAGTTCTGTGATTGATTTTGTGATTCTAATTCATTATTATCATTGAATGTTGAAATGATATGATTTGTTATCAAGTCACACACGAAATCAGAATTTAATTTGGTCATTGTTAATTTATTTTAGGATTTAAATTTTATAAGTTATAATTATTTTAACCTACTTTGATCCAAATTTGTGATACTTCTTATGTAATTGGATAACACAATAGAGAGATTATATGGTAGGAGCAACCTAATGAAAGATCTCACTGCAAACTGAGTTTGAGGCAGCTATTTCTGGTGAAGGCCCTATAATATTTCTAGGTAATCGATAGTGAAGTAGTACTTTATTGCTTGTAAATCATTTTTTTTCAGTAGTTTATAACAAAAAGTTTTTGGTCCTATAATATAAATTTGAGCCAAACTTTAACACTAATTAATTGAAAATTTTCTCCTCTCTCTTGTTATTTTTAATTCTCATGTCTTTCGATTGAACTTCCCCTCTTTTCTTTCTTTTTCATCCATCTACTTCTCTATCAAGCTTTTATTTAAGAAAAATTATACCTTTCTTTAAAACAGTGATGTAACGTCCCCGACACATTTGTATGACGATATTGTCCACTTTGGGCTGGGGGAACTTCACGGCGTCCTGTGTCATCACGCAGCCCACACGGTTTTTTTCCCCGGGCAGATTTTCCACCGCCCCAAAACGCGCCCGTCAAGGAAGAGGTATCCTTATTATAAGGCATGCCCTGCTCACCTCCCAAAATTAGGACCAAGCGTTGGCATACCGGATCGGATCCCGGCCCGATACCATCTTTAACGCCCGGCGCATCCGCATAATATTGTCTGCTTTGGGTTGGGGGACTTAGCTCACGCGCCCCAGGCCATCACGCATTGACGGAATCCACCGCCCTAAAACGCGTCAAAGGAAGAGGTATCCACGCCTTTATTATAAGGCATACGTTCACCTCCCCATCCGATGTGACTCTACAAGTGAAGATCTTTATAATAAAAATATTCTTATATTTATCCAATGGCTAAAATTAGGAGTTAAGTTAATAAATAATATAGATTAAATTACACCTTTAAAATATTTAATTGAATCTTTATTATTTATATACTTAATTTTTAATCTCAATTGTTGAATAAATTTAAGAACAGAAGAATCATAACAGCGTTATCCCTTTCTTCCTTTCTCCTTAGAACATTCAATGGAGGAAAAGTTCTCAAGATATAATAAATAATAGTATTTATAAACAGGAACGTGTGTTTTAGATAATTTTATAGCTAATTTTAATACTTATCTCACATTTGAAAATTATTATTTTTGGGACTTTTAGCATTTGACTATTCTTTGAATTTGAATTATTGTACGGATTCAGGACCTACCGAATCTTCCATGATGAGTCGAATTGAAATGGATTGGTCTCCATTTCTGCTAATGAGGGTTCTGCACAACGTAATAAACAAGTAAGTGGTCAGAAGATTGGCAGGATTTACTCCTTGATATATCCTCTGACACTTAAATTAGTAAGCCTTCAACGAGGGTGAGAAAGATGGAGGATGTAAAGGATACTAATACATAGGTAAGGGGATTAAGTGTTGGTTGGAGGACGGTGCTCCGACAAATGTGTTTGGGAGGGAGCAGCTTTTAGTGAGGGTGTACTCAGGGGATGAGTTGCTAAAGAGAGGGAGAGAGTATTTTAATCTTTTAGGGGCTCTTGAGGGTAAGGATTGCTCTGCCATTTCTGTAGAGGAGAATGGGTATTTATAACGTTTAAGCCAATTCGGCCTTATTTGGGCGCGAAGGCAGGCTGTTGGTCGCTTTGACGGATTTGTTGAGCTGTCTGAACGATCACGTGTGGGGCAAGTATAGTAATTGTGGTTGTCTTGGGATATTCCTTCATTTATTAGGGTGATCACGGAGGTCGCTAAATGGTAATGTCCGTTTGAGAAGAGAATAGGTAGTTTTGAATGTCTTTTTATTAGATCTGATTAGTTGTAAGTTAAGGCAAGTATCCTTATACCCTATTCATGGTCTGTTTTTATATTTGATAAAATTTGCTCACATTTGAAGGTTTTAATAGATATGCATGTTATTTTACTTATCCTATTTGCTTACCTCATATAATCATGTCTTATATGGATTGTTTGGGGTTTTTTATTTGTGTCTTTCTTATATTTGAGGGTTTTATTCATTTTATGAAAAAATAGATAAATATTTGAGATATCATATTTGTGTATCAGTCTACTTGTATAGAAAAAGTCAAGAAAACCTACATATGAATTGTGCACATGGTATCCATGTATTGCTGTCTGTGGTTCGGGCTCTACCTTTGTTATGCCATTTGATGTGACCCTTTCATGATGAAAAACATTTTGTGATATATGACATTTTCAACTGGAAGCTTTGACCTCTTTTCCATCGAAAGAAAAAGAATTTGTGATATGTGACATAAAGATCCTCCCCGACTATGTTTTATGAGAAACATTATAAGGTAATTGAACAAAATTAATATATTCGAATATCCTAATATATCAGACAAATTTGAAGATTACACCCAACTCCACCAATGGTAAAATATAGTGGCTTTGTTCATTGTCTACAAGAGATAGTATATAGATGGCCCTATCCATTAGTCTAAATAGACCACTAGTAACCCTTTCTCATATTAGCCTTTTGATCTTTGGTTATCCATTTTATGCATATTTTAGATTTTCATAAGTTTTATGTATTGATTCGTATTGAGACTTCGTTTGAGATTCATAGATTTGCCCATAGTTGAGATTCAGTCGGTCTTATACATTTGGATATGTGATTTTGATTTGGATTGTGTGATTTTGTTTTGAATTATATTTTATTTAGAATATGTTCCTTTGGATTATATTTTGATTTGCATTATGCCTTGAGTATGAGAATACCTTTGGACTTTTGCTAACAGGCATTTGGCTTGGTGATTTATGCATTTTAAATGTATTTATGGACCATCCTCTTGATTTTGGACACTATTATTTTTTATATTATATAGATAATTGTTGCGTTTTTAACTCACTTTTTTATTTTATTATTCCTTCAAATTAGTGAATTTGGATATCTTATAGGGAGTTTAGACGTGAAGTTAATTGTAGCCTTGTGTATGTTTGGTAAGTTTTAGTTTTGTTTTCGGATTAGATTGTATCATATGTATTTTAGACGTTGAGATCAATTGTTTGCAGGCCTATGGTTATGTATGAGATCAATTAGATCATTGTGTATATTGGATATATATGTGGTTGGTTTGCCTCTCATTTACAATGTTGTGAAGTAGGTCATATTTATTATATTGTCAAAATGAGTTATCTGATAAAGTTCTGTTATTGATTTTGTGATTCTAATTCATTATTATCGTTGAATGCTGAAAAGATATGATTTGTTATCAAGTCACACACGAAATTAGAACTTAATTTGGTCATTGTTAATTTATTTTGGGATTTAAATTTTATAAGTTATAGTTATTTTAACCTACTTTGATTCGGATTTGTGATACTTCTTATGTAATTGGATAATGCAATAGAGAGATTATATTTCTGGTGAAGGGAGCAACATCCTATGAAATGTTGATAATGAAAGATCTCACTGCAAACTGAGTTTGAGGCAGCTATTTTGCATTTGGTGAAGGCCAATAATTCAGTGTATAATATTTCTAGGTAATCGATAGTGAAGTAGTACTTTATTGCTTGTAAATCATTTTTTTCAATTGTTTTTTTTCAGTAGTTTATAACAAAAAGTTTTTGGTCCTTGTTATAATATAAATTTCCCCTCTTTTCTTTCTTTTTTCCATCTACCAAACTTTATACCTTTCTTTAAAACTGTAATTAATTGAAAATTTTCTCCTCTCGGTTTTGTTATTTTTAATTCTCATGTCTTCCACCCCCTTGGGACCGGGGCCCCGATCCCCCGATACCGGATCGGATCCCGGCTGAATTTAACGCCCCCCATCTTTTCTTTCTTTTTCATCCATCTACTTCTATCAAGCTTTATTTATTTAAGAAAAATTATACCTTTCTTTAATAAAAATATTTTTATATTTATCCAATGGCTAAAATTAGGAGTTAAGTTAATAAATAATATAGATTAAATAACACCTTTAAAATATTTAATTGAATCTTTATTATTTATATACTTAATTTTTAATCTCAATTGTTAAATAAATTTAAGAACAGAAGAATCATAACAGCGTTATCCCCTTCTTCCTTGCTCCTTAGAACATTCAATGGAGGAAAAGTTCTCAAGATATAATAAATAATAGTATTTATAAACAGGAACGTGTGTTTTAGATAATTTTATAGCTAATTTTAATACTTATCTCACATTTGAAAATTATTTTTTTTGGGACTTTTAGCATTTGACTAATATAATTTTGAAATTATTATTTTGAATTGAATAGACACCATTTTATCATTTTCATTCAAATAATAATAAAGAAATCTTACAAATGAGAAATTTTAAAAGAAAAGTCAACAAATGAGAAATCACCCAAATATTTGGCTGTTCATATGTCTTTATGTTTTTTTTGGTCTATTTTTATATTAATATTAATTTAATCTGAAAACCATGCTTATAAATACAAAAACTATTTAAATTTCGGTATAACTTTTTACTCCCTTTGTTACTATTTTATTTTGTTATTTTTGATTTGTTATATATCGGGTATCTTTTATGGTATCAAAACCAAAATTTTATTTTGATTATCGCAACTACTACATGTGACCGAACGCCTCCTCATATCCATCATTAACTTAATTCTAAAAGTATATAATCTATTAGGTGTGATCTATTAAATGTGTATTAACATACACAGGATCCACATTATATGCCACAACCTCGTGGCTCCGACAATAAATTTAAATAATTCTAACTTGTCGGTCCTATATCGGGAAGATATCTACAAATGCCTTCAAACTGGCGAAAGCATTTCATGTTTCAATATATACTAGCTTTTACGTCGACTTCCTTAATTATAAAATATTACATACATCTAGCCCTTCAACAGAATAAAAATGACTATTGTACCAAAAATACAAAAGATAATGTTTAAATACATCCTAGGACATCCACAAGACCGAAAACTAAGCTCCAATCCATCATTTCTACTCATCAGGTATAAACTCGTATAGATCATTTAAAGGGTTAGTAAAAATAGTAAGTGAGTCAAATGCTCAACAATGCACATATATATATATAAAGAACATGTATAATTTATACTTGAAACATAATAGTACGTATCAAAAGAAATAAGGACGAATGGATAATTATAAAACATGATTAGAAAATACTTTTATAATACATACTAAATTTATTTTCTTATTATTTTATTTTCTTACTTGTCAAATCATGCTGAAAACTTATTTATTCCTTAGAGATTAGGGCCAATAGACCTTACTAGTTAAAAAAGCGGTCGATCAAAGCCTGGATTGTATTTGCTCCTGCACAATCAAAAGTCTTCACCTCCTATTCAAGACCGAAGGTTGGCCATCTACATATAACACTATAAATGAGGTCTTAACCGCAAAGCGGTCTTTAATAAATAACGATCTTTTACTATAATATACTAAGACATATCGAAATATACTATCTGTCGAATGTTTCTTGGTCCAGTTTCTTAACTTCTTAGAAAATTCTATACTTAATTTCATATATTATTAATTCTCATCCTTTTGGAGAACAGTTCACAAGTTATTAACATAATTGCAGAATATCCATCCATAATTCTTTTCTACAGAGCTTAAACATTTTTACTATGGCCATTTTTTAGTCATGAAAATTCATCAATAATACAAAGAAGATAAAATATCCAAATAGTAGAAAAAGCATGCTATATAAAATTAAATGTACAATATATTTTCGATAAACATAAATAACATGGAATAAATTTAAAAATCATAAACTTGAAGTACAACTATGTGGAAATATAATTTTAGGTCTCTAAATATGGAGAAAAAAATTTTCGTAACATGTATATTTAAGATATAAGCAAATAAACGGTAGTTTTCAATAAATCTTGCTATAAAAATATGGTAATACAATAAATATATATATTTTCATGTTCTTACTTCAAAATCTCAATTAGGATAAGTGTTAGAATAATAATACTCAAAATGAATAGGAATAAACAACAATAACCGAAAAAGAAATCTTAGAATATACTTGTCTTAATCCGATCTACCAATTTTCTTACTCGGATCGCTTGGATTCACGCATTTAGAGCCTCCTCTTTCTCCTTCTCTCTCTTCTCTTCTTCCTCCTTCACCTCTCTCTCTCCTCTTTGCAACTTTTGAGCTAAAATGGCAGAATGGGAGTAGGTAGGGCTTTTAACAACTTCGGCACTCGAGCACCAATCGAGCACCGCTTGGGTGTGAACATACTAGAAATCTCACTCGAGTGCACCTCGAGCGCTCATCAGGCGTGGATCCGGCACTAGTCGGGCGTAGGGGTTTTAGAAATTGCACCTACCCTGCGCCTTGGGCGCTCCACTAGCCTGCACCAGGCCGAGTTGTCCGAGTCGATTTTCGGATCTTTTCACCCAATTCTCACATCTATTTTCCTTAATATCAATCATATAGACCTAGTAAATTATGATTTTTACAAAATTTGAAAATTCAAACATTATAATCCTCCCCTTTATAAAATTTCATCCTCAAAATTTGAAGATGGTTACATACCTAATCAAAAGAATAGATTATGATACTTGTCCAGAATCTTATCCTCAAGCTCCCACATGCCCTCTTCCTGTGTATGGTTTCTCCATAAGATTTTCACCAAAGGAATTGCTTTGGTTCAAAGCACTTGGTTTTTACAATCCAAAATCTGCACAGACTCCTCAACATATGATAGATCCTTGCGGATCGATAACAACTCATAATCAATAGCATGGGTTGGATCATAGATATACTTTTGGAGCATTGACACGTGAAAAACATTATACACCTCTCCCAAATTCGGTAGAAAGTCAAACTGGTAGGCCACCTCACTCACTTTCTCAAAAATCTCGAATGGACCAATAAATCTTGGTTTCAGCTTTTCTTTGACCCCAAATCTAGACACGCCCTTCGACGGCGATACCTTCAAGAAGATAAAACCCCCGACTTCGAATCTCAGCTCTATCTTTCTCCAATAGGTATAATTTTTCTATCTGCTTTGAGTTACTTTCAACTTTTCATAGATCAATTTGGTTTTATTAGACATCTCCTTAATAATCACTGGCCCCATAAGGCTGTCTATCACCCGTCTCTTCCCAATAAATAGGTGAACGACACTTCCTCCCACACACGCTTGATAACTATTATTATACATGAATTTTTTCAATATTAAATAATCATCCCAATTATCTTTCAACTCCATCATTGTAGCTCTTAATATATCTTCCAAAATCTGAATGGATCTATAATGTCCTCAGGTTACCCGCATGTAGATATTGTCCGCTTTGGGCCTGGAGAACTTCACGGCGTCTCAAGCCAACACGCGCCTCGCACGGTTTTGTTTTTGACAGACGGAGTCCACCGCCCCCAAAATACGTCTACATAGAAAAGGTATCCACGGCTTTTAAAGCACACTTCGTTCCCCCCTCCAATCCAATGTTTAGATCGGGAGCCCAAGATCCGCCGGCACACCGAACTCGGTCCTGCCTCACATTTGTAATGTCCCTGTGTCACCCAAATATACATATTGTCCCTCGTTTCAAGCCAACATGTGGCCCACACAGTTTTGTTTCTAGCAGACGGAGTACATCGCCCCAAAATCTCATATGGGGAAGGGTATCTTGCTTCCCCTCTAATCCATTGCAGGACTCTATAGTTTTGTCCATCCATCTACGGGTGATAAGTTGTGCCGAACTTTAGATCCATCCCCAATTCGCAGTGCAAACTCCTCCAAAATTTTGAGAAAATCTCAGCTCTCGATCTGATATGATGGTTGTCGAAACTACATGCAATCTCACAATCTCATCAATAAACATATGGGCTAACCAATCCTTCGAATAACTCACCCGAATGGCTAGAAAATGTGCCGATTTTGTAAGATGGTCGACAATCACCCAAATGGCATCATAATTCCTAGGTGTCCTTGGCAATCTCAACACAAAATCCATGGATGTCTTACCATTTCCAATTTGGTATAGGCAAAGGTTGTAAAAGACCAGATGACTTCTTACACTCGGCCTTCAACTGCTGATAGATCAAATATTTTTTTTAGAAAAATCACAATTTTCTTCCTCATATTCCTCTACCAAAATATTTTTTTTTTTTCAAATTTTGATTCATCTTATTAATCTCCAGGTGGATTGTATACTCAACCGGTGAGCTTCTTTAATAATTTATTCCTTCAATTCTCTACCATTTGGCACACAAATCCAACCTCGGAACCTCAAGATTCCGTTGACACAAACATTAAAATCAATTCTAGTGTCTTGATTCAAATCTCCAGTGTTATTAGCTAAGAACAAATCACTCATTTGACCTTCCTTAATCCATCTCAATATCTCCGACTGGATTAAAAAATATGACAAAATCATCCGATTACCTTAGGAATACCTCCGGATATCACATTGCATCGTGCACTCTAACATCTCTATCTTCTTAATCCTCAAATGACCCATGAAATTCATTTGACGACTTAGAGCATTTGCTACCACATTACCCTTACCTGGCTTATATTGGATTTTACATTCAAAGTCCTTTAGATAGTTTATTTATCTCATCTGCCTCATATTCATCTCTTTCCGAGAAAATAAATACTTGAGACTCTTATGGTCTGATATACCAAGAATTTCTCATTGTACAAATAATGTCTCTAGATCTTTAAAGTAAAAATTACTGCTGCTAGCTTCAAATCGTGCATCGGGTAATTCTTCTCATGAATTTTCAGCTGCCTTAATTCATAGGCTATCACTCTTCTGTGCTGTATCAAAACACAGCATAATCCTGTCTTGCTTGCATCATAATAAATTTCAAATCCATCGGATCCTTTCGGAATCATTAGGATTGGAGCGGATGCCAATCGATCCTTCAATTCCTGAAAACTTTGCTCACATTCTTCTGTCCAAATAAACTTAACATCATTCCTCATTAACTAGGTGGGCGGCATGAAAATTCTGGAAAAATTTTTCACGAATCTCCGATAATAACCCGCCATCCCAAGGAAACTTCAGACTTCGGTCACTACTGAGGGTCGGCTCTAATTGACAATAGTTTTGATCTTTTTCGGGTCAACAAAAATGCCTTCCTTCAATATAATATGACCCATAAATACCACTTTCTCAAACTAAAATTCATATTTTTTCAACTTGGCATATAATTTCTCCTCCCAAAGTGTCTAAAGAGCAATTCTCAAATACATATCGTGCTCATTATAACTCCTTGAATAAATCAATATATCATCAATAAATATAATAACAAATTTATCCAAGTAGGGCCGAAATACCGGATTCATTAAGTCCATAAAAGCAATGGAAAAATTTGACAATCTAAAAGGTATAACTAGAAATTCATAATGCCCGTACCTCATCCGAAAGGCCGTCTTCACTACGTCCTCCTTGATTCTCAACTAGTGATACCCCGAATGAAAGTCAATCTTGAAAAATGCCTACGCTCCCTGCAGTAGATCAAACAGGTCATCAATAATCGACAATGGGTATTTGTTCTTAATAATAATCTTGTTTAATTCTCGATAATTGATGCAAAATTGCAATGATCCATCCTTCTTCTTAACAAATAATACCGTGATACCCTAAGGAAATATGCTCGGTTGAATAAATTCCTTATCCAAAAGCTCCTGTAACTACTGTTTCAATTCTTTCAATTCGGCAGACACCATCCTATACGGTGTTTTTGAGATTGGTGTCGAACCAGGAACAACCTCAATCTCAAATTCAATCTCTAGATTTGGTGGCAACCCAGGCAACTCATCAGGAAAGATATCTTCAAACTCGCTAACCACGGGGATATCCTTGACCGACATACTATGACTCCAAATCGTGCAGGCATTAGCTAAATAGGCTTGGCATTCGGAATCCATTAAATGATGAACGTGCAAAGCAGAAATGAAACAAGGTGGTTCCTTCCGCACTATGCCTTGGAAATAGAATGGTTCACATTCCGAAATGGCAAAGTGAACTTGCTTATGAAAGTAATTGACACTGGCATGATAACTCGCCAGCCAGTTCATACTTAAGATCATATCAAAATCATACATAGTCAATAAAATCAAATCTACTGCCAACTGCAACCCACTAATCTAGACTTCACACCTCAGATACATGATATCCGTAACCACAGACGATCTCGAGGGCGTAGACACAACAAAAATATGATCCAAAATTCTCGGAGGAGACAACAATTTATATGCAAATCGTAGAGACACAAAGAAATGAGTTGATCCCGAATCTAGAAGAATATGCGTAGAAATATTAAAGGTAGTGATAGTACCTTCTACTATATTTGGCGATACCTCTGCATCCTGGACTATGACTACAAAGGCCTTTCCTAAAAAAATTTGCTTCTTCTACATCGGTCGCTTAGGAATGGGACAATCTTTAATCATATAATTGGACTTGCCGTAATTAAAGCAAGCTCCTAAACGCTTGTAGCACAGCTTTCCTTCATTGAACCTTCCACAATAATCACATGCATTAGCAGTCACTAGCGGACCTTGTCCTACTGGCTCTCCGTGTTCCTCTTTCCTTTATCTTTTGGCCTCATCTTCTTATGAGGTCCTTCTGACCCCGAGCCTTGACTAGTAGCTGAGCCTCCACGGTTTCTAACTGTCTTCCCAAAGTATTATTCTCTTTCAAGCTCCTTCTCGAATAAAAGAGCCCAATCCAAAATCTCTCAATAATTACACAATTAGTGCATGACTAGCTACTTCCTAATGTCATCCCTCAGCCTGGACTAAAATTTCCTGGCTTTTCGTGCTTCGTCATCAACTATATGCAGGCTATATCGGGATAATTCTGTGAATTTGGCTTCATACTCAGCCACGGTCTAATTTCTTTACCGCAGCCGTGAGAACTCGTCCTCCTACTCTCGCAAGCTAGTTGAAAATTACTTTTCTAAGAATGCCTCCTTGAACATCTCTTAGGTAATCTGGTCCTAAGCAACATCCAAAGCTCTCTCCTGCATCGACCATCAGTGATCAGCTTCACCCTCCAACATGTACATCACAAAAATCACCTTATTTACTTCCGGACAACGAATAACGTTGAAAATCTTTTTAATTCTTCTAATCCACGCCTCCACCTTCGATGGGTCCTAATCCCCACAAACTTCTGGTGTCCTCTTATTATTAAATTGGTCATAAGCTATAACTCTCATATTTGCTAGAGCTGTAGCAAGGGCTGGGGCTGGCTAAAGATTGTGCTAACCATGAGCCATCATCTCTATGATGTTAGCCATTCTTCCCATAATGTTCAGATATTCCTCCCTGTTTGGACGAGAGACAGCTCCAAAGTTTCTCCCTCGGCCTGACATTCTGAATTCCTACTAGCATAACATCAATAATTTAGGTTATATTACTGCACCAAACCTAACAAAACTACCTAAATAGAGATTTTAACCTATACTTTGAGTCTAATCAGATCAATCTAAACCTCGAACCAGATTCAACCAACCCAAATCATAAGGCATCTCCTAAGCTATTCTCTGATACCACCTATGATAGAACGCCTCCTCATATCCATCATTAACTTAATTGTAATAGTAGACAATCTATTATGCATGATTTAATATATGTATATTAACATACAAAGGATCCACATCATATGCCACAACCTCGTGGCTTCGATAATAAATCTAAATAATTCTACATTGTCGGACCTTAGGTATAAAGCGGTTCTTAACAGGTAATGATCTTTCATTATAATATATTAAGGCATGTCGAAATATACTATCTGTCGAATATTCCTTAGTCCAATTTCTTAACTTCTTAGAAGATTTTACATTTAACTTCATATATTATTGGTTCTTATCCTTTTGGAGAACAGTTCATAAGTCCTTAATATAATTACAGAATATCCCTCCATAATTCTTTTTCATAGAGCTTACACGGTTTTACCATGGCTATTTCTTAATCATGAAAATTCATCAATAATACATATAAGATAAAATATCCAAATAGTAAAGAAACTTGCTATATAAAATCAAATATACAGTATATTTTAAGCACGGATAAATAACATGTAATAAATTTAAAAATTATAAACTTGAAGCATAATTATGTGAAAATATAATTTTAGGCCTCTAAGCATGGAGAGAAAATTTTCGTAACATACATATTTAAGATGCAAGCAAATAAACGGTGGTTTTCAATGAATCTTGCTAAAAAAATATGGTGAAGTCACAAATATGCACACTTTTCATCTTCTTACTTCAAAATCCCAATTTGGATGAGTATTAGAATAATAATACTCAAAATAAACGGGAATAAATAACAACAACCGAAAAAAAAAATTAGAATGTACTTATATTAACCCAATCTACTAATTTTCTTACTTAAATTGTCTGGATTCCCGCGTTTGGAGCCTCTCCTTTCTCCTTCGCCTCTCGCTCTCTCCCCTCTGCAACTTTTGGGCTAAAATGGCAGAATGGGTGCAGGTGGGCTTTTAAAAATTCCAGCGCTCAAGTGCCGATCGAGCATTGTTTGGGCGCAAACATACTAGAAATCACGCTCGAGCACGCCTTGGGTGCTCATCAGGCGCAATGGTTTTGGAAAACGTGTTTCAGTCGCAAATTGGGTGCTGGTCGAACACGGGGGTTTTGTAAATTGCGCCTACCCTATGCTTAGGCTGCGCCTCGGGCGCTCCACTGGCCTACACTAGGTCGAGTTGTCCGGATCAATTTTTAGACCTTTTGTTCCAATTCTTATATTCTTTATCCTTAATATCAATCGTATGGGCCTAGGAAATCACAATTTTTACACTACATATTAAGCATTTTTAGTTTATATTAAACTTAGTGTTAGCATCAGTAAGTCCGATGAATTCATTGGTTGGCCAGTGTTTAGGTGATACTGGTAATTAGTATTTTTGATTATATTAGATTTGTAGCAATCAAGTTTTGTTTAGTATATAGTTAATGTTTTAATTGATAAAAAATGGCCTCTAAATTTCCTAAGTTACATAGAGGAAATAATTCAAAATAATAAAATTCAATGACTAATTTAAAAAAGTCTGTAACTATCCCAACATCAAATGATTAGTCAAAATGGAATGCAAAACAGCTAGAGCCATTAACTATTGATGACTTCATACTACTGTTCCATTGTTAGACATCTATGTACGGACTTCAGCCCAAATTAACTGAGTCGGCCCATGAAGCCGATCGAGCCGCCAAGCCAGTGATCCGAGCCGTGAAGTCGGCTTATTCGAGCCGGATCTGAGTAGAATTCGAGCCGCAGACTGGTTTCGTCCTCTTCATCTTCCTCGATCGATTTGTAACCTTCTGGCGTTTAACTCAGTTAATTACTGAAGCATTAGTGGTCCATTAAGTGATGATAACTCTCTCATTAAGTCAATTAATCAATTTTGGCCGGTTTGAGTACAAAACCCTCGGTTGAGGCGAGTGATGGTTTCGCCTATAAATTGAGCATTCTAGCTTTGTCCCTGGCACCCAACTCAAGCATTGCACCATCTAAAGGAGTGAAGGAGTGTCCAGAAGCACGGAACCCGTCCGAATCCAAAGTTAAAAAACGGAGCACAAAAAATGGCCGGAGGTATAAAATCGATTCTAAATTCCGCTTTAGTGGTTATTTTAGCCACATCAATGTCTAACATTTGGTATCAGAGAAAGGCTTCAACTTTGCCTTTACTGTTTTGTATATTTTTGATTTTTCTCGAAATTGAAAAAACCTAAATTCATCGTTTTTTTAAAGATTCGGTTCGAACGAGCACTGAAAATCGATGGGAAATTTAATTTTCAAAATTTTCATATATTTTTCATCATTTATGGTGTTCGTATGGTGTTGTTTGAATCGGGTCTGGAATTTGGGTCGAGTCCGTCATTGTCGGGTTCTGGCGAAACTGACGAAGGTAGACGAGACTTGAACGGCATCATTTTTTGTTTCGGTAGTAATAAACGTCGTTGTTTTTGGCTTCGGTTTTGAGTTTCTGAACGACGTCGTTTCGTGAAAACGTATTCGATTATAAAACGACGTCATTCTGTTACAGTGTTTATAATTAAAAAAATTAATTATCGGTATGTTAGGCCGATTTCGGTTGCGGCCCAGAAGTTACGAATGCGGCCCAGTACAGTTCTGGCCCGTTACTGTAGCAGAATGGCAAAATAAA
This sequence comes from Nepenthes gracilis, assembly GCA_033239525.1. Lineage (NCBI taxonomy): Eukaryota > Viridiplantae > Streptophyta > Magnoliopsida > Caryophyllales > Nepenthaceae > Nepenthes > Nepenthes gracilis. Next base: position 1,226,147 of record BSYO01000031.1, read on the forward strand.
ATTTCGGACGCTACTGGTGGGAATCGAACTAGGGACGCGTCGTGGGAAAACGGCGGCGTTTCACTGCTGCGCTGCTGAGTGCCTTGCGTTCATTTCCGCATTTAAATTTCATTTATACGTTTATACAGTTTTTTTATATTATATCTATACATATGTATTTATATATATATATATATATATATAATTATATAATTATATTATTATATATAAAGTGTAAAATATAATATCCAGAATATAATTATATATATGTATAAAAAAATATCTAATGATTAAAATAATTTAATTAATTAGGGATCAGCCACAGCACCCGTAATTAATAAAATTATTTTTAAATATTACGTGTGGTATAAAGACATAAATTATGGTAATTATTTTTGATATAATAAAATTTATTCCACAGAAAATTTTATTATATTAAATTAATTAATCAGGATGAAATGTTAAATTATTTTTCTTAATTTACCCACAGGGATTAAGAATGGAATATAATTTGATAGTTTTATCATAAAATTGGACATGAATCTATTGGAATTAAAATTTAGCCCACGGATAATTTTTTTATCTATTGATTCATGATGTATGTTTTACATTGGTAAAATATAATTCTGTAATTTGTTAGCCTCAATTTTGGATGTTAAGTATGTATTTATTTATTTACAATGAGAGAATTATTTTTTACTTAGGGTGGCTGGATATCGATTATACTATCCGAAAAGATGAACCATCGGCTCTTACCCTTACCAGCACTTCGGATGAGGTAACTCTTTATGAACGCTGGGAGCGATCTAATCGCCTCAGCTTAATGTTCATAAAGACAAAAATTTCTGTTGTTATTCGTGGTTCTGTCGACCAGTATAATAATGTGCAAAATTTACTGAAGGCAATTGATGAACAATTTGTGACTTCAGATAAGGCACTTGCAAGCACCCTAATAATGAAGTTTTCATCTATTAGGCTCACCAGTGTTAAGGGTGTGTGTGAGCACATAATGTAGATGAGGGATCCTGCAGCTCAATTAAAAAGCTTAGAGGTGGAAATGTCTAAACCTTTCATTGTGCACTATATATTGAATTCGCTTTCACCACAATATGGGCCTTTTAAAATCTTTTATAACACACATAAGGATAAATGGTCAATAAATGAACTCATGACCATGTGTATTCAAGAGGAAGGAAGGCTCGTGATGGAGCAAAGTGAGAGTGTATACATGTCAAAGGAAGAAAGGTTCAAGACGCCGGCCAAACCAAAGGGGAAAGGTAAAGTACCTCCCAAATCTGATATCTAGAAGGAGTCCAAATGCTTTTTCTGTAAAAAGAAGGGATACGTAAAGAAGGATTGTTTCAAGTATCAAAATTGGCTTGAAAAGAAAGGTAATCTATTTTCTTTTATATGTTATGAATTTAATATGGTTAATGTTGCACATATCACATGGTGGATTGACTCTAGTTCTACAATTCATATTTCAAATTTCTTACAGGGCTTGCAAAACCTAAGGAAACCAGTGGGCAGTGAACAATACATCTTCTCTGGAAACAAGATGCGTTCACATGTAGAGGCCGTTGGCACATGCAGTTTAATTTTGAGTAGTGGTTTTATTTTGATATTGGAAAAGACCTTTTATATTCCAAATTTTTCTATAAATTTGATTTCTGTTTCAAGATTTGTGCCATATGGATATTCCTTTATATTTTCAGACTCATTATTCAGTTTATATTATAAGTCTGATATTGTTAGGAATGGTACACTGTCTGATGGTCTTTATTATTTAAATTTATAAAACAATACTTTTTTCAATACTGTGCATGCTAATACTGGAATTAAAAGATGTGTTATGAATGAATATTCCTCGATGTTGTGGCATAGGAGATTGGGACATATCTCCATTGATAGAATCAAAAGATTGGTAAATGATGGAGTACTTAGTATTCTAGATTTTACTAATTTTAAAACTTGTGTGGACTGTATTAAAGAAAAGCAGACTAACAAGATTAAGAAAAATGCCAAGAGGAGTTCGGACATATTAGAGATCATATATACTGACATTTATAATCCTGATATAGACTCATATGACCCAAAATATTTCATCACATTTATTGATGATTTCTCACGATATATGTATCTCTACTTGCTTCATAATAAATATGAAGCCTTAGATGCTTTTAAATTATTTAAAGTAGAAGTAGAGAAATAATCTGAAAAAAATATCAAAATTGTGAGATCAGATAGAGGTGGAGAGTATTATGGTAAATATACTGAAGATGGACAAATGCCTGATCCATTTGTAAAGTTTATTCAAGAATATGAGATTGTTGCTCAATATATTATGCCTGGTTCTCCGGACCAAAATAGTGTAGCAGAAAGAAGAAACCGAACATTATTGGACATGGTGAGGAGTATGCTTAGTAACTTTGAACTTCTAAAATCTTTGTGGAGTGAAGCTCTTAAATGGCGGTGTATATATTAAATCGGGCCCCAACAAAAGCCGTTCCAAAAACTCCTTTTGAGTTATGGAAATGTTGAAAATCGAGTTTGCAACATGTACGCGTATGGAGATGCCCATCTGAAGTAAGAATTTATAACCCACATGAGAAGAAATTAGACCCAAGGATTATAAGTGGACATTTCATTGGATATGCTGAATGGTCTAAGGGATACAGATTTTACTGTCCATCTCACACCACTAGGATTGTGGAATCAAGAAATGTAAAATTTTTTGAGAATGATTTAATGAGTAGGAGAAAACGATCAAGAACTGATTATTTGGATTCTCAACCATCCATTTCAGATGATAGGTTGATTGTTATACACAACACCCCTCAAGATCAATCTGGTGTTGAACAACCAATCAATGTCATTCCATAAAATATTGATCCTATTCCAGTTGACCATGAAATTCAGGATTTATATGAAATAATTGTACAACATATTCCTGTTGAGGATGGTGATAAAATATTAAGAAGGTCTTCTAGAATGAGAAAGTCAGCAATCCCTAGTGATTATATTGTATATCTGAAAGAGTCTGACTACAATGTGGGAGCTGAAAATGATCCTGAAACGTTTTCACAAGTCATGAGTTGTAATGAATCACAATTATGGTACAATGCCATGAAAGAAGAGATAAGTTTAATGAGTAGCAATGGAGTTTGGGATCTTGTTGAATTGCCTAAAGGGGCGAAAGCCATATGGTGTAAATCGGTCTTTAAAACAAAGAAAGACTCATTAGGCAATATCGAAAGATATAAGACAAGACTCGTTGCTAAGGGATATACTCAGAAAGAAGGAATTGATTACAAGGAGACTTTTTCTCCTGTATCTAAAAAGGACTCTTTTCGTATAATTTTGGTATTGGTTGCTCATTTTGATATGGAATTATAACAAATGGATGTGAAAACAGTATTTTTAAATGGTGATCTAAAAAAGAGGTTTACATGAAACGACCAGAAGGATTTTCCTCTAGTGATAGTGAGCAATTGGTATGCAAATTAAAGAAGTCTATATATAGATTGAAACAACCATCCCGTCAATGGTATTTGAAATTTGATAAAATTATCTTTTCATTTGATTTTGAAGAGAATATTTTGGATCAATGTATATACCAAAAGGTCAGTGGGAGTAAGACTTGTTTCCTTGTCTTATATGTGGATGATATTTTACTTGCATCCAATGATAAAGGGTTGTTGTATGAGGTAAAATAATTTCTCTCTAAAAATTTTGAAATGAAGGATATGAGTGATGCATCTTATGTAATTGGTATAAAGATACATCGAGACAGACCGCGTTGTGTTCTGGGTTTGTCCCAAGAGACCTATATTAATAAGGTTTTAGAGAGATTTCGGATGAAAGATTGTTCACCAAGTGTAGCACCCATTGTGAAGGGTGATAGGCTCAATTTGAGCCAATGCCCGAAAAACGATTTGGAACGGGAACAGATCAAGAACATTCCGTATGTTTCCGTTGTTAGGAGTTTGATGCATGCTCAAATATGTACAAGACCTGACATAGATTTATAGTTAGAATGTTGGAAAGATTTCAGAGTAATCCAGGAATTAAATACTGAAAAGCTACCAAGAAAGTCATGAGGTATCTTCAAGGTACCAAAGACTACATGCTTACATATAGACGGACTGACAATCTGAAAGTTTTGAGGTACTCCGATTCAGACTTCGCTGGATGCGTTGATTCACGTAAATCACATCCGGTTACATATTTTTATTTGTCATTTATGTTGTATCCTGGCGGAGTGCAAAGCAAACTTTCATTGCTACTTCCACTATGAAGGCCGAGTTCGTTGCTTGTTTCGAGGCTACAAAGCATGGTGTATGGATGAGGAATTTCATGTCTAGGCTTAGAGTGGTTGATTCTATCTCAAGACCATTAAAGATATTTTGCGATAATTCAGCTACTATTTTCCTGACTAAAAATAATAAAAGTAGCAGTCGAAGTAAACAAATCGACATTCAATTTTTAGCCATAAAGGAGCGCATCAAAGGAAAGGAAATTGCTATTGAGCATATCAGCACTGAATTGATGATCTCTGATCCTTTGACAAAAGACATGCCACCATTGAGGTTCAAGGATCTTGTAATTGAAATGGGATTGAGTTCCATTTTATAATTTTTATTGTATAGACAATGATGTTGTAAATTCTTATTTTATTGTTGTGAAATTGTGTACACATTAATTGAATAGAGAATATCATTAAGTTGGACAAAGAATAAATATAGGGTTTATTCATAAAGTAAAGTTACGGGATGACTTGAAAAATATAATATATTGTAATACATGGAAGATATTACTCATTATTAGAGGACTTATCGCCATGATTAGTATATTTGTTTCTTAAGTTTGAGAATTGATAAGTTTTGTTATCACATCAAGTTAAACATGGACCAAGTGGGAGAATATGGGTTTCAGCCCAAATTAACTGAGTCGGCCCATGAAGCCGATCGAGCCGCCAAGCCAGTGAGCCGAGCCGTGAAGTCAGCTTATTCAAGCCGGATCTGAGCCGAATTGGAGCTGCAGACTGGTTTCATCCTCTTCATCTTCCTTGATCGATTTGTAACCTTCTGACGTTTAACTCAATTAATTACTGAAGTATTAGTGGTCCATTAAGTGATGATAACTCTCCCATTAAGTCAATTAATTAATTTTTGACCGGTTTGAGTACAAAACGCTCGGTTGAGGTGAGTGATGATTTTTCCTATAAATTGAGCATTCTGCCTTTGTCCCTAGCACCCAACTCAAGCATTACACCATCTAAAGGAGTGAAGGAGTGTCCAGAAGCACGGAGCCCGTTCGAATCCAAAGTTCGAAAACAGAGCACGTAAAATAGCTGGAGGTATAAAGTCGATTCTAAATTTTGTTTTAGTGGTTGTTTTAGCCACATCAATGTCTAACACTATGGAGATTCTATTAGCTACAATAGCACCATTCGCTATAGAAATTTCACTAGTAATAATACATAGTAGAGATTTTATTATTAATATTGAAGAGATTTAAGACAACTTAACTTTTGATAAAAGAAAAGATAGACATGACATCCACTTATTGCTATCTTCCATCACTCCATAATCAATGGATGAGATTCAATGAGGATTCAAGGGCTACAATTGAAGGCCCAAGGTTACATAAGGGAAGGCAAGCTGAAGAAGCGGCATTGCTCATTACATCAGAAAACCTTTTGTAAAGAACTCCAGCTTTCCTAAGCTTTTCTGCTTCCCAACTTTCTATTTTTCTTCAACATTCTTGTATTTCATTTCCTTCCTAAACCTTTGTATCTATTTCTTACAACTATAATCAATTTGTAAGACTCTATTTATTTATCAATGTAAGAATTATTCAAATTTTAGAGTAATTTTTTACTCTTTTTGTTAGTATTTTATTCTGATATTTTTGATTTATTATCTCTTGGGTTTCTTTTATAAAAGAATGATTATATCATAATCCATTTCTCAGTCTCCGTGTAATATGCCTTGAAATTTAGGATAGATCAATTTATTGGACATTTGACAGAATGATTTCATTATATTTCAATAATTTTTAAGTAAAAATTATTACATACTTAGTATTTACTGATAAAATAGTAATTTCAACGGTTAGGAATTGAATTAAGTTGTAACATTCGATTTTTTAATTAATTTAATTTGATATTATTAATTTATTTTGGATTAATTATAAATATTTATATAATAAAAATCTGAAGAAAAGTTCTAGAATGGTACCACTTCCTCTTTCATGTCCCCTTACCGCTTCTAAACAATTGGTGAGGTTATTCTATCATAATTAATTAGTTTAGTTAATATCTTGCTTTATAATATTTCAAGACTAAAAATGAGATTGATAAAATTTTTTAAAATCTAGCAAGTCTGCACACCAAATGTACCCTAAAAATTATATGTCGACAATCATATCACGGGATCCAATATATTACATTATCAAGTGATTGGAATTTCCAACAATAACTTGATTCTTAACATTCATAAGGACAAGTATCTTATTGATATTAAAATATTCACAAAATTATAACTCAACTACTAAAATTAATATCCAACATACAGAACCAACAAAATTGTCACAACAGTTATATATCACAACTCATTATCCAAATAAAATTATACATCCTAAACTAATATCTTCGGTATAGTACAATATCCGATCATTTTCAACTACAAATTTGAATTTTCCTTGAGTAGCTTCGTCAGCAACCTTCTCAATCTACAAGTATATCCCAAGCCTACTAATTTGAAGGGATTTACAAAGAAAATAAAAATAAGAATGAGACAAATATTTAACAAGACATATAATTTATCTCAAAATTATACAGGAAGGAATATGATCAAATTTTAGATATAAGATCAAAAAATTTTCATAATAATCATGTATAATTTCAAATGGATAACTCAATTTCTTATTTTAATAAATACACTATGAAAATATGCTCAAATCATATTACTTATTATGAACCTAGGGCCAGTAGGGTCTCATTGACAAATCAATGAATAATCAAAACTTGATTTATATTTATTTCATATACCAATGGCTTTACGCTACTGTTTAAGATCTATAAATGTGTCGTTATATATATAATCCTATAGATGGGGTTAAATAGTGCATTCACACCGCAAATGATACCACAATAATATGCTAAAATATATCATAACATATCATCGCTAATTTCTTACAATAGTCCATACATAATAGAAAAAAAAGCTACAAAAATATAAATAGTCTTTTATATTTTCTCCTATCAGAAAAAATATCCTTAGTCATTTCTCAAATTAGCAAGTTTTCTTTTAAATTCTTTTAAATACTTTTTATGCAGTATCTTAAATTTCTAGAAGAACTTAAATGTGCATAATTTAAAACTTGCAAATGCTACATTATAAAATTTTTCAACAAGTGATTTATTTGTAGCAAAAATATGCAAAAAATATTAGAATTTTGTAGTTTCAACCTTTTATTTTAATTATTAAGAATGTAGGGACAATTCATAATAATTTCAAGGCACTTTAAGCATATATTTAAAGATTTAGAGAAAGTTAGAAAATAATATATGAAAATCAAAATATATAAGGGTATTAAACCAAATTTCAAAATATGCATGAATGAAAAATTCAAGAACTTACTTGTTAACATAATATATATAAATTTAGGACAATAATTTTATAAAATTTATAAAGAATGGGAATGAAAGTCCATGTATATGGAGTACAATCAGTTTAGTTACGTAAATATGACAAGTATGAATACTTCGAATAATAAATACTTAATGAAGTGGAGAAAAATTAGTAATAAATGAAAGAGATTTAGGATATACTTATCTTACTTTTAATTTTACAAAAAATCTTTATCGGATTCACTTTGAATGTACTCCTCTAACATTTTCTCTCTCTCTCTTTCTCTTCTCTTAAAAATTTAGTAAAAATGACTGAAAATCAGTCAAACATGACTTTTATAAAAAATTAGTAAATGTGCGCCTGTCAGATGTGCATTGGGCAGTGCTACAAAATATTATTGTAATGTACCGATTTTTGAATATCATAATTGCGAGTAATTAAAGTAATATGATCAAATTTGAGCTTAATTCATGTGAAAAAAATTAAGTTTTGAGACCGTGAAATGAATCGACGAGGTAAGCCCGTCGGTCGCTCGAGTGCCTGGGACGGACGCTAGAAACAAGATGGGCGTGCTGCCCAGGATTTAAAACCCGTGAGGGTTTTGCTTCATCATTTTTTAGGGCTTTCCACATCAAGGAGAGAGAGTGTGTGTGAAGGAGAAGAGAGAGAGAAGAGATCGATGCTCTTAGGTTTGAATCCAACTTGGAGCTAATTAGAAAAGTGATAGATCGGGTCGAGACAAGTACACTCATATCCTTTTCTCCCATTTGTTTGCACTTTTATTCTGTTTTTTTAGAATATTCTCATTCCAATACCTGATTAAATTTATAATTTATGAAACTTATGACTTGAATATGTACATATGTTGATTTCATATCCGATTTATTAGTTTTGATCGGTTTTCAAACGTGGAACCCTAAACCCGCACCTCGAACGATTTTACCCATCTATTTTGGGATTTGTGTATGATTTGGCTTTAGCAAATCATTACCCATGTGTTAAATATGATCATTTATCGATTGGATATCTGATTTGTGAAATTTGTGCGGTATTTCGTACCCAGAAATCCCAACCCACGCCCCTCTTTGGTTTTACCAAAATTAATTGTAATTTATACATTATTTAACTTTAGAAATTCATAACCCTATTTTTATGGATGTAGGTACTCTGTATATTGGTAATTTTGCACATAGATTTTATATATTTTAATTTATGTATCCCAAAAATATTATCGGACATGAATGGTGATATTTAACTGCATAAATGTTAAAAATGTTATCTTGTATATACTCTAAAAATTACCTTATATACATTTATAAAGGGATTTATTGTCCGAAAGCTCTAAAATTTTATTTGGCTCATTACAATAAGAATCTCTTACATGTTCCAAATTTCACGATGATTTATACATGTATTATGGATATATTAATTTTGGTATGTTCTAAAAATCATATCATGAACCGTTTGTAAAAGAATTATCATTTGGAAGCTTTAAAATTCTATTTGGCTTAATGTGAAAAGAATTTCCTAATTCTTTTAAGCTCCAAAGGAAATTATGCATGTATTTAAGATCACGTGAGTAGTTAAACTCACGAAGACATGGAAATATGTATCAAAATAAACTTTTTTGAAAAAATAATCAATGAGGGATATTCTGCAATTAAATGATAGACCTATGAACCGTTTTCTAGTAGAGTAGGAATGAAGGACTTATGTACCATTCTCTAATAGAGCGGAAACGAAGGATTGATAGGCTTAAGAACAGAATTCCCTAAGAAAATAAGGAACTAAAAACTTGAACTGAGGAAATTCATCATATAGTATATTTTGACATATCGTAGTATATTGTAGTGAAAGGTCATTGTCTGCTTTGGTGTCACGTGTGGCTATGGCCCCATTTATTGGGATTGTATTTACACGGCTCACATGTGAGTCTTGAATAGGAAGAGATGACTTTTGATTATGTAGGAGTAAATATAATCTAGGGTACGATCGACCGCTCATTTAATTAGTAAGGCCTATTGGCGCTGATCCTCAACGAAATAAATTTTCGGTATGATTTGATGATTAAGAAAAGGAGAAAAAATGAATTAAAGAAATTTGGAATGAATTATAAAAGCATTATTTTCTTAATCATGTTTTATGATCTCATATACATCTCTGTTCCCTCCTACCTGCATTATTATAATTCTGATTATGAACTTGCATGTTCCTTGTCATATATGTGTCTTATTGAGTTATTTGTTCACCCTTATTACTTTCTTTCCTCAAATGAGCATGTGTCACACTCGATGAGACGGTGTAGAGGATTTGAGTTGGTTAGGCTTTACGACGTGGAAGATGATATTGTGAACTTAGTTTTGTAGTTTTATAACTCTCTGATGGAGTAGTTTGTATATTTTAAGATGGGATTGTATACTGACATATGTGATAATAATAATAATAATAATAATATATATGTAGTATAGTTTTCACTGTATTGATGAATGCATATGCTTTGGTACCTGGTGGTATCTTGTCTGAACCGACGTCATACCGGAGTTATGTTGTTAGTACCACGTGTTCTAGGTACTTTTGGATCCTGTGTTTTGTATTTTGTGGATTATTTGGTTGTTGTACAGGGATTTATATAGGTTTTATCTTAGACCGATGATCGTATTACAGTCGAAACTCTATAAAATTTTTAGTTGAAAATACGGTACATCACAGATGATATCAAAGAAAGAGATGCCTTAGATTTGATTTGAATCTTTTTCAAAAGTTTAAATTAGAGTAATAAAGATTGAATAAGTAGATGAAAGCGTAGGATGATTAAGATAGATCGGATAGTTCTGATTGTCTTAGTTTAAATAACTTAGACTAGAACTAAGTTAGAATCATGTAGAAATTGGAGTATGGATCTTGAGATTTGAAATGGTGTTGGCGGTTACCCAATGTCCGAGAGGATAAAGATATATCGTGGTATATATTTATGGATGCATTTATGAATAAATGTCTTCACAACGAGATTTTGGGAGAATGTTTTAAATTATAGATAGTTCGGCCACATGATCAAGAATTATTCTTATCCCATGGCCGGACAGTGAAGAAGTCCGGTACATTAGATCGAGGTCCTGTGGTAATGGTACAAAGTGTAGAGGTGTCGTCTACCATGGTAGAAGGTAGGATCTTGAATTTTAACATTTCAGCATGTATATTATTTTGGAATTCTGAATCTATATTTTCATATTATGTTTTCCAAGTTTATTCGTCTATTGAGGACCTTAGACCTTATGCTAGTCCTATTGATGTCTACGACGTTCTCTTGGGTCTGTAGATATGATTAGTTTGATTGAATTGATTTATTTTGTAGTATCGAGCTTTGATCTAATTTTGGTGGTATCTAGTCAATGAGCCGCCATACTAATATAAATTGGATTGGTAAGAATGTAAAATCTTGCAATAGGATTATGAAATTTTGAGTATGAGGTAAAGTTGGTCGCGGTATCAGAAAATTAGTAATATTTTACCTACAAGTTGTTTAATGAGGATCTGTACCAAGTTTGTTTAGCATATAAGACCACATCTGAAAGTCATCTTGTGGTCACCAAAATATTTTGGTTGTTTACGTATTTGAGAATGTTTCTTAGAGGAAAGAATTAGGCTAATTTATATTTTGATTGGTACTTCGAGGTTTGGTCGGAATTGACACCAATCTTTAAGAGTTTTGTGAAGAATTGAACAAGTATCGGGTAGGTGCCACTGTGGAATGCTTTGAACCTTTGGGTGAGTGAGATGAACCGATGAGGTTATTTATGGATGACTGAAAATTTAGGGTGTTTGGGAGATTAATGGTTTCATATGCGACACTGTGAATAAATAGGTGAACTATTTGATTTTTTGCAAAGGCTTGATAATTTCTAAGATTGGTCTACATCCAGAGTGTTGGTAATTGTGGATGATTGAGAATTGTGCCATGGCGGTATTCAGGATAAAGATATGACCGTTACGAGTTCCAGTAATATCATTTAGGTTTGTAGATTTGTTGGCATTTCATAAGTTTTATGGAGTGGATCTTTTAGCCCTATTTAGGCCGATTCCGCAATGGCCTTATCAATGAATTCAAAGAATCATGGGGGTATATGAATTCTATTTGAGGACTCGTATCATATATTATGAAAGGTAGTTAGCAGTATGCTCAATTGAGAACAAAATGTGAGTTTGGTTCGAGAAAGTGTTATGGCAGGCATGTGGTTTCTTTGGTGGCATGTATATAGTTCTGTAGAGGTTTGAGTGATTGCTAATTTGGGAAAGACTGATTGATATGGTGTAGATGCACAGTTTTTTTTGGATATAACTGAATCTGATAAGTTATCTGTTAAGTATTCCTTGAGGGTTGCAGTGTTCGTGGGGTGTTTGACTCGAAAACGATCGGTATCCGTCGGAGTGAGATATGGGGGGATAGTTTTTAAGGAATGAAGGATAATTGTCGACCATGTCGTTTGGTTGATCTCTGATGGATCCAATAAATTATAATAGAATGTGATACTTTTGAGGAAGATTTAGAATTATATTTTTTCTACATCGTACATGGGTGGTTGCTCTTGGATTAAGTAGGAGAGAGGTCCATGATCAAAGTTACTCCACCCGTGGTTTGGAGTTAGTAATTGAGGTCTTTATTTTGAGAACTTATAGGTGCCACTTATGGACATGGTTGTTGTCTAATTACTCTAAGGGTCTGAGTAGTTGTGTCATAAGGAAGAGGTGATCATGTGATAGAGAAAGCAAATGGGTGCCTTGCTTTTGGTTTTGCAAAGAAGAGTTGTGTCTGAAGTATTGAGGTTTGAAATTATGAGATGAGAAGTCCTTACGATTTTGCTTCGGGGTCATTAGAATGGAAAGGATTTTGGGTGCTTAGATAATTATGGATTAGCTATCGAGGATGGTCCCTTCATCGTGAATTCGGATGGCACGATTGGATTGAGTGAGTTGGCTTGTTGGTAAGCCAACGAGGTGAGAAGTTACTAAATGTTCAAACTTGAGATTTTGGTAGTGATTTGAGGCTGTACTGAAACTTTTGAGAAAATTACTTCGATCATGTTTCCTATGTTGGTTGTAATATGAGGATTATGGATTTTACTTTAGATATATCGATATCTTTGAGATTTTCTTGGGTCTATAGCTACTGTGTAGCCAAGGTGTCTGATATGAATCAACGGATAAAAATTATAAGTTGATTTTAGTGTGCAAGTCAATGGTTAATCAGAGTCGCGTAGTGGTAGCGTGTGGCCTATGGCCTAGAGATTTTAGAATAAGATTGAGGTTCCATGTGATCAACCATTTTTGAGGTTTAGGATGAACTGAAATAGAAATTCATTAGTTCTTTCAGGGTTTTGAATTAAGTTGAGGAGATGGTCAATAAATTTGGTTGCCATTAAATTTGTTGGATTATCATAAAGTCTCCCTTGCGTCGATAGTTGAGGAAATAAGAAAGTGATCGGGTTAAGCCGTTTTATAGATTAGGAATTTGTCTTGTGATAAGGTTCTAACATAAATTTGGATAGGAAACATGAAATATTAGGGATTAGGATGATTTATTTGGTTAAGACCTTCTAGGATTAGTCTTTTGATCAAGGATGTGAGATAGGATTGTAAAAAAGGAATTCTGAAAGGATTTTTCCGCAATTGTTGAATTTTAAGGTTTATTAAATTTTGAGAACGAAATTTCTATAAATGGGGGAGAATTATAATATACCAATTTCTGAACATTGTAATTAAGGGTAATTAAGGTAATATGATTAAGATTGGGTTTAATTTATATGAAAAAATTAAGTTTCGAGACCATAGGATGAATTGGTAGGGTAGGTCCACCAGGTGCCCAAGGCGGTGCCATGGACGTCGGAACAAGTAGGCCAACGCCCGCCAGCACTTAAAACATGATCGGTGTGCCTGCCAGCACTTGAGCACTGGCTTGGGATTTAAAACCCGCAATGGTTTTGTTTCGTCATTTTTTGAGGCTTTCAATGCATAGGAGAGAGTGTGCGAGGGAGAAGAGAGAGAGAGGAGAGATCGAGCCTCTTGGATTCAAATCCGACTTGGAGCTAGTTAGCGAATTGATAGATCGGATCGAGATAAGTGCACTCATACCATTTTCTCTAATTTCTTTGCACTTTTTTTTTCTTTTTTTAGGGTATCTTCATTCCGATACCCGATCAAATTTATATTTTATGGAACCCATGACTTTAGCATGCATATATATTAATTTCATGTCCGATTTATTAGTTTTAACCGGTTTTCAAACGTGGAACCCTAACACTGCGTCCCGAACAATGTTTCCTGTTTATTTTGAGATTTTTGTATGATTTGACTTTAGAAAATCGTTACCCATATCTTGAATATGATTCGTTATCGATTAGATATCCGATTTGTGAAATTTGTGCGGTATTTCGCACCTAAAAACCCTAACCCATGCCCTCTTTAATTTTACTCGAATTAATTGTAATTTATGCATGATTTGACTTTTAAATTTAGAACCCTAACTTTATGTAGCAGTGGTACTCACATATCGGTATTTATGCACATGGATTTTATATATGTTAATTTATGTATTCCAAAAATATTGTCAGACATAAATAATGATGTTTGACCGCATGAACGTTAAAAATATTATCTTGTATATACTCTGAAAATTACATTATATAAATTTGTGAAGAGATTTATTATCCAAAAGCTCTAAAATTTTATTTGGCTCGTTATAGTAAAATTTCTTACATATTTCAAGTTTCATGATGTGTGCATCAGGCACTGTACCGGATGTGCCCTCTCTAGGTTTTGAACTTGGCCCTCCCGTCTTCCCTTGCTTTCACCTTTTCTTCGCTCCGGCGCCGCTAGCCAGGACTGGCCGCATAGAGGCGCCGGAAACCCTCCCCCCTTCCAATTTCTACCATTCCGTTGATTCTAAATCCTCCCCATCATCAACCTCTGCTGATTTCGTCCTCCCCACCAGCTTCTGCTCATCGTCTCCTACTGTGCCGATTTCCTCTGCTATCCCTCATAGTTTAGGGCGTCCATTGTCCGATGAAAATTTTCCTCCCCTCTCTATTATTCATCCTTCCCTTCCTAATACGAAGAAGGTTGAGGGCTCTGATCTTATCAGAGTCAAGCCTAGGGATCTCAGTTCAAAGCGTCAGCTCTTATTAGAGATGTCCGAACCTATTCAGAATAGTAATATGGCCCGATTCATCCATTGCAATCTGGCGTCTAGGGCTTCAGAGGTTGCTCCTTTTCAGGCTAGGGTTTCAGATGGGATGGCGCCTATTGAAAGGGAGTCTCCTGGTCCTGATTCGAATTTGCTTCTTTCGGCATCGACTATTTTGGATCACCCTGTTTCTCTGTCTGTTTCTATAACGAATAGCCCTGTTGCGCTGCCTGGTATCGGCCCCAAGAATTTGTCCCCAGGTATTCCAACTCCTCCTTTTAATCCTCCTGAAAATTCAAAAATTAAAGGAAGGAGTGATGACAACCAGTCTTCCTGGTCTGTGGTAGTCCAAGGGAGTTCACGTGTTAGCTCGGAGTTGAAGTTTTTCCCCCCTCGATTTTGGAGGGGATACGACTGTCATTACCCCCTGTGGAGGTTGTTAAGCAAGGGATGGCAATTTGGGGATCAACATTAATGGGTTACTTTTACGATAACCCTTTACATTTTTAAGCTTTTAATACCATTGTCTGCAAAATTTGGGCACGCTTTGGCCTCTGTCACCTTGCTGGGAATGCATCCAGCTTTTTTTTCTTTCGTTTTTCATCAACTACGATGATGGAGAAGTGTTTGCAAGCTGGTCCGTGGGCGTTTGTAGGAAAGGCTTTGTTCCTGAAACAATGGGAACCAGGTATTCAATTATACAAGGAAGAACACAAGTCCTTTCCTATTTGGATTAATCTCATTAACGTGTTGATAGATTATTGGTCCCCTCTGGGACTAAGCTAGATTGCTCGTGTAGTGGGGCAGCCGATCCAGCTGGACGCTAACACTGCCAAGATGGATCAAATGAATTATGCTCGGGTTTGTGTAGAAGTGGGGTTGGTGCGAAGCTTCCCTCCAAAATTAGATTAAAATCGAGGATGGTCTCAACACTTACCTTGAATCCTGAGGTGGTGGTTGATGTAGTGTACCATTGGAAGCCTGTTCGGTGTGGAGGATGCCATCGTTCTGGACATAGTGAATCTCAATGCAAGGCGATGATGGTGTATCAACCTTCTGGAAGAACTCTTCCCCATTTTAGCATTGCCTTAATAAAGGGTAAGAAACTTCAAACGTCTAGTAGTTCCCTCACAGATTGCCCTAGCAATCAAGCTGATCAACGGAGATTGGGACATCAAACGAGCCTGGAATCTGGTCGTGCCATGACATATTCTAATGTATTTGATGCGCTCAAACCTGGGGACAATTAGCCTCAAGACGAAGGTGAGCAACCTAATTTAGGAGTGCAGATGGGTAAGAAGTTTGCAAGGATGGATGGAGCTCTGCATGAACCATAGAAGGAGCTGCAAGGGAATGAACAGAATCACTCTCTTGGCATTGGCAACCAACCTTTGGGGAGTTGTACTGATGAAGCTCCACCTTCCAATTTTGCCTTCTCAGAAGGAACAAAGTCTACTACCTGTGATTTGGGGCAGTGGGGTACTGATCCGCAGAAGATTCAGGTTGAATGTTGTGACGGAACGGATTATTCTCCATTGAATAACCTCCGTCAATGCCTAAACACACCCTGAGCCCATAATTAACCTATGGACTCTACCGAAAATCCGGCAGAGTTTCTCCCGCAACCTGGATGAAAACCAAAATACAACTCCGCTTAAAATATCCTGCAACAAGCACACATCTAAACAAAAGGCTTAACTCAAAGCCTACAACACGCCACACAGATCACACATCGCCATATCATCCATGGCTCCAACACAAGACACAACCTACAGTCTTCGGATCTACAGAGATGCCATCTAATTAAACAAAACTCCAAACATATATATACGGAGACGCTAAGCATAACTAAATCATCATACATCAAGGAAGCATAATAAAACCATAAAATAACAATAATGAGCCACGCTCAACTCCCGAGTGGCCGTCCACAATCCGATCCAACTCTAAGTCCGAGCCTTCGCGCACTCGCCGTCAGCCCGATCTCATCCTCAGCAAGCAAGTCTCTCCTTGCTCTATCTACATGCGCTGACTAAGTGTTCTCATCTCGAAAAAAGGAAAAACATCAATCGCAAGAGTGAGCCAATAGCTCAAAGAATGAAATCATAAACACCCCTCCAAGACACGCAGAGCAAGAACGAAACGAGAGGGGATACACACACTCTCCAATCAAGGAACAGGGGGAATGGGAAGCAAACCGGGATCACTCGATCCCTACAGTTCTCACGATCACATGGATTTGTCATTCTTCTGATTCATTTGGATTTTCACTGCTCATCTTGAATCATTGGGTTCATACTGTTCTCATCACATGGTTAATCTTGAATCACTTGATTCATCGTTTGGATATTATTCACTTTCATTATTATATCATCTTTGCGGACCCCGGCTAGTAGATCGTACCTAACCAACGATGCGAGAGAACGAGGGCGGGGAATGTGTTCGCTACATTCTAAAGCCCTGGCTACTACTTTCTGGCCGGTAGCACACGACCCTCGGTTGCATCCATGCAACAATCATCACCGACAACTACATCTCAATATGTAGTGTCGACACACCCCACACCCCGGGGTCCAGTGGCAATCCTCGTCCTTCCACAGTAGTTTCCTAAAAGCGTACCATTGACATCACCCGCTCACACAGCGGCGGAATACGTGGCAAGTATCCCTCGGGTTCCCACCACGATGGACATGGTACACTAAAGAATACTACCCATATGACTCGGGGTCCTAGTTTGGTGGTTAGGTTTGACACTTGGAGAGGAAATCCACATTTGCCACACAATCATATCTCGGGAAACCTCATTCCCATCATAATCATCTCCAACCGGGAGATTACATCATCAATCACATCTCCATCCAGAGATTATATCATCACAAGCACAATGTGGACTCCCTTCCGATCACATCACGGTTCCACAATCACCAAAGGGACTCAATTCCTTTAATCACAATATGCGGGACTTCATTCCCTTATTCACAACAATCAACCCAAGTTCACAAGAGAAACCAGATCTCATACCTCAGATGATCACATCTCACTTTGGAACCTCCGGGACTCATTCTTTTGCCCCCAGCACACGGATTCACGTTCGGGGTTTACATTTACGTTTAATCATTTAAACGTTACTTTCATTACAATTGGGATCACATTTCACTTTGCATTTCTTGTCTCGTTTTGGGTAAACATTATCAGATTTCTCTTGGAACACCCGGACGCCGTACACGGTTCGATACTTGGGAAATCGGACGTCCGGTGGATTCGTACGTACATTTTGTACACAGGATTACACATTTGGGGTTCGATTTACTTGTCACGAGGGTGGAAGTATGCAACTTCCCATTCATTTCCGGATTATCGGCAACGGGACACTATCGAGGCTCCTGGGATGCCACGAACGGTCAAATCTTGCGAGATTCGGCATCCGGTCGATATATACATACAATTGGGATATGGGTATTCATATTCTAGGATCACATCATCATTTTACGAAGGTGACAACGCGCGATCATCACCTTCGGCTCGGGTGAATAACGATAAGGGCGCCCCTTTGGAGGGCCCGGACACGCTTGAACGAGGTCCAAACGTGCGAGATCGGACCCGCGGCCGACATATGTTCATATTTGGGACGTGGGCTTTCCAATTTTGAGGTCAATTTCATGATACGAGGTAGGAAATGGGAAACCCCCAAAATCCCGTAGCTTAGGTTAGGCGCAAATCACAGGGCGAATCGGACACGAATCGGACAACTAACTACATTTTCATGGACCTCAAGGCATGGGTTTTCAATATCCTAACATTCCGTGGGTATCGACACAAAATACCCAACGAAAATACACAAAACATCGAAAGAGAACGAGAAGTGGGTATGAGAACACTTGCCTCGAGCGTGCTTTCACCTTTATACCGGCTCTCGGACGGGAATCGGACTCCGGGCTCGATCTCCTCTCTTCTCTCTCTAGGCGCGCCCCTCTCTCTCCTCAAAACCCTCAATTCTTGAAAAAAAATGAGGGAGATTTAACGCTGCGGCAAATATATACTCTGCGCCCCGCCCGAAAGCTACCGCGGCGGTGCCGGCGGCATATCTGCTGCCACCGCTCGAGCGCCCCATCGAGCGGGCGCGGCGGCGCCCACGGCCGGCCGAGTTCATCCGCTCGAGCCTCGGCTCGAGCGCCAAGAAGCGAGCAGCCGGGCAAGGCTCCAGCAGCCCGGACCCGAGTAATTTCCCGATTTTTCTTCCGATATCAAACCTTAATCATCCCATGAGATTAGTATTAATCATTATCATCCTAATTACCTCATTAATATCGAATTCTTAAATTCGAAACCTCACAATTCTCCCCCACTTATTAAAATTTCGTCCCCGAAATTTAACGAGCCTCAATTTCCCAACTCAATCCGACACTTCAATCGGATCACTGGAACCTCGAAAGAGATCGATCACTGGAACCTCAAACTTATTTAGAAATCTCTGGGCCACGGGCCCACAACGCTTACCCTGCGCACTCTGATCAATCCTCAAATCATTAAATTACGGCACAATCAAAACAATCTCCCAAAAAGTTGACAAGACTTTCCATTCTTGCCAGTGATCTCAAAATTCCGATCACTTAGTAACCTCAAGATCCCGTTGGCATATCAACGAGCCAGTGACCAAAACCGAATACGATTCTAACTTCCAAAGAAGATCACGACATTCTAATACCCGGTCATTTGGACTTACTCACGATTTAACCCCTGAAACTTCTATGAAACTTCAAAGACAAACAAGTCCAAAACTCGCAAAGATCAATTTCAACATTGATGCCCGACTTCAAGGAAGACACCGATGTTCACTTCTCAACCTTTAGACAAATCTAACCACATGCAAGGCCATATGATCATCTTCCTATCTCCGAAGACAATACTCCCGAGTTTTCAAAGAAAACCTCAACGGCAATTTCCGACGCACACGTGGGAGGGTGACACTAATCCCGAACTCCTCCCCACTTATCTCAAAGATATTACTTTCCACGAGAACTCATCGGACCCATTAGGGGGTCAACTCAATATCACGAACATCAATCACCCTATCCAATTAGATCAAAGATGATTGCACACACCATCGATATCCTTGAAATTCCCCGATTATCACATGAAGCTACTTCTAACATCGACTTTGACGTGGTCGAAAGATCATCTCATAATACTTCATGAAACGCCATCGATTCTACAAAACCCAAACGGCGTTTCGAACAGACTTGATGACCGTATCTCGACCGAGGATACCGTCAGGGCTCAACTCCTATTGCTCCACAACGGTCCCATTACGACCCGGATCGATCTTAAAATTCATTCAAGTCTTCACGACGGCTCACGGACTATGCCCATCCATCCGCAAAGCCCGATCATCCAACATTAATCTCCTAGCCAATTTTGAAATTCGTGAACCACCTTATCGGTCCATCTATTTACCTCAAAGGTTCTCAAATATTCAACCATAGTACCAAAGCCGATACTTCCACGGCCCTACCTAAAATCCTCAACGGTTGGCATTGATTCGATATGACCTCGAATTACCGATCATAAGATAACTCGACCGACTCTTCCCTTTCGATAACATCCTCGATCAATTGATTTACAAGAAAGACGATATCAATTTCTTGATACCTCGATCAATTCAAACTCATGCTCCAAATCCCACAACCCGATTGTCGGATGTTATCTTTTACCAATTCGACCAAATTAGCACTGCCATTCGTCCCACCGAACTACTATTAAGATCGATCATGGCTTAACACTTTAACTATCTCAAGTTTATACCCAAAATCGCACGATTCATTCATTTACAGGCAATCAATTCGATAACTTCATCGATCAAACCTTTAAACGCCACGCCAAGTTTGCACCACAGACGATTCAGTTAACCCAACAAATCGTATCCACGAACTCCAAAAATATCACAACCGCGACACTACTTGCAACGAACTTGGATCCTTGTTCCAAAATCTCTTCGGAAAAGCATTCATCCAAGATTCATCCGTGAATAGCTGCTGCCATCTTTCTTTTCGCCTTTCCGAATACTAGGTCGCTCTTGACATTACCGCAAGCCTAGGTTCTCCCAATTACAACAATGTCAACCACAATTCCAACATGGGTTTGGAATCCTCAAAACAACATCGGTCACAATACTAAACCCGAAGCTCTCCTCCCGCCACTACAGGCGACATTAACACTTGGTTCATATCATAGGATCCTCGGTACGAACACCGATCCTTCTCCGCCCGTCCATGACTAAAGGCATCCTTAAATCTCGCGATTCGACTATCCACACCGAGACAGCTTCCAAGAGTCTCATCGACGCGAAATCAATTAAAGAAGCTTCCATAATGTAATGGACCATATTTCTTAATCCTCGAGACCCAAGATCTTTCTCACGTCAATCACCCGAGGTCGACTCTCTTCCTATCCATTTACGGGGCACGCCATGTCTTCTATCGATACGGGTCACCACAACGATATCTTAGACCTCAAAATCCACATCTCAATCTTAAGGATCTAGGCGCCACAAAGTCAGACACTTCGTGAATTTCAACCTAGAGCTTCATATGCCCAAACTTAACTCCACCCAATTCATCACGCTTCCTAGGTTGGCCTAGCAACCCTTCAAAACAAGGTATCGATCCAAGGACTTCAACCAAGAACCGATCAAACTTAAACCTCAAACCGAGATTAATTACCCAAGGTCTCGAATCAACCCTGATCAGCTCAAGGACCCAATCAACACCGATCAAATTCAACGCTAAGGTGTCTCGACACACCATTATTTCTCTCTTCCTACAGTCGGCAAGCCAATACTAGTAGTCCCCATTCAGGAGCCGCTACCAGTATTTTCTTGAAACCGAAACAATTCGGATCAAGCCACTCCTAGAACACAAGCTAGGACGCGTAGGCTAGCCATCCGAATGAAATTATCGCTTCTAACTTAGCGCTAGTCTAAGTTCTAAGATTGGGGTAACCAAAACTACCCGGACTAACTCAGTCCTCACAAGCCTTCATTCGCGAAAACGATCAACCTTAATCAATCCTAAGCTTCCGCATACGATTCAGATCAAACCTAGGCATCTCTTATTTCTCGATATCAATTGTGGCCGGAACGGATTATTCTCCATTCAATAACCTCCGTCAATGCCTAAACACACCCTAGAGCCCATAATTAACCTATGGACTCTACCGAAAATCCGGCAGAGTTTCCTCTGCAACTGGATGAAAACCAAAAATACAACCTGCTTAAAATATCCTGCAACAAGCACACATCTAAACAAAAGGCTTAACTCAAAGCCTACAACACGCCACACAGATCACACACGCCATATCATCCATGGCTCCAACACAAGACACAACCTACAAGATCGGATCTGAGAGATGCCATCTAATTAAACAAAACTCCAAACATAAATATCTGCAGACGGAAGCATAACTAAATCATCATACATCTGCGGAAGCATAATAAAACCATAAAATAACAATAATGAGCCACGCTCAACCCCGAGTGGCCGCCCACAATCCGATCCAACTCTAAGTCGGGAGCCTTCGGCACACTCGCCCGTCGGCCTGATCTCATCGGCAAGTCTCTCTCTTGCTCTATCTACATGCGCCTTGACTAAGTGTTCTCATCTGAAAAGGAAAAACATCAATCGCAAGAGTGAGCCAATAGCTCACAAATGAAATCATAAACACCCCTCCAAGACACGTAAGACAAGAAACGAAAGAGGGGATACACACTCTCCAATCAAGGAACAGGACGGGGAATGGGAAGCAAATCGGGATCACTTCGATCCTACGGTTCTCACGATCACATGGATTTGTCATTCTTCCGATTCATTTGGATTTTCACCGCTCATCTTGAATCATTGGGTTCATCTTGTTCTCATCACATGGTTAATCTTGAATCACTTGATTCATCGTTTGGATATTATTCACTTTCATTATTATATCATTGCGGACCCGGCTAGTAGATCGTACTAACCAACGATGCGAGAGAACGAGGACAGAATGTGTTCGCTACACATTCTAAAGCCACGGCTACTACTTTCTGGCCGGTAGCACCGACCCTCGGTTGCATCCATGCAACAATCATCACCGACAACTACATCTCAATATGTAAGGTCGACACACCCCACACCCCGGGTCCGTGGCAATCCTCGTCCTTCCACGGTAGTTTCCAAAGCGTACCACCAGACATCACCCGCTCACACGAGCGCCGGAATACGTGGCCAAGTATCCTCGGGTTCCCACCACGATGGACATGGTACACTAAAGAATACTACCCATATGACTCGGGGTCCTAGTTTCAGGGTTAGGTTTGACACTTGAGAGGAAATCCACATTTGCCACACAATCATATCTCGGGAAACCTCATTCCCATCATAATCATCTCCAACCGGGAGATTACATCATCAATCACATCTCCATCCAGGAGATTATATCATCACAAGCACAATGTGGACTCCCTTCCGATCACATCACGGTTCACAATCACCAAAGGGACTCAATTCCTTTAATCACAATATGCGGGACTTCATTCCCTTATTCACAACAATCAACCCAAGTTCACAAGAGAAACCAGATCTCATACCTCAGATGATCACATCTCACTTTGGAACCTCCGGGACTCATTCTTTTGCCCCCAGCACACGGATTCACGTTCGGGGTTTACATTTACGTTTAATCATTTAAACGTTACTTTCATTACAATTGGGATCACATTTCACTTTGCATTTCTTGTCTCGTTTTGGGTAAACATTATCGATTTCTCTTGAACACCCTTGGACGCCGCATACCTGATTCGATACTTGGGAAATCGGACGTCCGGTGGATGACGTCGTACATTTTGTACACAGATTACACATTTGGGGTTCGATTTACTTGTCACGAGGGTGGAAGTATGCAACTTCCCATTCATTTCCGGATTATCGACAATGGGACACTATCGAGGCTCCCCGGATGCCACGAGCGGGTCAAATCTTGCGAGATTCGGCATCCGGTCGATATATACATACAATTGGGATATGGGTATTCATATTCTAGGATCACATCATCATTTTACGAAGGTGACAACGCTGCGATCATCACCTTCCGGCTCGGGTGAATGATAATGGCGCCCCTTTGAGGGCCGGAGGCGCGAACGGGTCCAAACGCAGCAGATCGACCCGCGGCCGACATATGTTCATATTTGGGACGTGGGCTTTCCAATTTTGAGGTCAATTTCATGATACGAGGCCGGGAAATGGGAAACCCCCAAAATCCCGTAGCTTAGGGTTCCGGCGCAAATCACCCGGGCGAATCGGACACGAATCGGACAACTAACTACATTTTCATGGACCTCAAGGCATGGGTTTTCAATATCCTAACATTCCCCGTGGGTATCGACACAAAATACCCAACGAAAATACACAAAACATCGAAAGAGAACGAGAAGTGGGTATGAGAACACTTGCCTCGACGCGTGCTTTCACCTTTATACGGCTCTCGGACGGAATCGGACTCCGGCCTCGATCTCCTCTCTTCTCTCTAGGCGCGCCCCTCTCTCTCTCCTCAAAACCCTCGGGCCTGCTGAAAAAATGAGGGAGATTTAACGCTGGGCGCAAATATATATCGCGCGGCCGCTCGAAGTGGCGGCGGCGAGTGGCCGGCGGCGGTTGCTCTGCACGCTGCCACCGCTCGAGCGCCATCGAGTGGCGGGGCGGCGGCCAGCCACGGCGGTTGCTCGTTCATCCGCTCGAGCCTCGGCCGAGCGCCAAGGCGCGAGCTGCCGGGCAAGGCTCCAGCGGCCGGACCGAGTAATTTCCCCGATTTTTCTTCCGATATCAAACCTTAATCATCCCATGAGATTAGTATTAATCATTATCATCCTAATTACCTCATTAATATCGAATTCTTAAATTGAAACCTCACAAAATGTGATGATACTAAACTACTCCCTGATTGCTCCTAGCACTCTCGCAGCTTTTTTTAGTGTCGAGCAACTCAGCACGCCGATTTAGTATAACCCATCCCAAAATGGTTCTGTTGGACGTGAGGCTCCTACTATAGTAGTGAC
The DNA here is from genome assembly GCA_033239525.1 of Nepenthes gracilis. NCBI lineage: Eukaryota > Viridiplantae > Streptophyta > Magnoliopsida > Caryophyllales > Nepenthaceae > Nepenthes > Nepenthes gracilis. The sequence goes on from BSYO01000031.1 coordinate 1,251,021, forward strand.
GGATCCGACGGGTTTTCACGGTACAATAGTTGATGCTTTCTAGATGCTACTAGAGGCAAACGCTACTTAGATATATCTAGCATTTTAAACTCCGGAAGGAAGGCAGGATGTGAGTGGTCTCTTAGAAAACTGTTTGCTTAATGAGGTTGAAGAGGAGCCAACCTCTGCTAATGGTTTTCAAGATCCATTATTTGATGCGATCAATAAGTTAGTGGTAGCTAAGACTACTTGGCCATACATTGATTCCTCATCCCCGGATGGGAGGCAAGTAGTGCGTGGGTTTTTGGATAGCCTCATGAAAACGGAGACTGAATTTTCGAATTACCGTTTTAGCCAGTTAGGCGACTTAGTAGAGGGCCTTCATATAGTTGATGAATATGCCCCTGCAGTGAGCATTCTTGGAGCTCGTGATTCCTCCAGTAGCCCGCTGAGGCCTTCCAAAAGGAGGGAGGGTGGGGGCGCATCCCCATCTTGCTCAGGAGGTGGCTGCTCTGGTTTCAACTCCTTCCCCGTCCAAGCAGGCCGGATCATGGAAGCCATCCAAATCCTGGAGACGGTGGAAATCCACTCCTAAGCATCCTTTGGCACTCTAAGCTAATGTGCTTGACGACATATTGTTGGCTGCCAGTTTTTTGGTGCATTTTTGGATTGCGTGGATCATGGGTTGCTGGTCTGGGCCGAGGACAAGTAGATCCTCTAATCCTAAGGTCAGAGCTTTCGGTCTGGAAATTCTCATTTGTTTTCGAAACTCTAAGGAGGTTGTCTTTTCTATGGAAGAAATGACTGGGGTGCACTGTGCTAAGGGTCGAGGTATCTTTTTGGTTAGGGAGTTGCTTAGGGCTGAGATCGTTCCTAATGGTCGAGGTGAGCTGCGCTGCTCCAACAAGTCCGAGATATATGCTTCTGGCGCTCAATCAGCAGAGAGTCAGGATGCAAACAAATGACTGAGAATGTGCTTTGGCCGTGAAGTATACAACGAGTCGAGGTGCTAGCCTAAGGACCTGATAGCCGAGGAATGGCGGAACAGACCGAGGACTTGACCAAATGGCATGGCTGATAAAACTGTAGGCACATGGTGCAGTTTGCCAGTTAATCGTTCGAGGACTAATTTGTTGATGGATGCTGAAGATTAGGGGCTGTGCATGATTTTGTCCGAGAAATGTTTGGGTGTGTGTGTGTTTTGGGGCTGAATTGCCTTGCCCTAGTAGCTTCACTGGTCCGAAGACGAGCATAAAATGGTAGAGGGTGATCTCACAAGGAAAGCACTTGGGTATGCCAGTGGGCTTTGATTATATATATGGGCGCTGACTTTTGACCGATGGATAACGTCTTTGGCTTGCTTTTTATGTGTTTTGCATGACTAGTCTCACGTGCGTAGAGGATACTCTAACCTTTATGTTCTGCATTCAAGTTGACAAAACACTTGATGATAGAATATAGATTTTTTTTATAATTATATTTTAATAAAATTTTACTTATTTATCAAAAAAAATTTCAAATTTCATGATGATTTATACATGTATTATTGATATGTTAATTTTGGTATGTTCCAAAAATCATGTCATAAATCGTTTGTGAAAAAATTATCATTCGAAAGTTTTAAAATTCTATTTAATTTAATATGAAAAGAATTTTTTAATTCTTTTAAACTTTAAAGAAAATTATGTATATATTTAAAACCACGTGAGGATTTAAACTCACAAGGACAAGGAAATATGTATCTGAATAAATTTTATGAAAAAAAATAATGAGGGATATTTTGTAATTAAGTGATAGACTTATAAACCGTTTTCCAGTATAGTGAAAACGAACGACTTATGAACTGTTCTCCAGTATAGTGGGAACAAAGGATTTATGGGCTTAATAGTAGAATTCTCTAAAGTGATAAGGAATTAAGAACTTGGATCGAGGAATATTCATCGAATAGTATATATTTGCATGCCTTAGTATATTGTAGTGGAAGGTCGTTGTTTACTTTGGTGTCGTGTGTGGCTATGGCCTTGTCTATAGGAATTATATGTAGATGGTCTGCCTATGGGTTTTGAATAGGAGAAGATGGCTTTTGATTGTATAGGAGCAAGCACAATTCAGATTATGACCGACTGCTCCTTTAGTCGGTAAGGCCTACTGGCATCGGTTTCCAACAAAATAAGTTTTCGACATGATTTGATGATTAAGAAAAGAAAATGAAATGAACTAAAGAAATTTGGAACGAATTATGAAAGTATTCTTTTCTAAATCATATTTTATGATCTCATATATATCTCTATTCCATCTTATCTGCATTATTATGATTCTGATTATAAAACTTGCATGTTCCTTATTATATATGTGCCTTACTGAGTATTTGGTTCACCCTTACTATTTTCTTTTCTTAGATGAGTATGAGTCACACCCGATAAGTTGGTGTAGAGGATTTGAGTCAGATAGGCTTGAAGACGAGGAAGATGACCTTGTAAACTTAGTTTTGTAGTTTTGTAACTCTCTGGTGGAGTATTTCGTATATTTTAAGATGGAATTGTATACTAGCATATGTGATGATGATGATAATGTATGTGTAGTATAATTTTCACTGTATTGATGAATGTATATCTTTCACAGGTTAGTATGATTTATTTTAATATTTAGTGGCATCTTATTTGAGTTAACGTCGTACCGAAACTATGACGTTGGTGTCATATTTTTGGGTGTCTTTTGGATCCTATGTTTTGTGTTTTGTTGATTATTTAGTTGTTGTACAGGAATTTATACAGATTTTGTCCTCCGTCGATGACCGTATTATAGCAAAAAAAAATTAATTACCAAAAAAAAGTATTTACAGCCAAAATTTTACAGAGTTTTCAGTTGAAAATATGGTACGTCATAATTGTAGTGCATGAACGTCACATCAAGCATGTATAATTTGTCAAAAGTATACATGAATATACCTTGAAGCGATCAGATATTAGTAATCTATCAAAGCGTTCGAATTCCAATTATACGTCTTTTGGGCACAACTTTTCTGCTCAAAATATGCAAATGCACACATCAGAGACCAAATAAGTGTCAATCGATTCAATGTGACTCGATTTAAAATTAATTTTAATTCAATTTTTTATTTGATATTAAAATTTCATAATCTTAACTTAATTAATTATAATTCAGTTTATAATTTTAAAACTCATATCTTAAATATATTATTTATAATAACCTCTATTCTCATCTTTTCATCTATCTTCTATTTAAACGGATTGCTTCCATCATCAAAATTGAGAATGAGGAAAGAAATATATTGAAATTCTTCTAAATTCTTAATACTTGAATTATAAAAAATAAATATTTTTTATTGTGATTGTACTCTGAACCGAGTAAATATTTTCAGATATTAATCACCAATTATTCAACTCAAATATAATATTTTATTGTTCTTTTCGGGTGGGTTTTTAAGCCCTTCATCATTGAGACTTCAATTTGTGAGAATCAATGCCTTGACCGATTGGAACTTGTTCCTCCTTGGTAACAGTTCCACCACTTGGATATTGGAAATCTGAATAATTATTAGTGCTTAATATTTTTACTATATTTTATACCTATAGATCCACAATGTTTTTAATAGGAAATTATACTATATATATAAATATATGTGTGATTTTTATTTTTTAAAAAATTTTTTTTATTTATATTATTAACTTTTATGTAGGTATTAATTTTATTATAGAAAACTTTTATCAAAATATTTCATTAAGAATTCTAAAATTTGACATTCATCGTAGACTCTTTACACCTTTAATGTTTTATGACATCGAATATGTGATAATATATGATTTAAAATGTGATCAATATAAATAATATCTAGATAGAATAAAGTTAGTGCTATATTAATGTCTGAAAATAGAATAGAAAAATAGAAGGTGGAAATATCGAATTCAAAATCTAATACAGATGAATAGTTGAATGACATGATAATATATAATATGGTAATATTATGAATATGGAAAGAAACTAATATTGGGAAAATATATAAAAACACATTTACAATTTTCTATTATTTATTTTATTCTCAATCTTATTTATTTTCAATTTTATTCTTAAATTTAACATGCCTAACTTTTTCAAATCGGTGCGTATTCCTTTTCCAATATAAATGGCTTGCTTTCCTTTTATTGAGAAAGAAAAAGAAAAAAAAAAAAAACATGGCTCATTTTTATTTTTATTTGAATGGTAACTTATTGAATAGGCTTTCTCAAATCCATTGTCGAAGGGACAAACGAGTTCCCTATACCTGGTTGCTTGATGTTAATTCTTGAAGCTTAACAGGGAAGGCTTGATTGGTGGTGCCATATCCTCCATCAATTACAATATTTTGCCCGCTAATAATTCTTGACTCATCACTTGCCAAAAATAAAGCTGTATTTGCCACATCCTCTTCCTCAAGCACTGCTCCTTTTAAAATCGTAAATGACTCGTAAAGCTTCTTGGCCGTAGTCCTGTCAACGTTTAACGCCTTTGTTGCTAACGGAGTGGCTACGAGAGAAGGCGATATGCAATTCACTCGTATCCCATGTTTTCCCAAGTCTACACATAAATTCCTCGTTAGACCTACAATAGCAACCTTTGATGCAGCATAAGCATGAGGGCTTAAGCCTGAGGTTACTGACGCATTGCTAGCCGTGAAGAGGATAACACCTTTTCTTACTGGGACCATAACCCTTGCTGCGTGTTTTGCACATAAAAATCCACCATAAAGATTCACATCGATAACCCTTTTAAAGTCATCGCTTTGCATCGATGATTGATGCTACGTTAAATTGGCCGCCTATTCCAGCATTACTGTACATTATATCGAGTTTTCCATACTTTGATATAGCTATGTCAACAAGATTTCTGACATCAGTCTCGCTGCTGACATCGCAATGGACATAAGAAATATTTTCAGAAGCTATATCGTTACAGAGGGATGCACCGAGGTCATCTTGAACATCAGCAACGATGACCTTTGCACCATGACAGACAAACAACTTTGCAGTGTATGCACCCATGCCACTTGCTCCGCCTGTTATAATTGCAACTTTGCCTTCTAATCTGAAAAACCAAGCTACCATGTAAGCAGTGGATGCATGTATTAGAGGGAGGGTCAATTAAACCCACTCACAAAAACATATCTAAATAAAAAAAAAAAAAATATAGATATAAATATATTAATAATTAAACTAAAAATCTTCCATTGTCCCTACTAAAATTTTAATCAACCATATGACATTAATTTAATAATTATTGTAACTTACATATCTTTATAAAATTAGTAGATTTTCAATTTTTAAATAAAATAAAATATAATTTGTTTATATTTATTTCATTAAAAATATTAAATCTATGTAATTATTGATCGGATTGAAAAATTTTCTGAGATCCTACTTGGCTACCATGTTCATTAATGAATTATTGTTATTCATTGCCACTTATTTAGATGCTTTCATCATTGTCATTTTATTATTGAAAGTTTCTTTATACTTTAACATAATGTCATCTTTAAGTCATAATAAATCAACTTTATTACTTTCTAGACTCACTATCTCATGGGCCCAAGGGAAAATACTGAAATGAACCATGATTTATAAATAAATATTTATTTTATTGATATATAGGAGTATTCCAACTTGATGATCACTAAACCTCTTTTATATATGAGAATTTACTGCCGCATTTTTTATTAAATATATATGATTGAAGTTTTTCTGCTTTGAGATAGAATCATTATTATATGGCCACAAAAAAAAAAAAAAAAAAAAAGAAGAAGAAGAAAAGACATGACTATATGCATAGTAGTGCTTTAAAAACATCTCACAATATTTTTAGAATATATTTAATAATATGATATCTTATCTATCAAATAATAGTAACAAATTTGTATAATAATAGATAAATAAATTAGTATACCACATGGTTGATATACTTATTTCTACATAAAAATAACGTAATATATTGAAATTAAAATTACAAGTACACTTGCCTTTTGCCTGTGGAGGTTCCAGATGCAGGCAGAGAATTGCTCATCCCTTCCATCTCAATATTGCTGCAAGCAAAGCGTTGATGAGTTTATGTCTGATTGACTTCTTTGCCTCCTTCAAGACGCCATTTATAGAGTTGGAACACCCAGAGAATGGGATGATAAGATGGCGGCAATAAATAATGTATTTTCCTCTTAAAATCATTGATTGCTAGCTAGTCAATAAAATTGATTTTCCATCTACTAGTCAATGGAACTTGTTCCACAACAAATATATATATTTTAACATTGGGTTGACTATTAAAATACGCCTTTTTTTTTTTTTTTTTGAGTTTCATACCCATCATTTGTTCATTCTTTTTTTATATTTTGTTTCTAATAGGGTGTTCGACAGAGAGTTTGGGCAAATTACTCTAGAATGATGATTTTATGGGAGGAGGTTGCCGTATCTGCTGATCGAGCAGATAATTTTAGATTGATTTTGCATGATGTTCATAGGATAGACACTTGAATGAAGAGCTTCCAAAATTATTTCACATGTGGCATCCATGATTATCGCTTGTGTGACTGCTTTGGGTATAAATGGCTGGAGGGGTCCTTCTCCCCTATGGAGAAGGACCGTCTTCCTTATCTAAGCCGTCGGATGTAAAATCCGATGGCCCACGCAAATTGGATGGATAATATAACGTGGACCGCCCGATTTTAAATTTAATCGGATGGTCCACACGCGTTTGCTTCAAAACACGTGAGCCGTCGGATTCGCATCTGACGGCCTAGACTAAGAGAAGGACGGTCTTTCTCTACAGGGGAGAAGGACGCCCCCCCAATCCATAAATGGCTACATGTTTTCTAGGCTAAGCTGATATGTGTCTCAATGTGTTCGCGGCATTTCAGTGTCCGATATGTACTCTAAGCCCAAAAAAGCTGTCTGTCTGTGTTTCCTATCTAAACAAAAACAGCCGTGTATGGTCACTCGGTCTGAAGTCATTTAGCTTTTGGTGTGATTCAAATGGTTACATGGTCTTCGGTCAATCTAAGCACGCTGCTGTTCAAAAATTAGAGGCTGAGGAAAGAAAAAGATTTTCGATGACATAAGAGTTGATCTTATTTTCTGGTTCTCTTCTGTCTTTTTGCAGACGTTGGAAAGTCTGTGGCTGCAACATGTACTTTTTTTAGGCCCCATTTTTTTGTTATAAACTTAAAATAATGTTAGTGTTATCTTATATTCAGATAGTTATAATCTAAGTCGTTAGAATAATTTTTTATATAATGTTAAGTAAAATTATCTATAATAAACTTAAAGTGATTAAATAATTCTTCATAATCCCCTTGTAGCAAAAATTCTATATTATGTTGTCTATAGTATTTTCTATATTTCATATTAACTGTTCCACTTCAAAATTTCAGATTAAGCCAAATTAGCTTTTGATGCGTACCAGATCCGACTTTGAACAGATTCGGATTAAATGCAGTTAGTTCGACCCAGCTCATTCATCAATCAATCCTACACACCACTTTCTAAAACGAGAGGTCGGATGTTGGCGGGAGATTGTCCAACTAAAAACACTTCGACGCTTAAGTCAGTAAAAAGCCTTCAAATCGAAGAAGGTGAACTGATAAGTAAAAGAGAGAGAGAGAGAATAGGTTTGTCGAGAGTGTTGGCCCGTAGAAGCAGAGATGACCTCGTGGCTCGTTGAGAGCGTGAATTCCAGCTTGCTGCACACAAAAAGCAAATGGAAACAGCGTCCTGAAAGCGTGGAAGCTTTTGAGGACGATTCTCAGAGAGCCGGAGGGGACCTTGCGATCTGGTGGCCTTTAGTGGGATTGGAGGTGAACGCTTTACAGAGAGGGAGAAGAAGGGTTTTGCTTAAGCTCTGCAGGCGTTCGTGACTTAGGCTGTATTAGGAAGTCTCTTTTTTATCTCAGAAAGCGTATTCTGTATGTTCTCTTAAATGTGAGCTAGAGAGCGTATTTTAGAGCCTGTCTTCCAGAATGGAGACTCTGAGCTTATATAGATGGTAGGAGAGCCACATTTCTTGGTCAAGGTGGCGTGATTTTTTGCCCTTACAATGGCGGCCTTCTCTGAGTTAGTGGGCATGACTGGCGTGATTTGATGGATCTTTTTCTTTCTAAACAGTGCAACGGATATTTAAATTGTCTGCTTTTCTTTCATACTTTTGTGACCGTTTAGACTCCATCGTTGGCGCCGAATTCATTACTGCATTTCTGGAGAAGATCAGCTTTCAAGAAAACGTGTAATCATGAAAGGATCGTTACTTTTCGTGTACGAGATTACCTGTCAAATTGGGCCTGACCCGTATCAGGTTTATCGCCTTTTTGGGCCTACTGCTATAGTACTTCCGGTCAACGCTCGGGTTGACCGTTCTGCATGCGAGTTGGCCACCTACTTACGTCTCGACGGTCAACGTTGCCGTTGATCATTAAGAGAGCGTTTGAGCCTCTCAGGATTTGGGCCTTGATCCCCTGTTGGGCCAACATTAGAATTGACTCTCCAACAGGCTATTTGGTCATTTTTTGACCGTTGGGCTAGCTCAGCTATGGTATACCCATCACTAGCCCCAATGCCGGTGGCCAGAATTCTAGCCTCCGGCATGTTCATGATGGGATGCCTCTCGCTGCCCTTCGTTGCTTGAGAATCCCAGAGGACTATATGAAAAGCGGAGAAGAAAGTTGACCGGATCTGTTGACTATCTCTGGTAAGATCCGGAGAAGAAAATTGACCGGATCTGTTGACCGTCTCTGGTCAGATCCGGAGAAGAAGATTGACTGGATTCGTTGACCGTCTCTGGTCAGATCTGGAGAAGAAGATTGACCGGATTCGTTGACCGTCTTTGGTCAGATTCGGAGAAGAAAATTGACCGGATCCGTTGACCATCTTTGGCCAGAATTCGGAAAACTTTCTATGAGCCTTGATTGATGCGTGGCCATTAGCCGGCTTGTCAGGCCAAAAGTGGATACGTGTCTTCTCTTGGTTGGACTGCTATCCTGCCATTAATGCATCAGAAGATCTGCTTTATAAGGGGCTCATTTGGGAGGCGACACGTAGCAGGAATGATGGCGTGCATTCTCGAGACGGTTTAAGGCGTTTCACACCTTGCCGTTTAAGTTTTCCTCCTTGTTCTGAGTGTTCTCTCATGCCTCCTATTTTGCCTTCTTCGTCTTCAACCTATTTTTGTTTCCAAAGAAACCCTAGTTCCTCTATTAACCATGGCCTTAACCTTTGTTGCCGACATATCTTCTGTTCTTCGAGAGAGTGATGTGAAGACGTTGTGTGTTGAGTTCAACATTCCGAAGGATATTGCATGGAGGGTTCCAGACAAGGATGACAGGGCCTTCTCTCCACCAGCAGGGCACGTGACGGTGTACGAGGCCCATCTGAGGAGCGGTCTACATTTTCCTCTTTCGGACGACTTGCAGTCGATCCTTAAAGCTCTACGAGTCCCTATTGCCCAACTCCTCACTAACGCCGTATGGTAGATTTGCACTCTTTTTATCTTCCTTCGCAAACATTCTAATAGGTTGACAATGTCCATGGTGAAGGGACTTTTAAAAATAAATCAGGGAGGTGAGTGGATCTCCTTCGTTCCCCATAGTGACCTGAAAATAAACACGGCCATCTACGACTCACTGAAGAACTAGAAGAACCGATTCTTCTTTGTGAGTGTGGCGAAGACCTGGCCCCTTGCAAAGGATTAGGGTCAGGTGCTGAATGAGAATTGTCACAAGAATATTAAATTATTCTCATAATATTATTATAAAAGATTAATATTTTTATTGTCACAACTTCAAAATAGATAAATAATAAAATAATATCATAATAAAGCTTAACTAAATCAATTATCAACTCAAAATTTATGAACAATGATTTGAATCTCGATTTAGCCTAATCAATAGCCCCTTTATAGACTCAATATACTAAAAACAAAAGGATAGGGTAAGAAGAAAATATTCAAAAATAATTTGCCTGTTTCCAATTATTATCTTTGCTAGCTAGTTGAAGATTGGTAGATTTTTGAATTTTCTATCTACTAGTCAACGAAAATTGTTACAAGGATATTAAATTACTATCTTAACATGATTATGAAAGATTAATATTTTTATTGTCATAATCTCAGAACAAGTAAATAATAAAATGATATCATAATAAAGCTTAACTAAATCAAGATTTAAATCAAAATTTCTAAACGTTGATTTGAATCTTGATTTAGCCAAAATAACAGCCCCTTTATAGAGTGAATACACTAAAAAAAAAAAAATGTAAGAAGAAAATATTCAAAAATAATTTGTCATTTCCAATGATTATCTTTGCTAGCTAATTTAAGATTGGTACAGTTCCGAATATTTTATCTACTAGTCAATGGAAATTGTGATAACGATATTAAATTATTGTCATAATATTATTATAAAAGATTAATATTTTTGTTGTCATAACCTAAAAATAGATAAATAATAAAATAATATCGTAATACAACTAAACTAAATCAAGATTTAAATCAAAATTTGAATCGGACACTGCAAACCAAATCATACGATTATAACGAAAATATAAATGCTATTGTTTTAGAAATGGCTAAACGATACCCATTTTGCCCAAATATGTAGTACTTGCTTAATCAAAAAATGCTGCAAGAGAAAGTGTCCACTAATAATTCAGATACCTATGTATCAAAAACTTAAGTTTAGTTCTTAAAGGGTAATACCAAGATACAATTATAAATCGAAAAACATAATTAAAACTTTCTAAACAATTCTCCTCGAAAAGTCCTTTATCTAATCCTATAAGATATCTAAACCTGTTAATCTAAATGTGAACCGAATACTTAACAAAATATGTATACAATATATGAACACTCATGAATAAAGTAAATGTAAAAGATAGTAAATTATAATCATATGTGAAAATTTAAAATGTCTAATTTTTGATAAATATATTAAAAAAGTGATAGCTTATTATTGCGTCCCGAGTCCTCGGTTGTCGTACGGATTAGGGAACCTTCGGATTCCTCGTCGTCCGAAAGTGATCTTGAGTGAGTCTGATCTCCGTCTCTGTAAACTTGGGACGGATTAGGGAGCCTTTGGATTCATTGTTGTCCAAAGGTGATCTCGAGTGGGTCCGATTTTCGTCTCTATAAACCTGAGACCTGCACAACACAACTAACAAATAAGAGGTCAGAAAAAAAGGGGGGCTTTCCCCATTGCCACTCTGACGCTCAAGTCAAAAATCTTCTACAATAAACGGAGGAAAGCATGCCTAAGATGCTGGAATGAGGGGAATGTGTGAGGGACATGTTTGGAGGCCTGAGCTCCGTGAATGCGCTCGCGGAAGGCGACTTAGGGATGCACCCGCAGAGGGCGGCTAAGAGGTACGCTCGAAGAGGGCGACTTAGCGGTGCGTCCGCAGAGGGCGGCTTAGAGATGTCCCTGCTTGGGGGTGCGCTCGTGGAAGGTGGCTTAGTAGTGCGTTTGCGGAAGGCGGCTAGGAGATGTTCCCGCTTTAGGGTGCGCCCGCGGAGGGCAGTTTAGAGGTGCGTCGGTGGAGGAACGGCTTAGAGGTGCACCTGCAGTTGGACGACTGAGAGGTGCGCCCGCAAAGGGACGACGGAGAAGTGCACCCGACGGCCATAATGATACTCGGAGACCTATCAGAATCCACGAGGGCTAGAGAGGAGCCTATTAGGCCTCACTAGATTGGATTGTGCTAGTGGACCACTATTCACTGAATTACCAACTCGGTTCAGTTAGGTCGAATAGGGCAGCTATGAACATTGAAGGCGTTGGATGCCATCTTAGGGGGGCTCCGTATTGCGTTTAGTTCTAGTTCGGGAAGGACATGCAGAATGCCATGGCGGGGAGCCTTGGCAGGCTCGACACCTTGATTCGAGGGTCGGAGCGGTGGCGACATTCTCGGAGTGTTCTTCCGTTCAAATCGATCAAGAGGGCCTCGGGTGCCACCGATGGGGAGCTCGGTCTCTACGTCGCGGCTTCATTTTAGGGAGAACATCTGGCGTCATTCCGGAGAACTCCAGGCCCCGATTTCGTGTTCGGCTAGCCAGCCGGAGATCTTCTTTGGAACGAAGGGATTGGGATTTAGGTGCAATGGATGAGGAGCTTAACGCTCTGTTGCGATTCCGATTTGGAAAAGAATGGTGAGCGCCATTCTTGGAGGACGGGGGGCCTCGCTTCTACTCGGGTTCGAAGAAGAAGCAGGTGGGCGATGCTCTCACGGAGCTCTGCGCTTCTTTATCCGGAGAGAAATCAACCGTGCCATTGGGAGGGAGCTTTACGTCCTGTATGGAAGGCACATCTAGGCACCATAGTTGAGGGCTCAAGAGCTTTATGCCTGTATGGAAGGCTATTCTCTGTTTCAGCAGAAACGGGAGCAGAGAGAGAGGCGTCATTGATGAGAGAGCTCTGAGCTCTGCTTGGACGGAGAAAGGGGCAGAGAGAGTGAGTGCACCAACAGAGGGCTTCATGCCTTGTTTGGCTCATGAGCAACGAGAAGGAGCAGGTTACCAGTGAGGTGGAACTTCATGGCCGGTTTGGTGAGGTGTGATGGGTGCCTCCGTTCACTGGTGGCCACAATGATAGAGGTGCGCTGATGAGCCCAGGGGGAACAGCTTTTGGGAAGGTTTTTCTCCTCCGAGTTCCTGCTCCTTCCCGTTGCCTGAAACATGCCCTTTTATCGGGGAAAGAAATGGGGATTCTCTCGCCAAAATAAGTTCTAATTTCCTGCAAAGGGAATTTCTCCTGCCAAAATAAAAATGTTTCCCGCCTTGGCAGGGCTTCCTCATCACTCCTCAATTTTCGAGTTAGCCCGTGATATCGGACCCAACACTAGCCCCCCATGTCGAGTGGTTTGAAATTTCAACCTTCAGCATGTGATGATGGGACGTCATCGTGCGGGTCGTTACACGTATTCCTTTCCTGAACTGCTTTCAAATTCCATATTTGCTGGCATGCTCGATGTCTTGGCAGCTTCTGTTGTGAGTCACGTCACAATGTCTGTATGACGGGACTCTTGACTTCCAAGAGGATGGTGGGCCTTCTGCAAGGAGGGCGTTCCATGGCTCTAGGATGGAGGACTCACGACTTGGGGATGGAGTACTCAATAATGCTGGGTAGGCAACCTTTTCAGTAATGCCCGCTCATCTTCAATTTTGAGTGCCCCTGGCTGGATGGTGGGTGAGGGCCTCCATCATGAAGTGTGGAGGCTGAGGGCCTTGATGCTAGTAAGCGGATGAGGGAGGGTTGAGAGCCCCTGTTTTAGAGAGCAGAGGCTGGGAGCCTCGACGTTGGAGAGAGGAGGGCTGAGAGCCTCCCGATAGGACGGAGGAATGAGCATCTTCGTGCTGAAGAGCGGAAGGCTGCGCCTCGACACTGGAGAGAGGAGGGATGAAGGCCTCCCAGCAGGATAGAGGAATGAGCATCTCTGTGTTGAGGAGTGGAGGGCTGCGCCTCGACGTTGGAGAGAGGAGGATTGAGGGAGTCCTGGCAGGACGAAGGAATGAATATCTCCGTGCTAAGGAGCGAAAGCAGCACCTCGACACTAAAGAGAGGAGGGCTAAGGGCCTCTTGGCACGACGGAGGAATGAGCATCTCTTTACTAAGGAGCAGAGGGCTGTGCCTTGACGCTGGAGAGAGGAGGACTGAGGGCCTTCTGGCAGAATGGAGGAATGAATATCTCCGTGCTGAGTAGCGGAGGCGGCGCCTCGACGCTGGAGAGAGGAGTGCTGAGGGCCTCCTAGAAGGACAGAGAAATGAGCATTTTCGTATTGAGGAGCGGAGGGTTGCACCTCGACGCTAGAGAGAGGAGGCCTGAGGGCCTCTTGGAAGGACGGAGGAATGCGCATCTCCATGCTGGCGAGAGGAGGGCTGAGGGCCTCCTAATAGGGTGGGGGAATGAACCTCTCCGTGCTGAGGAGCATAGGCTACGCCTCAACGCTGGAGAGAGGAGGGCTTAGGGCCTCTTAGCAGGATGAAGGAATGAGCTTCTCCGTGTTGAGGAGTGGAGGTTGCGCCTCGACACTGGAGAGAGGAGGGTTGAGGGCCTCCTTGCAGAATAGAGGAATGAGTATCTCCATTCTGAGGAGCGGAGGGTTTCACCTCGACGTTGGATAGAGACGGGCTGAGGACCTCCTGGCAGGACGAAAGAATGAACATCTCCATTCTTAGGAGCGGAGGGCTGCGCCTCGACACTGGAGAGAAGAGGACAAAGGGCCTCCCGACGGGACGGAGGAATGAACATCTCTGTTTTGAGGAACAGAGGCAGTGCCTCGACGATGAAGGGAGGAGGGCTGAGGGCCTCCTTGTAGGATGGAGGAATGAGCATCTTCGTGTTTGACACTGGAGAGAGGAGGACTGAGGGCATCTTGGCAGGATGGAGGAATGAGCATCTCTGTGCTGGCGAGAGGAGGGCTGAGGGCCTTGTGACCTGATGGAGGAATGAACCTCTCCGTGCTAAGGAGCGGAGGCTGCGCCTCGACGAAGGAGAGAGGAGGGCTGAGGGCCTCCTAGCAGGATGGATGAATGAGCATCTTCGTGCTAAGGAGCGGAGGCTGTGCCTTGACGCTGGAGGGAGGAGGGCTGAAGGCCTCTTGGCAGGACGGAGGAATAAGCACCTCCGTGCTGAGGAGTGGAGGGCTGCAACTCGACTTTGGAGAGAGGATGACTGAGGGCCTCCTATCAAGACGGAGGAATGAGCATCTCCATGCTGAGGAGCAAAAGCGGCACCTCGACGCTGGAGAGAGGAGGACTAAGGGCCTCCCGGCAAGATGGAGGAATGAGCGTCTCCATGTTGAGGAGCGGAGGCTGCGCCTCGACGATGGAGAGAGGAGGGCCGTGGGCCTCATTGCAGGATGGAGGAATGAGCATCTCCGTGCTAAGGAGTGGAGGGTTGCGCCTCGACACTAGAGAGAGGAGGACCGAGGGCCTCTTGGGGCAGACGGAGGAATGGCATCTTTGTCTTTGGTGAGAGGAGGATGAGGGGCCTCGCGGAGTCGCGGAGGAGAATGAACCTCTCCGTGCTAAGGAGCGGAGGCTGTGCCTCAACGATGGAGAGAGGATAGTTGAGGGCCTCCTAGCAGGATGGAGGAATGAGCGTCTCCGTGCTAAGGAGCGGAGGCTGCGCCTTGATGCTGGAGAGAGGATGACTGAAGGCCTCCTGGCAGGATGGAGGAATAAGCACCTCCGTGCTGAGGAGCGGAGGGCCGCGCCTCGACATTGGAGAGGGGAGTACTGAGGGCCTCCTATTAGGACGGAGGAATGAGCATCTCCGTGCTGAGGAGAGGAAGCGGTACTTCGACGCTGGAGAGAGGAGGACTGAGGGCCTTCTAGCAGGATGGAGGAATGGGCGTCTCTATGTTGAGGAGCAAAGGCTGCGCCTCGACACTGGAGAGAGGAGGGCAGAGGACCTCCTTGTAGGACGGAAGAATGAGCATCTCCGTGCTGAGGAGCGGAGGGCTGTGCCTCGACGTTGGATAGAGGAGGGCTGAGGGCCACTTTGCAGGACGAAGGAATGAACATCTCTGTTCTTAGAGCAGAGGGCTGCGCCTCGACACTGGAGAGAGGAGGACAGAGGGCCTCCCGATAGGGCGGAGGAATGAGCATCTCTATGCTGAAGAGCGGAGGCGACGCCTCGACACTGGAGAGAGGAGGGCTGAGGGTCTCCTTGTAGGATGGAGGAATGAGCATCTCCGTGCTGAGGAGCGGAAGGTTGCGCATTGACAATGGAACGAGGAGGATTAAGGGCCTCTTGGCAGGATGGAGGAATTAGCATCTCTGTGCTGGTGAGAGGAGGGCTGAGGGCCTCGTGATCGGACGGAGGAATGAACCTCTCCGTGCTAAGGAGTGGAGGCTGTGCCTCGACGTTGGAGAGCGGAGGGCTGAGGGCCTCCTTGCATGATGGAGGAATGAGCATCTCCAATCTTGCGAGAGGATGGCTGAGGGCCTCCTGGCAGGACGGAGGAATGAACCTCTTTGTACTAAGGAGCGGAGGCTGTGCCTCAACGTTGGAGAGAGGAGGGCCGAGGGTCTCCTGGCAGGACGGAGGAATGAGCGTCTCCATGCTGAGGAGCGGAAGCTGCGCCTCGACATTGGAGAGGGGAGGGCTGAGGGCCTCTTGGTAGGATGGAGGAATGAACATCTCCATTTTGAGGAGCGGAAGTGGCACCTCGACGCTGGAGAGAGGAGGACTTAGGGCCTCCCAGCAGGATGAAGGAATGAGCATCTGCATGTTGAGGAGTAAAGGCAGCGCCTCGACGCTGAAGAGAGGAGGGCTAAGGGCCTCTTGGTAGGACAGAGGAATGAGCATCTCTGTTCTGAGGGCGCAGAGCAAGCGACTGGCGGAGGAGGGTGAATGACTTATGGAGGAGACTGGGTAGCTGAGGCAGGGGGCTGGGCAGCTGAGGGGATGGACCTCTCCCCTGGTGGACAACGTATCTCGCATTAGCACTGTCCTCAGGCTGCGGCTCACTCCAGCAAAAGTATGCCTTGCACTCGACACCAGATTTTGAAATGGTATCCGCCTGTGTCACCGGATCATCTCCATTGCTCCTAGGAACTCTAGGAGCCCCCAGGCCTGATACTCCGGCCGCATGAGCCGCTTGGTATGGGACCGAGGTTTAGATACAATCACGTATGGACTGCTCGGTGTGGGACCAAAGTTTAGATACGACTACATATGGGCTGCTCGGTGCGGGACTGAGGTTTAGATACGACCGCGTGTGGGCCGCTCGGTGTGGGATCGAGGTTTAGTCGTAAGCGAGTGAAGACTCGCTTGACTTAGGGGCAGTCCAGTTCGTATGATTTTATGCAGTGTTATGCAGTCACTCGTATGAACAGATAATACCACTACTCTGTTAATGGAAACTTGATTTAAGCAGGTAGTGCGATGCATGCAAGACTTACCTGGGTTTGGCGTGAAACCGTCGTAGGTGTTCGTCGGCGGGCGACGTGCTATGCCCTCGGGACCCGCCTAAGGTTCCGAGTGTATGGTCTACGTGTACCGCCTCGGAGGGTTGTCGGGGTGCTCTAATAGGCGCCTCAACCTGTGGCCCCTATGCTTTGAGGGGTCTGACCTTTTTTCCAGATTGGCTGACGTACGGTAGATCCTCTGATAATATTGGCTTTCTTTGGTCGCCAGGGAGTTGAGGGGTGAAGGCCCCAACACTATGCCTTCAGGAAGGGTCTAATGGTCCAGGGAACATGGGTCCAGGGTGCCCGGTTGGACAGCGAATGCTCGGGGTCAATCTTCCGTTTCCCTGGCTACCCGTAAGGGGGTCGTCGCCATGGGCGACTTTGCCTCTTGCTGATAGAGCAACTTGCACATGTGATGCTGATATCCCTTGACCATCTTGGATTTGGAGGACAGAGCCCCCAAGCATGGCTAACTGATGATGGGCCGTCATGACGGATGACTTCGCTCCAGCCAAGGAAATAGCTTGCGGTCAGGTACTGATCTTCCCTATCCATCCTGGAGTTAAGGAACAGAGCCCTAGGCATGGCCACCCAGTGAGGAATCGTCACCATAAGAGGATATGCTTCGAGTCATAGTGCTGGCTAAAACTCAAGTGCTGATCGCGTCTGTGTAAGAGATTGAGTTTGAGGGGAGACGCTAGACTTTTTGTTGTATTTCCCACAGACGGTGGTCCTCGATTGTCGTACGGATTAGGGAGCCTTTGAATTTCTCATCGTCCGGAGGTAATTTAGAGTGGGTCCGGTCTCCATCTCTGTAAACTTGGGGTAGATTAGGGAGCTTTCGAATTCCTCATCGTTCGCAGGTGATCTCGAGCGGGTCTGATCTGCGTCTCTGTAAACCTGGGACCTGCACAATACAATTAACAAATAAGAGGTCAAAGGATAATGGGGGCTATCCCCTGTTGATATTCTGACGCTCAAATCAGAAATCTTTCGTAATAAACGGAGGAAAGCATACCTAAGATGATGGAATGAGGGGAGTGTATGAGGGACATGTTTGGAAGCCTGAGCTTTGTGAATGCGCCCGTGGAGGGCGGCTTAGGGATGCACCTGTGGAGGGTGGCTAAGAGGTGTGCCCGTGGAGGGCGACTTAGCGGTGCGCCCGCGGAGGGCGACTTGGAGATGTCCCTACTTGGGGGTGTGCTCGTGGAGGGCGGCTTAGTGGTGTGTCCACAGAGAGCGGCAAGAAAATGTCCTCGCCTAGGGGTGTGCACAGAACGGTTTAGAAATGTCCCTATCGGAAGTGCGCTTTCTTGAGGATGGCCTAGAGGTGCGTTCGCGAAGGGACGGTTGAGAGGTGCGCCCTTGGAGGGATGGCAGAGGTGTGCCGCGAGAGGGGCCTGGTGAAGCGCCCATGAGGGACGGGGCTTTGAAGTGCGCCCGCGGGCCATAATGATACTCGGAGACCTATCAAAATCCACGAGGGCGAGAGAGGAGCCTATTAGGCCTCACCCGACTGGATTGTGCTAGTGGACCGCTGTTCACCGAATTACCCACCCGGTTCAGTCGGGTCGAACAGGGCAGCTAAGAACATTGAAGGCGCTGAATGCCATCTGAGGGGGGCTCCGTACTGCGTTTAGTTCTGGTTCGGGAAGGACATGCCGAATGCCACGGCAGGTGCCTCGCAAGGCTCAATCACCTTGATTCGAGGTCGGAGCAGTGGGCGGCATTCTCAGAGAATTCTTTTGCATTCAGATCGATTTAGAGGGCCCTGGTTGCCACTAATGGGAAGCTCGGTGTTTTGTCGCGGCTTAAATTAAGGGGAGAACGTCTGGGCGTCATTCCTGGAGAACTCTAGGCTCTGATTCCGTGTCTGGCTGGAACACCGGAGATCTTCTTTGGAACAAAGGGCTTCAGGATTCTGGGTGCCATGGATGAGGAGCTTAATGCTCTGTAGCGATTCCGATTTGGAAAAGAATGGCTGTGTGCCAATCTTGGAGGACCCTGGGGCCTGCTTCTACTCTGGTCCGGAGAAGAACAAGCGGGCGATGCTCCCAGGGAGCTCTGCGCTCCTCTATCTGGGGAGAAATCAACCGTGCCATTGACAGGGAGCTTTATGTCCTATATGGAAGGCGCATCTGGGCACCATTGTTGTGGGCTCTGATAGGGGCAGAGAGAGTGAGTGCACCGATAGAGGGCTTCGTGCCTTTTTGGCTCATGAGCAACAGGAAGGAGCAGGTTACCAGTGAGGTGGAGCTTCATGGCTGGTTTGGTGAGGTGTGATGGGCGCCTCCGTTCACTAGTGGCCACAATGATAGAGGTGCGCTGATGAGCCCAGGGGGAACAGCTTTTGGGAAGGTTTTTCTCCTCCGAGTTCCTGCTCCGCCAAAATGAGTTATAATTTTCTGACAAGGAAATTTCTCTTACCAAAATAAAAATATTTTCCGCCTCGGCACGGCTTCCTCATCACGCTTCAATTTTTGAATCAGCCCGCGATACCAGATCCAACACTTATAAATTATCCAACACGTACGAATATTAAAAAACATACAAAGTGTATGAAAAATGTAAGAAGACTAAAGAAATTTGTGAGAATAAATCAAAAATTATAAAAACTAAAGGATTATAACAAAAACAAATGAAAACTTTGGAAGTAATAATAAGTAATTTATACATCAATGACATCAAAGGACAACTTTAAAAATTGGGCTATATAAATTCCTGATAGCTCAAGGTCAAAACATTATTATTTAAAACTCGTAGGTAAACTATTTATATTTAAACCCTATAAATAGATTGAATGTCAGTGTTCTTACTCGTAGATAATTGATTTGACTTTCAAGTTGTGTATAATATATTAAAATATGTTTGAATATAAATTAGCAATTCTCTTACAATATTTCTTTTTACTCAAAAATAAAACTTTTTTTCAAATAAGGGAAAAAATAATTTCTCTATTATATATTACAAAGTAGAGTTTTTGTTAAACATTTACATAAAATAGCATTTAAAGTTAAATAGCCAAAGATTTCATGATTTCATAACTAATATTTTAAATATAAATATAAATCTTTAAAAATGTCGGAATCTTAGTAAAAATATACATGTATATAATAAATATTTAAAAGAGGTAAAAAAGTATGACATGTATGTTATTTAAATAATAATTAGAAGAAAAGTCAAAGGATTTCTACAATAAATAAAAGAATATATTTAGATATATTTATCTTAAATCAAATATTTATCCAACTTGATACAAAATATCTTTAAGATCACTTTCATTTGCCTTATCTCTCTCTCTCTCTTCTATTCTCCCTTCTTTCTTTTTCTTTGTGCAAATGCCTAAAAATTAGACGAAGACCATTAAATAAAAAGACTAGTGTACATGTGCCAGATAGGCATGCAGTAAGCGCAAGGCTCAAATGCATGCACGCACGAACAAACCCAACCTGCACATGATTGCAAGCCATCTTGGCTAAACTATCCACAAGCACATTTCTCATATATGAGTGCGAGTCATCTTAAACAAATTACGAACAAGCACCCATTTACATACATCAAGCATGGTGATTCTTCTTCAATTATGCACACGCTTGACTCGTGTTTATTAGGCGTTAATCCTTATGTCTCCAACACTTGATTTGAATTTTTAAAATTTAATTATTATCATTATTTATCCAATACCTAATAATTATGTTATCATAAATTTTAATTTTGGAATTGGGTACTTTCAAATTAAGCCAAACTACCTTTGACCATCTATTTTACCGATGGAATCCATTTAGAAATTTTTAAAAGGGACATTTGAAAACATATAAAGTATATTTTTTAAATATAAGTATCAAAATTATATTTCTAAAATAGAATTTTTAGAAAATAAATATCAAAAAAAGTATATTTGAATTCAAAAATCATATAAATAAATATACATAATGCTTTAATAAAAATATATTATATATTTGTAATAGTATATGTTAGTCGCCATTGGAGACTTTGGCATGCAATCTTCTTTTTTCATGATTTTATAATCTATAATAAAAATTCTATATATCGTTGAACATGAAAATTGACCAAGAATTTAGCTTACAGATACTTTACCTTTAACCTTATACAAAACAGATTTGATGAAAGGATACTCTGAAATGATCGATTGTCACCTTCTCTCTCTTCCTCTCCTTTCTCTTTCTCTCTCCTCTCCTGGCTCTATGCAGGAAAATTCCCAAAACCCTAACTCGTGTGCCTTTATATACCCGGCTTGTGCTCAAATGTAGCCATTCTGGCACTTACGCTCGAGTGAGCCTTGAGCACTTCTTGGGTGCATCCAGACTGGAAATCGTGCCTCTCTAGCACTCACCAGAGCGCCTAGAGCATGGAATGTTGAACCGAAACCCTTCAAAATTTTCACAAATACCATTAATCCAACATATTCAATAGACCCAAAAATATTAAATGCATTCAAAATACATTAAATGGGGATTCGGGTATTGTATAATTAAAACTTAGATTATGTATATTTCTACACAACCAAATATGATATGCTACTATTCAAGACCGGTAGGTGGGTCATCGTATACATAATCATGAAGATGGGATCGAACTCCACTTTCAATTTGCAGATGATAGATTCGAGTGGCGATTGTCACTATAATATATTAAGACCTATCATAATATATCACCACTAATTTTTACAATAGTTTGTACGTAAACGAATGAAAAATTCTACATAAATATTAATAATCTTTTATATTTTCTTATATCAAAAATATATTATTATCTTTACACAAATTATAGAGTTTTTTTTTTATAATTTTTTAAATACATGTCATATAGTGCATCATAATTCTTGTAGGATCTTAAATACAATTTAAAAGTATTCAAAAGTTATATTATAAAAATTTCAAACCTACGAAACTATTCACAACAACAATGGCAAAAAGCTAGTAAATGTTTTGTGGTTTCAACATTTCCTTTCAATTATCACGTATGTAGGAACAATTTAAGTTTGAAATCAATACACATATAATACATACTTGAAGGTTTAAAATACGCGAGAGTATTACATACAAAAAAAATAAAGAATATAAGAGTATTCAAATATAATTTTAGAACACATGTGAATGTTATTGTAGGAAAATCATCTTGGAAACAAAAAAATATTGAAAATAATGGCATAAGTTTTATAAAAGTTTTATGGAACGAAAGTAAGATCACTTGCACATAAAGTATAAATTCTTTAGTCACAAAAATATAATATGTATGAATATTTAAAATAATAAATATTCAAAAAATAAAATAAGATCAATAATAAAAGAAAGAGGGTTTAGATGTATTTGTCTTAATTTTATTTTATTTAAAGATTAATTAATATCTCTTTGATTTTATAGTATGCTTCTCTCTCTTTTTTTTTTTCTCTCTTTTCTTATTCTTTATCTCTCACTTCTCTCAAAGACCTGCTTAAAATGACCTAAATTCAGACAAAAAATGCCTTTTTATAGCGAACAGATGCATTATGCACAAGTTAGGCATGGATCATACACGACAGTGCACATGTGTCAATCAAGCGCATATTAGGTGTAAAATCCAGATTCCTATTTTAAATTATTTTGGTATTATTTATTATTTAGGATAAATTTGATACGATGAAATTAATTTTATATTGAGAAATTTTGGAAAAAAATAGGATTGGTCGGCTTGTGCCTGAGGCGTGCCTGTATTGGCCTCAACGCCAATTAGATAATAAAAAAAATGAGAAAAGATAATAATAATAATAATAATAATAATAATAATAATAATAATAATAATAATAATAATAATAATGTAGAAGGCAGCAGATAGGCTTGTAGGAGAAGCAAGGAAAGAAAAAGAAAGAAGAAGCGAGAGAGAGCAGTGACAGAAGCTAATGACAAGAAGAACGAAAAACAGGAGAGAGGGAGGAAAGAGGAGAAGAATAAAAGGAGGCCAAGTGGCAGAAGAGGAAGGCTGTGAGAGAGGAAGAGTAGAGATGGAGGAGCGCGAGAGAAGAAGGCAGAGAGAAGAAAGGCACGGGGGAAGAGAGGAGAGAGATGATAGAATTCGAGTGGCTTGAAGTATCATTTTTCAGATCTATTTAGTATAAGGTTGAGATAAATATTTAAAAGCTCTATCCTTTATCTGATTTCGTGTCTGATGATATTTACTTGCATTTTGGAGATTTTATTTACATACATGTTATTTTATACACTCTATCTATTTATAATGTATATACATTTATAATTTACTGGTCGATTTGGGATTTTATTCAGTTTTTTTTTATTTTGGGGGATTTTATTATTTTTGTAGAAGCTAGAAAAATATCTAGACTATATATATTCATATATCAGTATGTTTATACAGAAAGGGGAATGAACCAAGCCGTGCATTGGCACATGTACGCTGCCGGCGGTCGAGGTTGCTACTTTGTGGGATCATGGTAGTCCGGGGCCCTGATGGGTCGATATGTAATTCGATCGATAATGATAAAAAATGACTAAGAGTTGCATGCCTTATTTGTAGTCGATAATGATGAAAAAATAGTTAAAAGTTGCAGGCTTAAATTATAGTCAATAATGATGAAAAAATGGCCAAGAGTTGCAAGCCTAAATTGTAACCGATAATAATAATAAGATGGTCGAGAGTTACAGGCTAAATTGTAGCCAATAATGATAAAAAATAGTCGAGAGTTACAAGTATAAATTGTAACCGATAATGATGATAAAGATGATTGAAAATTGTAAGCCTAAATTGTAGCTGATAATAATGAAAAAATGGTTGAGAATTGCAGGCCTAAAGTGTAGCTGATAATGATAATAAGATGGTTGAAAGTTACAGGCGTAAATTGTAGCCGATAATGATGATAATATAGCCGAGATTTGTTGTAATATCTTAAAATTTTATTCGATTTAATTAGGTTTATTTATTATTTTGGGTATTTTGGGTGTGATAAAAATTAATTAAATATTATAAAAATTTGAAGGATATTTAGATCAGTTGGGCCGACACTCATAATATGCCCATGTGGTTGTCTAAGTATCAATTTGAGTTTTGAGATTAAAAAGAAAGAAGTTAATTTATATATAATATTAATAACAATAACAACAATAATAATAATAATAACGTAGAGAGGAGGGGACACACATTTGGGGGGAAAACAGAAGCACGGAAAAAGATGAGGGGAGAGAGAGAGAGAGGGAGAAGAGAGACAAGGAGGAAACTAAGGTCCCCAAGTTCGATTCTGACTTTGAGCTAGTTGGAGAAGTGATGGATCGGGTTGAGGTAAGTACACTCATATCCTTTTCTTCCGTTCTTTTTTATTTTCGTTCGATTTTCTTTTAGTATTTTTATCCTGATACCCATCATTGCTTTTATTTTCATATTATCCATAATTTGACCATGCATATATATTGATTTCATATCTAATTTGTGAGTTTTGTGTATATTTTCACACCCAAAAATCCTAACCCGCACTTGGGCAGTTTTCACCTGATATTTGGTGTTGTATGCATAATTTGACCTTAGATATTTATTACCCATAACATGGGCACGCACATGTGTAAATTGTATGCCCGATTTCGTAGTTTTGATCAATTTTTGGACACAAAACCCTGATCCTGTGCCTTGGACTGTTTTCACTGATTAATTTTAAATTTTTGTATAAATTAGCTCTAGAATATTATTACTTATACCATGAACATGCTAGTTTATCAATTAAGTATCCGAATTTGCACATACGGACCCTTATGCCCGCGTGGGGCACTGTTCACCGTGTGGGCACTGTTCACCCAAGCCACTTTGAAAATTTTTGCATGATTTCATTTTGTTTAATTGACACATAAATTATATATATAATTGTATATACTTAATATATATTCTAAAAAATATTATTGATAACCATTTGTGAGGAATTATCATCCAGAAACTCTAAAATAATGTTTGGCCAATGTGGTAAGAATTTTCTAATTATTTCGAAGTATCATGTTGAACTATGCATATGTTTAAAGTTACGTGAAGACTTAAACCCACAAGAAATGATAATCCGTATTTGTATATAAGAATTAAGCAAGATATATACGAATACGGAGGGAATACCACAATTTGCTATGTATATGATTCGTTCTCTTGGTGTGAGAACCATGTAAAAGAAGTTTGGTGAAATTTCTCTCAAAGAATAAGAAATTATGAAACCTCGACGAAGGATTTATATTTTAGAGGGTAATATTTCCTAGCATGCCATTAATATTACAGTAAAAATAAAAGGATTATCTTAACCGTGTATTGCAGCGAGTGATATTCCTTGACATACTTTATGATATTACTGTGGAAGAACAATGACTATCTCTGTGCTACGGAAGACATGGTGGCATATGCGATATTGCCCCGTATATTGACTTAAAGGTATATCAGTCACCACAGGATATTAATTTGCAAGGTTATGCGCTTTAAAATGTATAGAAATAAACACATTTCTTTTCTCGTTCTCCCGTACCATTAGCTAGTAAGGCCTACTGATCCTGATTCGCAAAGATAAAGAAATTGATGCATATTATGGAATCCAACAAAAAGAAAGATAAAATATGAAAAGTTATTTATATTTCAAAAATACATTTGTCCATGTTTCATATTATGCATCCTATATCATGCTCCTATCCCCTTTTCTATTCTGTTTTAGTTATATTGTATATTATCATTGATTATATTGTACTTGTTGACTATTTGACTCACTCGTACTACTTTTTTTGTCGTAGGATGAGTATGCGTTTATACCGGATTGGGTGGCGTAGGGCATTAGGGGTCAGTTAGGCATGAAGATCTTGGAAAGTCTCTTGAGGACTTAGTTTTGTAGTTTATGTATCCTTATATAGTACCTTTGTATATAATTGTGGAAGATTTGTATATTGAGGTAGTTGCATATGTATGATAATGATGATGTTATATATGTAGTCTAATTTCTACTATATTTGATGGATGTAGATACTTTCACAGGTTGATATGAGTAATTTGAATACCTGGTAGCATCTTGTCCGAGTCATCGTCATACCCAAAGTTATGACATTGCTGCCACATAATTGTTATGGCGTTTGGGTTTTGTGTTAGAATGTTGTCGCTATATTATGTATGTTGTCAGGTTATTTATAGGTTTTATATTTGTTTGGCGGCCGTTTTTCTTTCGAAACTCTGCCAGATTTTGGATAGAAAACGCGGTTCGTCACATTTGCAGGCTTAAATTATAGCCGATAACAATGATAAGATAGAATAGTTTATAGCTATCAACCTAAAACGTAGCCGTTATGAGATGTAGATTTAGATTTTGATTTGTGTCCCTTGTGGGTGTGGAGTTGATTGCGGTTTATGCAACGTGATATTAGATCATGATTTGTTACGAGTATGTCTCGATGGAATGGTGCAATTTGATATATAATTTGTTATGTGATTTCACCTTTCCTTTGATATATATGTGTCGTTTTATATACGTATATGACGATACTTGTTGAGTTGTAAACTTACATTTTTATATTTTATTCCTTCAGACTAGTGGTTGGATATGTCTATAAGGTTTCAGACATAATCTAACGTAGCACTTTTTGTCTGGTGAGTATGGATGTTTATATTAATTATGTTGGATTCTCAGAGGTGTATTGTGGACACTTGTATATGGCCGATTAAAGGCCCTTGGACCCCGTATTGAAATCATTGGTTTGGATATATTATGTAGATGAGTTGTTATTTTGTTTTGATATCTCCCATTACTATGTTTGGATGGCAGATTAATGTTATGTTATTTGGATTTATACCCAACAAGATCCTATGCGGGTTATGTTTCATTGGGTCTTGTGATGTATATTTTGCCACATTCGGGCTTGGGAATTGTCATTTGTTATTACATTTTATTTCAAATTTTAAGTTTTATGAAATATTATCACTTTTATACCTATTTTGGGCCAAGTTCATGGCATTAGGCATCAAGATAGAAGTCATACCATGAGTATCTCTTAAACGCGTATCAATCGCTGGTAATCTGCTAAAATTATGCAAAAATGTCTATTGAGAGTGTATTAGGTATAAGTAATCTACCAAAAGTATGCTCGTGCATCTCAAAAGTATCCTTCATGCGCTAACCAAAATGTGAATGTGCGTGTGTTAGGTACCGGTAAGACGTCACTTAACTCGATGTGACTTGATTAGAATATTAATTTCATTTAACATCAAAATTTGTTTATCTTAATTTAATTAATTATGATAAAAATTATAAATTAAAACTCGCGCCTGCATGACATGATAGCTCATGCAAGTGTATAATTTTAACATATAAGGGGTCCATGAACAAACATTAGATCTAGACCCAAATTTCAGAGTTAGGATTGTTTGAAAAGACATGTTGACAGAGAATGCCTAAATTGTTAGAACCTTTGTCGCCAAGAACGCTCAATCTATTAGAGAGGTTGTACAATTAGAGAAGATTTGTAATGTACCGATTTTTGAATATCGTAATTATGGGTAATTAAGTTAATATAATCAAGATTAATTTTAATCTATGTAAAAAAATTTAGTTTCGGAAGCGGTGGGAGAATTCGGCCAGGGAGTGCTCACCGGGCGCCTATGGAGTCACTGCGGACGCCCAAAGCAGCACCACAACACCTGCTGGGCACTCAAGTGCCTGGGGCAGGCACTGAAGTGCGCATGTGAGTGCCTACTAAGTGTTGGCCTGTGCTCGAGCGCCGGCCCATGAAATACAAACCCGTGAGAGTTTATTTTGGGCAGAATTCAGGCATTCCAATGCAAAGGAGAGAGAGTATGAGAGGGAGAAGAGAGAGAGGAGAGATCGAGGCTTTTGGGTTAAAATCGGCTTTGAGCTAGTTGGAAAAGTGATACATCAGGTCGAGCCAAGTACACTAATATTTATTTTATTTTTTTTGATTATCTCATTTCGATACCCAATTAAGTTTATATTTTGTATTACCCACATTCTGAACATGCACATATGCGGATCTTATGTCCGATTTCTTAGTTTTGATTTGTATTTCACACTGAAACTCTAGCCTCGCACCCATACGCTTTCATCAACTAATTTTTTAAATTTTTATATAAATTGGCTCTAGAATATCATTACCCATACATTAAACATATTTATTTATCAATTGAGTGTTCAATTTGGTAGTTTTACATGGGATTATGCTAACCGAAAAACCCTAACCCATGTCCTTTTTTATTTTACCCGAATTAATTGTAATTTATGCATGATTTTGCTTTAGAACTTCATAACCCTAATCTTATGGATGCGGAAACTCTGAATATTTGATATTTATTCACATATATTTTATATATACTATCTTACGGGTTTTGAAAATATTATGGGACGTGAATTGGGATATTTATCCACATGTACGTTAAGTATGTTACCTTGTATATGCTCTGAAAATTATGTTATGTGTAATTGTAAATGTAATTATTATTCGAAAGTTCTAAAGTTATATTTGGCTCACGGTGGTAGGAATTTCTATTTTTTTCATACTCTATAAAATTTATGCATATAATTTAAGTCATGTGAAGACTTTAACCTATAAGAAATATGAAAATTATATAAGTATATGAAGGAAATATCACAATTTAATATATTTATGATTTGTTCTCTCGGAGTGAGAACTTTGTGTAGAAATTCAGTAGACTTTTCCTTAAGAAATAAGAAATGGTAAAACCTAGACCACGAATTTATATTTTAGAGGATAGTATTCTCTGACATGCCATAAATATTATAGTAAAAACTCAAAAATTATCCTGACCGTGTTTTTTAACGGGTGATATTTATTAGCATGTGTTAGTATATTATAGTGAAAGATTGTTTTTGATAGCTGTCGCATGAGGCTAAGGCTTCGTCTACAGCGATTAAATGTAAATGACTCGCCTCTGAGTCTTGAATAGGAGGATATGACTTTTAATTATATAGGAGCAAATATAATCCAGACTACAATCGATCACTCCTTTAGTCAGTAAGGTCTATTGGGCCTAGTTCGCAAAGATAATAAAATTTTTACATATTTTAGAACCTAAAGGAATTAGAAGTAAAATAGGAAAGACAAATGAATTCTAGAAATGTATTTATTCATGTTTTATGTTTATACACCTTCATTATGCTCATGTATCATTTCTTTGTTTTATCTTGCATATATTATTTATTATCTTTGATTATATTGTACTTACTAAGTACTTGACTCACCATTACTATTTTCTTCCTTCCAAATGAGGACGCTCTTATACCTGATGAAACTTAGTAGAGCATAGGAGTTTGATAGGCTGTAGATCTCGATGGAAGAGCCTTTTAGGACTTAGTTTTGTATTTTTGTATGAGATGGAGTATTTTGTATTATTTTAAGATAGTTATGTATATCGATGTATGTGCATGATGATGATATATATGTAGTATAGTTTCCTCTGTATCTGATAGATGTATGTGCTTTCACAGGTTTTTATGGTTAATTGTGGATACCTAGTGGCATATTATTTGAGCCAACGTCGTACAAGTAGTTATGATATCGGTGCCATATGTTCTGAATTATGATTTTTGGTTTCTGTGTTTGGTTGTGTGGATGTATATATCATGCTATAAAGGGTGGTTTGTACAGGTTGAATTTGTTTGGCGGCCTTTTTTTGTTGGAACTCTACCAGATTTTAGTTAGAAAAACGTAGTCCATTACAGTTGGTATCAGAGAATAAGATGTCTTACGTTTGATCTGAATCTTATACGAAAGCTTAGATTAGAGTAAGATAGATTGGATAGTTCTAGTTAACCTAATTTAAATGATTGAAGCTAGAACTAAGTCAGGGTTAGTAGTTAAGCATGATTGACTATTGCTGTGCCCTAGTTACTGTCTTAATCAAGCTATGTTAATTCTCTTAGACTTGGATTAAGTTAGGATCAGTTAGCTATGTTTGACCACATAGTGTTTAGTGTCCTGGTTAACATTCAAGTTGAATTGTGATTTGTCCTAATTATTCTTATTTTAGAGAGAGTATTGACAATTGTGCTTAGACGCAGAGCTTTTCGTGGTGGTATTCAACCACGAGATCGAGATGAGGAGTTCTTTAAGAGAAAGATGTCTAGACGAGGTGATTTGGGTATCAGTTTGGGGAGACCACCAAAGAAGACTAAGCAGTTATTGTGGGAGATGACAGCTATTCAACCCGAATCGACCTTGTAGATTTCAACAAATCCTTGTCAATATTGTGGGAAACATGGAGATAAGCCATATCATAAGAGGTTGGACATGTGCTTTAATTGTGGAAAAAGGGGACATTTAATTAAGGATTGCCTCTATCCAAAGAAGCCTCTTGTGCTGAAGCCCACTACATTGGATGAGTCATATACGGAAATTGCTAAGGAAGCTAAGGTATTGCACGACGTAGTGAAAGGTCAGATTTTCCAATTCTAATGCTTCAGTATATGTGTTGCTGGATTTTGAAATTATATTTTCATATTGTGTTTCCTAAATTCATTCATTTGTTTAAGGACCATAGACTTGTATTAGTTATATCGATGACCATGGTATTTTCTTGGGTCCATAGGTATGACTGGTTTGGTTGATTTGATTTATTTTGTGATACTGATCTTTGATATGATATTAGTGATAATTTGGCTACAGAGTCGCCATGCTGGTGTGAATTGGGTTGGTAAGAATATTATACCTTGCAATCGGGTTGCGAAGTTTTGGGTATGAGGTAAATTTGTTTAAGGTATCAGGATAATAATTATCATTTTGCCTATAGATTGTTTGATGAAGATATGCTTCTAGTTTATTTAGTAGATGAGACCACATCTGGGAGACATCTTGATGTCACCAAGAAGTCTTGGCTGTATAAGTATTTGAGGATATTTCCTAGGGAAAAGATTAGGTTGATTGATCTTTTGATCAATAATTTGAGGTTATGTCCGAATCAACACTGACATTTTTTAAAAATTTTGTATAGAACCGAGGAAGTATCAGTTAGGTCTCGCTGTGGGATGCTCTAGAACCTTTGAGGTAAGTAAGATGAACCAGTAAGGTTATTTATGGATGGTTGAAATTTTGGTTGTTTGGGAATGAATTGTTTGATAAACGGGCATTGTGAACAAATAGATGAATCGTTTGACCTTTTGTTAAGGTTTAGATCGTTCTAAGGCCGATCAATAACCGGAATGTTGTCGGTTGTTGATAATTGGGAGTTGTGCTGTGGTAGCATTCAGAATAAGAATATAGCTGTTATAAATTCCGGTAGCGCCATTGGATTTGTAGGTTTGTTGGCATTTTTGTGGATTTATGGATTGGATCTTTTGGACATACTTAGGTTCATTGTGTGAAGGCCTCGTCGATGAATTCGAAAAACCATGGCGGTGTGTGAACTTTGTTTGAAGATTGTGTCATGGATTAGGAAGGCTATTAGCTGTGTGTTTGATTAAGGTTAGAGTGTGAGTTTCGGTACGGGAAGAGGTTGTATTGGGCATGTGAATTCTTCGGTAGTATGAATGTGGTCCTGTAGAGATTTGAGTGATGACTAATTTAGGAAAGATTGATTGATGTCACGTGGGTGCGCAGTTTTCTTGGGTACAGTTGAATCCGATAAGACATCCACTATGTATCCCTCGAGGATTTGTAATGTTTGCAGAGCGTTTGACTTAGAAACAATCGATATTCATTGGAATGAGATATGTGAAAATGACCTTCAAGGATTAAATGGTAAATTGTCAACCATGTCATTTGGGTTGATCCCTGATGGATCAAGTGTATTGTAGTCGAATATGATGATTTTGAGAAAGATTTAGAATTATACTTTTCCTACATCATATGTGAATGGTTTCCCTTTTGATTAAGTGGGGGAGAAACCTATGATCGAAATCACTCCAACCGTGGGTTGAAGTTAGCAATTGAGGTCTTTGCTTTGAGGACTTATAGGTGTTGCCTTTGGAAATGATTACTGTCTAATGATTTTAAGAGTCTGAATAGTTGTGTCTTAAGAAGAGATGATCATATGACAGTGCTAGCGGATAAATTTACTTAAGGATTGAGAAGGTGAATCCCAGTGTCTTTTAAGGAAGACGGGCATTAGTACCAACAATATGCTGTTGGAAGTTTTTAGATTTGTGGTGTTTTTGATATTTCGCTGGAAATGTGGAAGGTGAACCGTGAGTTGGTTTTAATACTTTGGTTAATGGATTGTCGTATTCTTGATTTGGGAGACAGAATCGTATTTGAAGTATTAAAATTATGAAATTATGAGATGAGAAGTCCTTGTGATTTTGTTTGGAGGTTGTTGGAACGACAATGACTCTGGGTGTTTGGATAATTGTGAGTTAGCTAACAAGGACGCCCCATTTATTAAGAATTCGGATGGTATAATCAGATTGACTAAGTTGGCTTGTTAGTATGCCAACGAGATAATAAGGTTGCGAAATATTTGAAGTTTTAAGGTTTTAGTAGTGACTTGAGACTGTACCGAAACTTTTGAGATAATTGTCTCATCCTATGTTGGTTATAATATGAGGATTATGGGTTTTGCCTTGGATATGTCGATGTCCTTGAGATTTTTTTTGGTTTATAGTTGCCATGTAACCTAGGTGTCTAATAGGAATCCCTGGGTAAGAATTATAAGTTAATTTTAGTATCTAAGTAAATGGCTAAGTAGAGTAGCACAGCGGCAGCGTATGACCCATAGCCCAGAGATTTCAGAATAAGATTGAGGATCCAAGTGAGTGATCATTTTCAAGATTTAGGATGAACTGAAGTAGGAGTTCATTCGTCCGATTGAGATCTTGAATTAAGACGGAAAATAGTCAATAAATTTCGTTACTCCTAAATTTGATGGATTATTATGAAATTCCCTTGCATTGATGGTTGAGGAAATAAGTATACGAATGGATTAAGCCTTTATGAAAAATTAGGAATTCGTCTTATGATAATGTTTCAACCTAGATTTAGATAGGAAATATTAGATATTGGAAATTAGGATGATTCATTGGGCTATGGTTTTCTAGGAAGGATATTTTCTTCAAGGATATAAAATAGGAATCTGAAAGGACTTTTTCCCGACTATTGAATTTTAAAGTTCGTTAAATTTTGAGGATAAAATTTCTATAAATAGGGGAGAATTGTAATATGCTGATTTTTAAATATCGTAATTATGAGTAATTAAGTTAATATAATTAAGATTATATTTAATCCATGTGAAAAAAATTTAGTTTCTAAAGCAGTGGGAGGTCTCAGCCAGGGGGTGCTTGCTAGCCAGGAGCTCAAGTGCCCGGGGCAAGCGTTGAAGTGTGCATGTGAGTTCCTGCTAGCCACTGGCCGGCGCTTGAGTGCCGGTCTGTGAAATAAACACCTACAAGGGTTTATTTTCACCATTCCAACGCGAAAGAGAGAGAGTGAGTGGGAGAAGAGAGAGAGAGAGAGGAGAGATCGAGGCTCTCAGGTTTGAATCCGGCTTGAAATTAGTTAAAACAATGATAGATCGGGTCGAGGTAAATACACTTATATCCATCTCTTTTGTTCTTTGCACTTTTTGTTTAGTTTCCTTCAGGTAACATCGTTTCGATACCCGATTAAGTTTATATTTTATATTATCCACGTTTTGAACTTGCACATATGTGAATTTCATATCCAAGTTTCTAGTTTTGATCGGTATTTCGCATCGAAACTCTAGCCTCACACCTGTTTGCTTTCACCCACCGATTTTTAGGGTTTTTGTATAAATTGGCTCTAGAATATCATTACCCATACCATAAGCATATTAATTTATCAATTAGGTGTTTAATTTGGTAGTTTTATACGGGATTATACTCGCCGAAAAATCCTAACCCATGCCCTCTTTGATTTTACCCGAATTAATTATAATTTATACATGATTTAGCTTTATAACTTCGCAACCCTAGCCTAATAGACGTGGGTACTCCGAATATTTAGTATTTATTCACATATATTTTATATATACTATCTTACAAGTTTCAAAAATATTATCGGACGTGAATTGAGATATTTATCCACATGTACGTTAAATATGTTACCTTGTATATACTCCGAAAATTACGTTATATGTAATTGTGAAAGTAATTATTGTTCGGAAGCTCTAAAGTTACGTTTGGCTCATAGTGGTAAGAATTTCTATTTTCTCCATACTCTATAATATTCATACATATAATTTAAGTCATGGAAAACTTTAAACCCAAAAGAAATATAAAAATTATGTAATTATATGAAGGGAATGCCACAATTTGATATGTTTATGATTCGTTCTCCTAGAGCGAGAGCTTTGTATAAGAAATTTGATAGACTTTTCCTTAATGAATAAGAAATGATAAAATTTAGATTACAGATTTATATTTCAGAGGGTAGTATTCCTTGATATATTATAGATATTATAGTGAAAAAATTAAGGATTGTCTTGACTGTATTTTATAGCGGGTGATATTCCTTAACATTCCTTAATATATTATGGTGAAAGATCATTGTCTGTTAAGGGCTGCGTGCGGTTAAGGTCCCGTCTACAGCGATTATATGTAGATGGCCCACCTCTGAGTCTTGAATAGGAGGAGATGTCTTTTGATTGTGTAGAAGCAAATACAATTCAAACTATGATCGACCACTCTTTTAGTTAGCAAGGCCTACTGGCCCTAATCTACAAAGATAATAAAATTTCTACATATTTTAGAATTTAAAGGAATTAGAAGTAAAAAATAAATAAATAAATAAATTTTGAAAATATATTTATTCACATTTCATATTTATGCACATTCATTATACTCATGTATCCTTTATCTACTTTATTTTGTATATATTGTTTATTATCTTTGATTATATTACACTTACTGAGTATTTGGCTCACCCTCACTACTTCCTTCCTTCCAGATGAGTACGCCCTTATGCCTGATGAGATTGAGTAGAGTTTAGGAGTTGGAAAGGCTGTAGATCTCAATGGAAGAGCCTTTTGGGACTTAGTTTTGTGATTTTTTCTATGAGATGGAGTATTTTGTATTATTTTGAGATGGTTATGTATATTGATATTGAAAAAGCACGTTGTGTGCTAACGTGTTTCGACCCCGTTTAAAAGTATAGCGGAAGCAGTAGAAATAAATAAATATCCAATACACGTAAATGATATTTAATTCTAGATGTTAACGATATAACAAGCATGCATGAAATAAATAATTATGAGTAATAAAGATAAAGACGCGATTTTTGGTGACGAAGTGAAAACTCGATACCCACGGTAATCGAGAAAAACACTCCGGGCTTCAACGGCCAGGGAAGAATTACACTATGAAAATCAACTTACAGACTGGGTGGTAACGACGCGCTAATCTAGCCGACTTACTCCCGTCACGTGATCCCTACTAAGGAACTCCTTGGATTTGCCTGCGGCAACAAAATCGGACACCTTCCGGTCTTCACGTCAATCTTCCCTCTCGTGCCACTTGAAGTACCAACCACGATCGGATCTCCTTCTTCACGAACCAACGTCTCCCACGAAGGTAGAAGGATATAAGAGTTTAAATACAAAAGAGGAACGAAGAGAAAAACCGTTAGAACATGAGGCACAACGTTGTAGAGCGTAGTAGGTTCGGTTTTCTCAAATGGAGTAAGATGAAAAGGAAGAAGAATGCTCTTCTCTCAAGTAGAAATGCTCTAATACTTTCAAAAGATGCTCTGGCGTGCTTAGGGTTTCAAGAAACATAAGGCATATGTTTATAGTGGGTGCAAAAAAACGCGTTCAAAATTTTTGCCCATTGCTGGCGTGCTCGAGCTCAGTTCGAGCGCCCGGCGGGCGGCCAAAAGGCCCTCAGCGAGCGGGCACCCTACTGGATTTTCGGCTCGGGCAGATCTCGAGCGCCTGGCGAGCCAGGGACCTTCTGGATTTTAGGCTCGAGCGAGTATCGAGCGAGCGGCGAGCGGGAAGGCTTTGGACGGGCTCGAGCGACTGGAGGGCTGATGGAACAGACTTTAAACCGACAACCCACAACTCGATATTGATACAATACTATATATGGTCACGGAATATGCCAATTAGACAAATGTCTCTAACAGATATATGTGCATGATGATGCATACGTAGTATAGTTTTTATTGTATCTGATGGATGTATGTACTTCTATAGATTTTTATGGTTAATTGTGGATACCTAGTAATATCTTGTCTTAACCGACGTTGTACCAATAGTTATGACGTCGGTGCCACATGTTGTGAATTGTGGTTTTTGGAACTTGTGTTTGGTTGTGTGGATGAATATATCGTGCTTTATAGGAAGGTTTGTACAGATTGAATTTGTTTGGCGGCCGTTTTTTGTCGGGACTTTGCCGGATTTCAATTAGAAAAACACGGTCTGTCACAATATCCAATTTGATAAACTAGTTGAATCGTCAAAGAAGCTTGAGCTTTCAAATAACCACAGATGTTAGAGTACCAAATTGAAAT
Organism: Nepenthes gracilis; assembly: GCA_033239525.1. Classification (NCBI taxonomy): domain Eukaryota; kingdom Viridiplantae; phylum Streptophyta; class Magnoliopsida; order Caryophyllales; family Nepenthaceae; genus Nepenthes; species Nepenthes gracilis. Next base: position 1,287,387 of record BSYO01000031.1, read on the forward strand.
GTCAAATGGGAATAGAGTAAATGGAACCATGTCTCCTAGAGGGTGAGACTAGATTGTTTTAATCATTTGTTTTTAAAGATAAAACTGATTAGTTTTTCCATCTCTTATTATGAAAATAATGCACTATAATGAAAACAATCGCCTGATGCACATCTGACCAGCACTCTTGTGTCGATTTGTTTATATAAGTCATGTTGTCACTGTTTTGGGGTATTTTTGTGTGAAAGAAGAAAAGAGGATAGAGAAAGAACAGGGAAAGAAAAGACAAGAAGAGGAGGAAGATGATTTTAAAATATTATTTTATCAGATTCGTCACATTAAAGAATAAATATAAGCATTTTTAAACCCGATTTTTGACCTATTTCAAATTATTTTTTATTTTATTTATATTTCGTGTTTTGATTGGTATGCATGTAGCTCTTTACCTTTTTATTTTGAGTATTATTACATGTATGTGGTTTTTTCTAATGGTTTTGATGTTTAGATTTGATTTTATTGGACATTTGAGGCTTTTTGTTCAATTTGTATAAAATAAGTAAATGTTTGAAGTAATATGATTATATATATGTATATTTGTAAAATAAAAGTTATGAAAATATGTATTTGTCCTTACATTTGGTTGTCTATGCATGTATTTTGAGAAGGACTATATTGTGTTATTTGTTTTTATATTTGTACTTTTTTATTGGGTGAAAAATTTTACATTTATACTTCTTCGGAGTGAAAATTTTTTATATTTTTTTGATAGAAAAGAAAAGCTTTGAACATTTATTACAAAGTTCCCCAATTTGATATTTCATTACGAGCCTTTTAAGGAATTGAACAGAAATAATAAATTTAAATATTTTGATATATTTAGACAAATTTAGAAATTACGTCAATCATTTACAGGTGGTAAAAAAAATTGTATTTGATCCCGTCCATAGGGAGAAATGTGTAGACGCCCTCCTATGGATCTATATAGTAATGATTCTACCAAATATTATTAGAAGTATCAGTACTGTATAAATGATCTTTGTCCCTGGATTTCAAATTTGGCATATTTTGAATTTTTGTTATTCTTCTTACATTTGATTTGTTATTTTAGATATTTGACCTTTGAGATTTGCAGGATTTGTTTAATATTCAAATTTATTTGATTTTGGAAATTGGCATTTGGATTTTGAGACTTTTGATAATTTTGTACATTTAAACTATATGTCACTCATATATAACTTACAAATTTTATGTACAAAATCATATTTGAATATAGAATAATTTGGTGTTTGATAAAGTTGGACATTTGACATGTTGGGCCTTTGATTTGTGTTGAACTTTTGCATATGTTTTATTATTTTTGTTTCTTCTCTCTGATTTATATATATGTTTGTTTCATTATATATATATGTCAATACTTATTAAGCATTTGGCTTATAATTTTATTATTTCTAACCTTTTCACATTAGAGAACTATATGAATTGCCCTGTACGGGGCTTGGACAATGACAATTAGAGAGATTTGATTTGTGCTTTTTTTGCACTTAGAGTTATATTATGGACTTGTATTTGAATTTTGGTTATTTTTTGAGGAAATTATGTATGTGTTGATTCGTGTTGAAGATTTATTCAGTTTGTTTTAATGTCGGATTAATAATTATATATAACTATACCAGTTTGACATTGTAATTATGAAGCATTTTAAACTACACCCTGGACCTTTGATCATATGTCTTTTGGGCACAACCTCTCTACCCAAAATAAACAGGTACACGTATCAGAGGCCGGTTAAGCGTCCTCAACCCGATGTGACCTGATTCACAATTAACATTGATCCAATCTTTCATTTAACTTTAAAACTTTTTCTCCTTAACTTACTTAATTATAATTAAATTTATAACTTTCTCTTCCTCCTTGGTAACAGTTCCACCACTTGGATATTAGAAATCTAAATAATTATTAGTACCTAATATTTTTACTATATTTTATACCTACACATCCACAATGTTTTTAATAGGAAATTATATAATATATATAAATATATATGTGATTTTATTTTTATTTTTAAAAAATTCTGTTTTTTTATTTATATTATTAACTTTTATTTAGGTATTAATTTTATTGTAGGAAAACTTTTATCAAAATATTTCATTAAGAATTCTAAAATTTGACAGTCATCTTAGACTCTTTACACCTTTAAAGTTTTATGACATCGAATATGTGATAATGTATGATTTAAAATGTGATCAATATAAATAATATCTAGGTAGAATAAAGTTGGAGCTATAATAATGTTTTAAAATAGAATAGAAAAATAGAAGGTGGAAATATTGAATTCAAAATCTAATACAGATCAATACTTGACTGACACCATAATAAATAATATGATAATATTACAAATATAGAAAGAAACTAATATTGGGAAAATATATAAAAACATTTTAAAATTTTTCTATTGTTTATTTTATTCTCAATCTTTTTTTTTTCAATTTTATTCTTAAATTTAATATGCCTAAGCTTTTCAAATCGGTGCATATTGCTATTCCAATATAAACGGCTTGCTTTCCTTTTATTGAGAAAGAAAAAAAAAATACATGGCTTTTTTTTTTTTTTTAATGGTACAAACGAGTTCCCTATACCTGGTTGCTTGATGTTAATTCTTGAAGCTTAACAGGGAAGGCTTGATTGGTGGTGCCATATCCTCCGTCAATTACAATATTTTGCCCGCTAATAATTCTTGACTCGTCACTTGCCAAAAATAAAGCTGTATTTGCCACATCCTCCTCCTCAAGCACTGCTTCTTTTAAAATCGAAAATGACTCGTAAAGCTTCTTGGCCGTAGTCGTATCGATGTTCAACGCATTTGTTACTAATGGAGTGGCAACGAGAGCAGGCGATATGCAATTCACTCTTATCCCATATTTTCCTAAGTCTACACATAAATTCCTCGCTAGACCTACAATAGCAACCTTCGATACAGTATAAGCATGAGAACCTATGCCTGAGGTTACAGATAAATTGCTCGCTGTGAAGAGAATAACACCTTTCCTTACTGGAACCATAACTCTTGCTGCGTGCTTTGCACATAAAAACCCACCATGAAGATTCACGTCAATAACCCTTTTAAAATCATCGGTTTTTGCATCGATGATTGATGTTGTATTAAATTGGCCAGCTATTCCAGCATTACTATACATTATGTCAAGTTTTCCATACTTTGACATAGCTGTGTCAACAAGGTTTTTGACATCAGTCTCATTAGTAACATCGCAATGGATATAAGAGATATTTTCAGAAACTATATCATTGCAGAGGGATGCACCAAGATCATCTTGAACATCGGCAACGATGACCTTTGCACCATGATAGACAAACAACCTTGCAGCGTATGCACCGAAGCCACTGGCTCCGCCAGTTATAATTGCAACTTTGCCTTCTAATCTGAAAAAATCAAGCTTCCGTGTAAGTGGTGGTTGCATGTATTAGAGGGAGGGTCAATTAACCACACTCATAAAAACTTATATCTAAATAAAAAAAAAAATAGATATAAATATATTAATAATTAAATTGAAAAATTTTAATTAATCATATGACATTAATTTAATAATTACTGTAACTTACATATCTTTATAAAATTAGTAGATTTTGATTTTTAATAAAATAAAATATAATTAGTTTATATTTATTTCATTAAAAATATTAAATCTATATAATTATTGATCGGATTGAAAAATTTTCTGAGATCCTACCTGGCTACCATGTTCATTAATGAATTATTGTTATTCATTGCCACTTATTTAGATGCTTTCATCATTGTCATTTTATTATTGAAAGTTTCTTTATACTTTAACATAATGTCGTCTTTTAAGTCGTAATAAATCGACTTTATTACTTTCAAGACTCAGTACCTCATGGGCCCAAGGGAAAATACTGAAATGAATCATGATTTATAAATAAATATTTATTTTATTGATATATTGGAGTATTATAACTTGATGGTCACTAAACCGGTTTTATATATGAGAATTTACTGCCGCATTTTTTTCACTTAATGTTAATTCATTTTATGAATTTAATTTAATATAATTTTATCAAATATATATATATATATATGATTAAAGTAACTCTACTTTGATATAAAATCATCATCATATGCAACACAAAAAATATATATGTATAGTAGTATTTTAAAAACATCTCAAAACATTCTTAGAATAAATTTAATAATATAATATCTTATTTATTAAATAATACTAATAAATTTATATAATAATAGATAAATGAAGCAGTATATCACATGGTTTATATACTTATTTCTACATAAAAATAAAGTAATATATTGAAATTAAAATTACAAGTACACTTGCCTTTTGCCCGTGGAGGTTGCAGATGCAGGCGGAGAACTGCTCATCCCTTCCACCTCGATATTGGTGCAAGCAAAGCGTTGATGAGTTTATGTATGAATGAGTTCTTTGCCTCTTCAAGACGCCATTTATAGAGTTGGAACACCCAGAAATAATGTGTTTTCCTCTTGTAATCATTGATTGCTAGCTAGTCAAGAAAATTGATTTTCCATCTACTAGTCAATGGAAATTGTTACAGTGATAGCACTGTACCAACAAATATATATATATATATATATATTAACACTGGGCTGATTATTAGAATATGCCATTTTTTTATGAGTTTTATACCCATTATTTATTTATTTATTTATTTATTTATTTATTTATTTTTGGATTTTGCTTCTAATAGGGCATTCGAGAGAGAGTTTGAGCAAGTCACTCTAGAATGATGATTTTATGGGAGGAGTTTGCCATAACTGCTGATCAGGCATTTGACTTTAGATTGATTTTGCATGATGTTCATAGGACAGGCACCCGAAAGAAAAGCTTTCAAAATGATTTCGCATGAGGCATCCATGATTATCGCTTGAGTGATTGCTTTGGGCATAAATGGCTACATGTTTTTTAGGCTAAACATTTAAGAAATAATTTCGGCTATTTTATTATTTTTCAATTTGGAGCAAACTATTTTAGTTTTAACATAAAATGTTTATACAAATTATTTTTATCTCTATTTTCATCGTACTTGTTAATTGCTCTAGTTGTTTGCGGGCTTGTTGCAACAAGTACATAAGGTGGAGACATATTTTAGATATTAATTTTTTTTATAGATTTTTCTTTATTTAAATATAATTTTCACATAAAATTAGCATGTTTGAATTAAGTAATTAATATATTTTATTATTTTGCCTTGTTATGGTTCAAACAAAGAGGAGTATTATTTGACTATTATAGATATTTATTCTCAACTTTTATTGGGTAAAATATTAATGTACCTCCTAATAAGTGGTTTGAATGAATTCTTAGCCTAACCAATAGCCCCCTAATAGAGTCCGTACACTAGAAAGAAAGATCGGGCAAGAAGAAAATATTCAAAAATAATTTGTCTATTTTCAATGATTATTTTTGCTAGCTAGTGAAAAATTGATACATTTTCAAATTTTCTATCTACTAGTGAATGAGAATTGTCACAAGGATATTAAATTACTATCATAATATTATTTTAAAAGATTGATATTTTTATTGTCATAACCCAAAACAAGTAGATAATAAAATAATATCATAATAAAACTTAACTAAATCGAGTATCAAATTAAAATTTTTTAACTTTGATTTGAATCTTGATTTAGCCTAGCCAATTGCCCCTTTATAGATTCAATATACTTAAAAAAAAAAGATAGCGTAAGGAGAACATATTCAAAAATAATTTGTTTGATGATTATCTTTCCTAGCTAGCGGAAGATTGGTAGATTTTCGAATTTTCTATCTACTAGTCAATGGGAATTGCCACAACGATATTAACTTATTGTCATAACATTATTATGACAGTGTGGTATACCATATTTTTAATTGAAAATTTGGTAGAGTTTCAATCATAATACGATCATCAGCCTAATACAAAAACCTATAATTACCCTACACAATATACATAATTCACAATTTTTATAAATACAGGATCCAAAAGTCACAAAACTACACATGGTACCAACGTCATGACTCCGGTATGACATTGGCTTAGAGTAGATGCCACTTGATGCCTATACAAACCATAAAAAATTGTGAAAGTATTCACAACCATCAATTACAGCGGGAGCTACACTATATGTACATCATCAGATATACAACTACATTAATATACAAATCCTCTACAAAATATGCAAATGTACTACATAAGAGTACAAAAATTACAAAAACTAAGTCCTCAAAGGCTATTCTCCAAGATCTTCATGTCTAGCCGATTTCTAATCCTCTACCCCGTTTTATCGGGTATAAGTTTGTACTCATCTGAAAAAAAAAAAAAATAGTAAGGGTGAACCAAATACTCAACAAGTGCAATATAATCAAGTGTAATAAATAATATATTTAAAACGGAACATTGAAGAGGATATGAGCATGATATATGATGTATAATATGAAACGTGAATAAATACATTTTTGAAATATAGATAACATTTTATATTTTATCTTTCTTTCCTAAGGGTTCCATAACATATATAAATTTCTTTATCTTTGCGGATCAAAACTAGTAGACCTTACAGCTAATGGTATGGTAGAACGAGGAAAGAAATATGTATGCTTCCATACATTCTAAGGCACTACCCATGCCATTCAACACCGATACATTCTACTATAATACACTTGATCCATCAGGGATCAACCCAAATGATATGGTCGACAATCTACCATTAATCTTTGAAGGTTATTTTCACATATCTCATTTCGGCAGTTATCGATCACTTCTAAGTCAAACGCTCCACGAACATTGCAAATCCTTGAGGGAGAGCTAACGGATACCATATCGGATTTAGCTATACCCAAAAAAACTGCCCACCCACATGACATCGATCAGTCTTTCCTAAATTAGCCATTGCTCAAATCTCTACAGGACCACATTCATACTACTGAAGAATTCACATGCCCAATACAACATCTTCCCTTACCGAAACTCACACTTTAACTTCAATCGAACACATGGCTAACAGTCTTTCTAATTCATGACATAGTCCTCAAACAAAGTTCACACTCCCCATGATTCTTTGAATTCATCAATGAGGCCATCACAATACTGATCCAAATCTGATCGAAAGATCTAACCTATAAAATTCACAAATATGTTAATGAATCTACAAACCCAAACGGTATTACCAGAACGTGTAACGACCATGTCTTAATCCTGAACGCTTCCACTAGCATAACTCTCATTCATTTACAATTCACAATATCCCGATTACAGATTGACCTTTGAAAGCTCCAGACCTTAGAAAAAGGTCAAATGATTCATCTATTCGTTCGCAGTGTTCATTTATCAAATCATTCATTCTCGAACAACCTAAATTTCAACCATCCATAAATAACCTTATTGGTTCACCTTACTCATCTCAAAGGTTCTAGAGCATCCTACAGTCTTATACAAAATCCTTAAAAAAAATCAGTGTTGATTCCGACATAACCTCGAATTACTGATCGAAAGATCAATCAACCTAATATTTTTCCTAGGAACATCCTCAAATACTTATACCATCAAGACTTCTTGGTGACCAAAAGATGACTCCTAGATATGGTCTCATTTGCTAAATAAACTAGATGCATATTCTCATCAAATGATCTATAGGCAAAACGATAATAATTTTCTAATATCTTGACCAATTCTGCCTCATATCAAAATTTTCACAACCTGAACGAAAAGTATAATATCCTTACCAACACAATCCATATTGGCACGGTGACTCATCAACCAAATCATCACTAATCATATCAAAGATCGGTGCCATAAAATAAATCACATCAACACAACCAATCATACCTACGGACCCAATGAAATGTTATAGACTTCAATACCACTAGTATCAAGCCTAGATCCTTAGATAAATAAATAAACTTAGGAATCACAAATGAAGATATAGATTTGAAATTCCAAAACGATACATGTGCAACAATGTCAAACCCAGGAATCTTACCTTTTACCACGGAAGATGACACTCTACACCTTAAGTTATCACCGAAAAACCTTGATCTAAGGCACTGGACTTCTTCACTGTCCGATCCATAGATAAGGACAATCCTTGATCATGTGGTCGAACCGTCCATAACTTGAATCATACACCCAAAACTCGTTGGGAAGAATAATAATCCATAAAAGTATTCACGGACATATTCTATGATATCTCTTTATCCTCTCAACTTATGATTCTTTTCACGTCAACCACCCAAGGTTAACTTCCTCTTCTATCTTATATGGGGCATTATTACCTTTTCTTCTTCCAAACATTGGATCACCGTCAATACCATCTTAATTCTCAGGATCCATATCTCAACCTCTATAGAATCCGAGCTACTCAAAAAGTTTAAACATTTAATCATTACTAAATCCATTATAAATCGGCATCCTTGGATTTGCTATACCAAAAATTGACTCCAAATTATTTTGACCTCGAGCCACCAATTCGACCTTATCCATCATACCTGCTATGTTATTCAAGCATCTCTTCTTAGCGAATTATTAGCCTGTGGACCTCAACCCAGAGTCAATTAAGCTTAAACTTCAAACTAAAATCAATTAAGTTAGGCCATGAATCGACGCTAATCAACTCAAACACTAAATCAACATCAATCAAATTTAAACCTTAAGGCATCTCCCTATAATTCTTCCCTTCATATCCGCCTGATCCCCAATCTTTATCACGTAGTACGAACTCACTCATAAATTTTGGGACCCTTTCTCGAGCAAACCGGTCATAAGTAGACACCCCAGGCTTAGCAGAGATTTAAACTAAAGCCGGAACTAAAACTGAAATTAGGTTTCACTACCCCATTGACTCTATAACGTCATCTATCCTCCCCAAACAAAATTATACACTCCTTTCGATCTCATGGTCGACCAACACTAGGAGTAGACCTTCATCTAGGAGCTATTATGATTGCTAATATCCTTTTTGAAATCAAACAACACAGGTTAGGTTGCGCTTAGGACACTAACTAGAACAATGCAGGATAGACAATCAAACTAAACCACCAATCCTAACTTAGTTCTAGCCTAAGTTATTGGACTAGGATAACTACAACTATTCGGTCTAACTTAAACATCCTACACCTTCATCTATTTATTTAATCTTTCTTATTTTAATCTAAACTTTCGCATAAGATTCAAATCAAACCTAAGGCATCTCTTTCTCTTTGATACTAATTGTGACGTATCATATTTTTAATCGAAAATCTGATAGAGTTTTGACTGTAATACAATTGTCAGCCCAATATAAAAACCTAAAATTACCTTGTACAATATATATAATCCACAACTTTTACAAACATAGATCCAAAAATCCACAAAACCACACGTGTCATAAATGTCATAATTCTAGTATGATGTTGGCTCAAAATAGATGCCACTAGGTGTCTATACAAACCATAAAAACATATAGAAGCATTTACAACCATCAATTACAGCGGAAACTACACCACATGTACATAATCAGATATACAACTATATCAATATATAAATCTTTCACAAAATATACAAATGTACTACATAAGGGTATAAAAATTACTAAAAACTAAGTCCTCAAAGTTACTCTCTAATATCTTTATGGCTAGCCAACTTTTAATCCTCTACCCTACTCTATCGGGTATAAGGTCGTACTAATTTGGAGATAAGAAAAACAGTAAGGGTGAGCCAAATGCTTAACAAGTATAATATAATCAAGGATAATATACAATATATTTAAAACGGAACAGGGAAGGGGATAGGAGTATGATATACGATGCATAACATGAAACGTGAACAAATACATTTTCGAAATATAAATAACTTTTCATATTTTATCTTTTTTTCTGAGGGTTCCATAATATGTATAAATTTTTTTTTATCTTTACGGATTAGGGCTGGTAGACCTTACTAACTAATTATAAGGTGCTGGTTTTCACGATGTGGTAAATACGAGTGGTGAGGTTTCAGATTCTAAAATATAGGAATTGGAAGACAATTAAGTTAAAATATGAGAATTAAAGTCAAAGGGTACGTAAGAAATCAAATTGAAAAGCCCAAAAATTCAATATTGGCAAAATCGGAAACCAAAAATATAAATCGCAAAATGTTAATCTGCAAATAAGATTTTAAATTTTAAATTATGATAATAATGATTTATTAAGGTTATATAATCAAAATTAGGGTTTAAGGATGTGAAGAATTGGGTTAGAATGGTCAAAATGAGTCCCATACGGCACGAAATCGAAGTTTATATGCTCTAGGCTTGACGTAGGCTTGACGAGTGCCTCCTGAGCACCCAACTAGCGCCCGAGGCACCACCCGAGTGGGAAAAATAGAATCCGGTGCACAAAAGGCACTCGAGGTGCTCCCAAGGTGTGAAAACCAGAATGGCACGCTCGATGCTCGCCCGATAAGTACTCGAGCGCGGCGCTTTGGGTATCTTGGCATCCAATGATCGCTCAAGCAGAACGCCACTTGAGCGCCATTACACGTATAAAAACGTATGAGGGTTTTCTTCCGTGTATTTTTCGGTCGATTTTTGGGTTTAGAGAGAGAGAGAGAGAGAATGAAGAACTAGAGAGAGAAGGAGGGATCAAAGCCCAAGAGTCCAAATCCGTTTGAGAACCAGTTAGAAAGGTGATAGATCGGGATAAAGAAAGTACACTCATATCCTTTTCTTTTATTTTCTTTCACTTTTATTCCTTTTTTTTGGGTATCATCGTTCCGATACCCGGTTAGGTTATATTTTGTAGTCCCCAAGACCCAAGCATGCATATATGTGAATTCCATACTCAAATTCGTAATTTTGATAGATTTTTGGACAAGGAACCCTAACCCCCATGTCCGGATGAATTTAACCGGAAATTTTAGAAAATTTTCTTCATATGATCACCCATGTCATGGATATGCTAAGCTATTGTTTAGGTTCTGAATTTATAGTTTTACACGATTTTTGGATACACCGAACCCTAACCCATGCCCGAATTATAATTTTCCATTTAATTTGATTCTCATGCATGATTTAGGTTTAATTATAATTAACTCATATCTTAAATGTAAGCAATTATAAATTTGGCGTCTGATTTTGAAGTTTTGAACAGTTTAGAGCATTCAGAAATCAAAATCCGATTGCGGTCACTATTCATCCAAAATTAATAAGTATTTTTACATGTTTTCGCTTTATTTAATTGCCTTTAGTTTATGTGTAGTTGCCTATACTTAATTGTGCATTCCAAAAAATGTTATCATTAAGAAATTTCCAAGAGAATCATTATCTGAAACCCTAAAGTCGAATTGGGCTCTCGACGGTAAGAATTTTCAATCTTTTCTAATGTTTATGATATTTGTACATAAAGATAAGTTATGAGAAGACTTAAATTCAAAAGTAAGATCAAATGTATACGAATATTTGGAGGAAAATTCTCTACTTTGGGTATATGATGGATTTGTTTTCCCAAATGGAGATATTTGTGAAAGATGTTTAGTAGATCTTCCCTCAAAAGAATAAGAAATCATGAAATTAGGACCACAAATTCATATTACGAAGGGTAACATCCCCAAACATGTCACTAGTATGACAGTGAAAACTCAAGGATTTATCCTGGCCGCTTGTTGTAGCGGGTGATACTCCTGATATGCCTTAAGACGTTACAGTGGTGATCAAGGATAGCTCTATCCATAGAGTGATACGTGGACCGCCCTTCCTCGGGGCGTTAATTTTAGAGGATAGAAATTTTTGATGATCCTTCCCTCGAGGTGGAGATTTTGGAGAATGAGAACTTAATAAGAACTTTTAAACTTTTAGCCTTTGATTGTGTAGAGTGAAAACAATCTGTCCTCGATCATTCGCTCTCTTGGCTAGTTGGGCCTACTGGCTCGGGTCTACAAAGATGAATAATTATACTTAATCTATATTTTAAAGAAAATAAGAATAAAAGAAAGAAGTAAATTATATTGTAAGCATATTTGATCATGTTTAAGTTCATGTATCTCCTTCATGCTCATATATTCTTTTTCTGCTTAACCTTAGTTATATTATTTACTGTTTTGTATATGATGCACTTGTTGAGTTGTTAGCTAACCATTACTTCTTCTTTCTTCCAAATGAGATCCACGAGTTGACAACCGATTAGATAGAGCAGGCAAAGTGATTTTGCTTAAGGAGACTTGTCAGACTTCGGAGACTTGGAAATTAGGATATGGTTAATGTAATGAAATATAAATAGCTGAGTTAAATTAATTTTATGCATTAAATTGTGGCATGATACGTTACATGTTATGGATCATTGTTATGCTTATGTAGGTTGTGTATGGATGTAGTTCTGCTTCCGTATTTTTGATTTTGGATTTGTTTAGGCTCCTAGATGGCATATCAATTTAGATCCAACATAATAGTATGAGGTCACTGTGTTTGAGCCATGGATGAATAGCATGTGATGTTGATCCTATGTATGTGTTGTGAAAAATATTTTGAGGTCCATCTATTGTATGTCTTGTATAGATTTTAATTTATAGGTTATATATTTAGCTTTTGTCAATATTTAGGGGAGATTTTCCCAATTTTTTATAGAAATTATTACATTAAATGAAATAGTGTATTAGTTTTATTTATAAGTGTGGTCATCAACGGAGGTCATTAGTGGATTATGACCCGTTCCATCACAAATAGTATCAAAGAAAAAAGATACCTTAGGATTGATTTGAATCCTATGCGGAAGTTTAGGATAGAGTAAGATAGATTGTTTAAGTAGATTAGAGCGTGCGATGATTAAGTAGCCGGGATAGTTCTAATTATCCTAGTTTTAATGACTTAGGTTAGAACTTAGTCAGGATCGAGAGTTTGGAGTAACTATCTGGTTGCGGGATTCTAGTCAGTGTCTTAATTAAGTTACGGTGTTCTCTTGGGCTAGGGCTAAATTAGGATTCGTTAATTATGTCTGACTGCCTTGACAAAGGTTGACGCGTGCAGCTGGTCAACCACGTGATAGAGGAGTTGAGTATATGAATTTGCTTGGAAAGATGGTAAGACTGGAAGGCTTTGGAGGATTTAGTCTAGACAAGGGCTAGAAGAAAGAGAACCTGTAGGGAGATACCTTAAGGCTTGTCTCGAATTAACCTTCCAAGGACAAGAAAAGGTGACATTTAAATAGCATACCTAGTGAGACAGACAAGGTGGAATCGACGGCTCAAGGTCAGGACAACTCGAAGTCGATTTCTGGTGTTAGTAAATCCAAGAATCTCGATTTGTGATCGATTTAATAATGATCAAGTGTTTAAGTTTTTGGGTGGTTTAGATCCCGCAGAAGTTGAAGTGGGGATCTTAAGAATTAAAATAGTGTTGCAGTGACCTAATGTTTGGGAGGAGATAAGTCAATATCTGCCTCACTGAAGTTAGAAGGCAAGACCAACCATGGGCAGTTGATGAGAAAAAGAGTCATGAGCCGGGAGGAATAAGATATGTTGTGGTGTAATTTCATTATATTTTCTCAGCTTACTCATTTGTTCGAGGACTATAAGCTTGTATTAGTTATATCGATGTCTATGACATTTCGGGTCTGTAGGTGTAATGGGTTGGGCTAAGTTGACTTGTTCAGCAGCGCCAATCCTCAACATGATATTAGTGATGATTGGTTAGTCGAGGTATAAGGAAATAAGAGTCGTGGTGCCCACAAGCCATGATGGGGATATGTGTCTAAATCATTGAACAAACAAGACCACCCCTTGAAGACATTTGGTGGTCACTAAGGAATTTAGCTGTGTAAGTCTTGAGGATATTCCCCGAAGGAAAAGATTAGGCTAATTCGTCCTTGATAGGTAACATAAGGTTATGTGGGAATCAACCCTAACTTTTGAGGATTTTGTATGGAATTGAAGGAGCATTGATTAGGAGCTGTTATTAATACTTTAGAGCATCTGGGGTAGTATGATTAGTTGATAAGGTCATTTGTAGATGATTGAGTAATTGGTTATTCGGGTGATTAATGTTTTGATAAACGGGCACTATAAATAAATAGGTGAAACTTTTTGATCTATTGCAAGGGTTTGATGACTTTTAAGGTTGATCTGTGCTCATAGCATTGTTGATTGTGAAAATTGAGAATTGTACTTGTGGTAGCAATCGAGAAAAGATGTGGTTGTTGCAAGTTCCGATGATGCCGTTTGGGTTGTAGATTCATTGGCATATCTATGAATTTTATGGGTTCAATCTTTCAGCCATATTTGGATAAGTATTTGGATGGCCTTAACGAGGAACTGAAAGTATCATCGGGAGTATGAACTTTATTTGAGGGTTGTGTCATGGATTAATGAGGCTGTTAGCTGTATGCTCAATTGAGGTCAGAGCATAAGTTTCGGTAAGGGAAGAGGTCGTATTGGCTATGTAAATTCTTTGGTAGCACAAATGTGGTCCCATAGGGATTTGAGTGATGGCTCATTTAAGAAGAATTAATTGATGTTGCGAAAGCACACGTTTCTCTTAGGTCTAGGTGAATTTGGGAGGATGTTCGTTAAGTGTTCCTCGAGGTTTTGCAATGTTTGCAGAGCCTTGACTGAGAAGCAATCGACATTTGTCAGAAATAAGGTATGAAGGAATAACCTTCTAGGTTTGAATGGTGATTGTTGATCATGTCATTTGGGTGATCCTTGATGGATCAAGTGTACTGTTGTAGTATGAGATGCCTTGAGGAAAAATTTAGAATTATGCTTTTCCTACCATAGTTGTAGGTGATTGCCCATTTGATTAAGTAGAGGAGAAGCCCATGATCAAAATTACTCCAACCATGATCTGGAGTTAACAATTGAGATCTCTATTTTAAGGACTTATAGGTGTATATTATTGCTGATAATTGAATGTCAGGAATCTTCATATTGTGTATTGCCTTAGTGTATCATGGGGGATGTTCTGGGGTGAATCTCGAGTAACTCCTGATATCTAAGCGAAGCGGGTGCTCAGCCTTTGGTTTTTGGCGGAAGAGGTGCCTCCTAATTAGTGAGGTCATGGAATTATGAGATGAAAAGCCCCCGACCGTTTCAGTTTCGAAGTTGTTAGGATGGCAAGGATTAAGGGTACTATTTGAATAATTGTGAAAGTGGCAGACTAGGATAGCCCACTTATCGTGATTTGGATGATACGTTTGGATGGAATAGGTTGGCTCGCCGATATGTCGACGGGACGATAAGTTGCTAATTATTTGAGTTTCAAGATTTTGGTAGTGACTTATGACGGTACTAAAGAAAAAAAAATTTTTAAATGATTGCTTCAATTGTATTTCCTAGGTTAGTTGTAATATGAGGATTTTAGACTTTGCCTTGGTCGTATCAATATCCTTTGGGATTTTTCCTAGGATTATAACTGCTAGGTAACCAAGGTGTCTAATTTGAATCAATAGTTATGAGACGCAAGAGGATTCTTAATATCCTAATGAATGGTTAATTAAGTTGAGAATTCTTAATGGTTAATTGATATGAAAGCATTGGATGTTGAGGATCTGGATAATTCAAATGGATAAGCTTCTCTAGGGTAAATCTCCAATCAAGGATATATTTTGAAGCACTACAAAGAGTCTGGAAAGATTAACCCCCCTCCTATTGTTGGAATTTGAGGTTTGTTAAATTTCGAGAACGAAGTTTCAATAAGTCGGCGAGAATTATAAGGTGCCGGTTCCACAATGTGGTAAATATGAGTGGTGAGGTTTTGGATTCTAAAAAATAGTAATTGGAAGGTAATTAAGTTAAAATAGGAGAATTGCGATCAAAGGGTACGAGAGTAATCGAATTGAAAAGCCCAAAGATCCGGAATTGGCAAAATCGGGAACCGAAATTGTATACCATGAAATGTTAATCCATAAATAAGATTTTGAGTTTTAAATTATGATAATCATGACTTATTAAGGTTATATAATCAAAATTAGAGTCCAAGGATGTGAAAAATTAGATTAGAAGGGTCAAAACGGGTTCCGAACGGTACAAAAAAGAAGTTTGCATGCTATAGGCTTGACACGGGCCTGATGAGCACTTGATGAGCGCCCGAGGAGCAACCCAAGTGTGAAAAACAAAACCCGGCACCTGAAGAGCGCTTGAGGTGCTCTCGGGGTGTGAAAACCAGAATGGCATGCTCGATGCTCGTCCGATGAGCGCTCGAGCGTGGCCCTTTGGGTATCTTAGCGCCCGAAGCACTCGAGCACCATTATGTGTATAAAAGCACGTGAGGGTTTTCTCTCGTGCATTTTTCAGCTGATTTTTGGGTTTAGAGAGAGAGAGAACTAGGAACTAGAGAGAGAAGGAGGATATCGAAACCCATAAGTCCAAATCTGTCCAAGAGCTAGTTAGAAATGTGATAGATGAGGCAAGTGCACTAATACCCTCCTCTTTCATTTTTTTACACTTTTATTCCGTTTTCTTTGGGTATCATTATTTCGATACCTAGTTAGATTTATATTTTATAGTTTCCAAGACCCAAGCATGCATATATGTGAATCCCATGCCCAAATCCATAATTTTGATAGGTTTTTCAGACAAGGAACCCTAACCCCCACGTCTGGATGAATTTACCCACAAATTTTGTGGCTTTTGCTTAATTTGGGTCTAGAATACGATCACCCATGCCATGGATATGCTAAGCTATTGTTTGAGTATCCGAATTTATAGTTTTACACGGTTTTTGGGTACACCAAACCCTAACCCATGCCCGAATTGTAATTTTCTGTTTAATTTGATTCCCGTGCATAAGTTAGCTTTAATTATAATTAACTCATATCTTGAATGTAAGCAATTATAAATTTGACGTCCGATTTCCAAGTTCTAAACCGTTTGGAGCATCCGGGAACCCAAATTCGATCGCGGTCACTGTTCATCCGAAATTAATGAGTATTTTTACATATTTTTGCTTTGTTTAATTGCATTCAGTTTATGTGTAGTTGTCTATACTTAATTGTGCATTCCAAAAAATGTTATCATTAAGAAATTTTGAAGAGAATTGTTATTTGAAATGCTAAAGTTGAATTGAGCTCCCGATGGTAAGAATTTCCAATCTTCTCTATATTTATAATATTCGTACATAAAGATAAGTCATGAGAAGAGTTAAATCCGAAAGCAAGATAAAATGTATATGAATATTTGGAGGAAAATTCCACACTTTGGGTATATGATAGATTTGTTCTCCCAAATTGAGATATTTTGAGAGATATTTGGTGGATCTTCTCTCAAAAGAATAAAAAATCATAAAACTAATACCATGGATTCATATTATGAAGCATAACATCCCGAGGCATGTCACAAGTATGACGGTGGAGATTCAAGGATTTGTCCTGACCGCTTGTTGTAGCGGGTGATACTTCTGACATGCCTTAAGATGTTATAGTGGTGATTGATGATAGCTCCATCTATAGAGTGATATGTGAACTGTCCTTCCTTGGGGCGTTAATTTTGGAGGATAGAAATTTGGATGATCCTGCCCTCGGGATAGAGATTTTGGAGAATGAGAACTTAATGAGAACTTTTGAATTTTTAGCCTTTGATTGTGTGGAGTGAACACAATCTGTTATCAATCATTCACTCCCTTGACTAGTAAGGCTTACTGGTCTGGGTCTATAAAGATGAATAATTATACTTAATCTATATTTTAAAGAAAATACAAATAAAAGAAAGAAGTAAATTGTATTCTAAGCATATTTGATCATGTTTAAGTTCGTACATCTCCTTCATGCTCATATATTCTTTTTCTGCTTAACCTTACTTATATTATTTACTGCCTTATATATGATGCACTTGCTGAACTGTTAGTTCACCCTTACTTTTTTTTCTTTCCAAATGAGATCCACGAGTTGACGTCTGATTAGATAGAGTAAGGAGAGTGATTTTGCTTAAGGAGACTTGTTAGACTTTAGAGACTTGGAAGTTAGGATGTGGTTAATGTAATGAAATGTAAATAGCGGATTTAAATTAATTTTATGTATTAAATTGTGGCATGATACGTTACATGTTGTTATGGATCATTGTTATGTTTCCGCAGGTTGTGTATGGATGTAGTTTTGCTTCCGTATTTTTTATTTTGGATTTGTTTAGGCTCCTAGATGGCATCTCTATTTATATCTAATATAGTAGTCTGAGGTCACAGTGTCAGAGCCATGGATGAATGGCATGTGATATTGATCCTGTGCATGTGTTGTGGAAAATATTTTGAGGTCTATCTATTATATGTCTTGTACAGGTTTTAATTTACAAGTTGTATATTTGGTTTTTGTCCATATTTAGGGAAGACTCTGCCCAATTTTCTGCAGAAATTATTGCATTAAATGAAATAGTGTATTAGTTTCATTTGTAAGTATGATCATCGACGGAGGTCATTAGTGGATTATGACCCGTTCCGTCACATTAATGGTGTAGTAGAACGAGAAAATGAATGTGTATACTTTCACACATTCTAAGGTGCAACCCACACTGTTCAACACCCCGTAGTGAGTGGTATACCTTTAACTCAATATACGGGGCCATATCACATATGCCATAATATCCCCCATGACCCAGAGGCAATCATTGGATTTTCACAGTAATATCTTAAGGCATGCCAAGAAATATCACCCATTACAATACACGGTCAGAATAATCATTAAATTTTTACCGTAATATCTATGACATGTTAGAAAATATTACCCTCTAAAATATAAGTCTATGGTCCAGGTTTTACAATTTCTTATTCTTTGAGAAAAAGTTCACCAAACTTCTTTCATAAAGTTTTCACTCTGGGAGAACGAATCATTCATATATCAAAATTTGGCATTTTCTTTGTATAATTAGATATCTTGCTTAATTCTTATATATAGATACGGATAATTATTTCTTATGGGCTTAAGTCTTCATGTGACTTTAAACATATGCGTAATTTAACATGATACTTTGGAACAATTAGGAAATCCTTACCACATTGGGTCAAACGTTAGTTTAGAGTTTCAGACGATAATTCCTTCATAAACGGTTCACAATAATATTTTTAAAACATACAATTGAATATATACAATTATATATAATTTAAATATCAATTAAACAAAATGAAATCATGTAAAAATACCAAAATAGCTTGGGTGAACAGTGTCAGCATGGGTATTGGTGTCTCGTATATGCAAAATCAGACTAAACTTGGAAAATCAGGAACCTTATTGGTAAATAACCATATTCAAGACATGAGTTTTCATTATCTAAATCCAAATCTTGTATAAAATTCAAAATAATTGGTTAAACGTGGTCCGGGAGCGGGTTAGGGTTCCGGCGAACAAAATTTCACTTAAAACTACCAAATTGGATATACAATCGATAAATTAACATATACAAGGTATGGATAATGATATTCTAGAGCCAATTTAGCCAAAAACCCCAAAAATCGGAGGGTGAGGCATCCGGGCGTGGGTTAGGATTTTGAGGCGTATAAGAATTGCATGAAACCATGAATCGGGCTACAAATCGGTGAATACTTGTGCTTGGGTCATGGGTTTCACAAAATATAAGCATGAGTTAAGTACGGGGACAAAAATACTTGAGAAAAACCGAATGAAAACTAAAAAGAGAGAATGAAAAGGGTATGAATACACTTGTCTCGACCCGATCTATCACTTCTCTAATTAACTTCGAGCCGGACTCAAACCCGGGAGCCTTGATCTCTCCTCTCTCTCTTCTCCCTTTCTCTCTCTCTCCTCTCTCCCTCTCTCTCTCTCCTCTCTTTTCTTTCCGAACCCCTGCTTCCCGTTTCTATTTTCCCTTCTTCTTATTATTTGTTATTCTTATTATATATATATATATTCTGTTTCTTTTATTCTAAAACCTAATTCGATACTCGGACGACAATATAGGTGCACTTCAGGTATTGGCCCAACTAATTCAAACATCCATCAAAATTTTATAATATTTAATTAATTTTTTATCAAATCTAAATTACCCAAAATAATAAATTATCAAAAATTAATCGGATAAAAATTCAGGATATTATAGAAAGATTAATACTTTAATTGTCATAATCTCAAAACAGGCAGATAATAAATTGATATCATAATAAAGCTTAACTAAATCAAGATCCAAATCAAAATTTCCAAACTTTAATTTGAATCTTGATTTAGCCAAACCAATAGCTCCTTTATACAGTCAATACACTAAAAAAAAGATAGTGTAAGAAGAAAATATTCAAAAATAATTTGTCCATTCCAAATTTTGATTTGGATCTTGATTTAGCCAAACCAATAGCCCCTTTATACAGTCAATACTCTAAAAAAAAAAAAAAGATAGTGTAAGAAGAAAATATTCAAAAATAATTTGTCCATTTCCAATGATTATTGTCATGCTCCAATCCTAAATCCAATACTAACACTAAATCAATATTAATAAACTTATTATCTGTTAAATAATATTCGAATGTAAATTTCATATCGATACTACGACCGACCACAAACAAATAATACACAATTATACGCAAGACCCAAATAAATTGTCACTTCACTGGTGGCTCCGACACCGACTTAGTGAACACGATGTCGGACCTTAACTAAGGAATTGTTCCTGTACAATGTAATATTTTAACATATAATATTCTGCGGAAGTAAATAAACATCTATAAACTTGATTGAGTGAAAATTAAAATTATTGATGACACTAATCCAATATCAATCAATGGGCAAACGATACTTAATTTATACCATAAGACTACAATAATTTTTAAACTGAATTGCAACCCACTATCCGGATTCAAAAATATCAACTAATTACATCTTCTAACAAATTCTAAAGCTATCCAAAATTAACATCTCTATAAATTTGATCGAATAAAAATCAAAATTACCAATGACACCAATCCAATATCAATCAATGGGCAAACGATACCTAAATTATATCATAATACTATAGCAATCTTTAAACTGAATTGCAACCTGCTATAAGGATTCAAAAATATCAACTAATTATATAATGTAACAAATTCTGAAGCTATCCAAAATTGTCCAAACTTAAATACGACAATTTGAACAATTGAAATATCAATAATTATCATCCAAAATTATTTAATCAAATAAAATACAGCATTAGACTCATTAATTATTGTCCAAACATTTCATCCAATTGCAACTTGCTATTCAGCATTTAACATATATTATTCTAACACTCTGAAGCTATCCGAAAATCAGAACATAGACAACTACTCTTTGAAACATAATACAACATATTAAACATTATCCGAATTTAAATTAAAGCTGAAATTATAACATTAACTACATTAACTAGTGTTCGAAACTATTAAACAACATTGAACATCAATAATGTACAAAATTAGGCTCTTCATGTTAGCTCGATTCCTCAATCTTGTTTGCCTAGTAAGGACTCGTACATTTTAATTGAGAGAATTAGTAAAAATAGCAAGGGGTGAGTGAAAAATTTAATAAGATACTATATAGCAATGAACATATACATATCTTTACTTTAAAAATATAATAAGGAATTTAATGATATGCCATGAAATTTTATAACAATGCATATTTAGCTTAACGTAGATTTTTTAGCTTATTCTTTTCATATTCCTTCTTAATTTTAGCTCTAAAAATATGCTTAATTCTTATTTTTTTTAGGAACTAAGGTTAGTAAACCTTACTAGATTAAAAAGTGTATAATCAAAACTCGAGTATGTATACTCTCACATAATTAAAGGTCATATACTCTTATTCAAGACCCGAATATGGGCCGTCTATATTTAACCCTGTAAATGGGGTCAAATGCCACTTATTAATCTCACGATTACATAGAATTAAAAATCGATATACCACTATAATATATTAAGATATGTCATAATATATTACCTGTTGAATCAAATTTATGATCCAATGTTAATTTATAAAAACTCTACACTTAGTTTTATTAGTTCTTGGTTCTCATCTTTTTAGAGAACGGTTCATTATTTTTTAATGTAGTTGTAGAGTCCCCCATCATGATTATTTATTTTCATGCACATCTTCTTGTAGAAACTTAGTCATGATGAAATTTTAACATATGGATTACTAAATTAACATGTGGTGTAGAAATTTTAGCATGTAGGCTAAGGAATCATGTTTAATGCATAAAGAAACAGTGTAGGAATTAATTATACTTGATTTCTTCCTAAATTACAGTTTGTGTAAGTGTAATTTCATACAGCAAATTAAGATTAGTGCAACAAAATTTTAGCATGTCATAGTGCAGAAATCAGCAATAGAAATTAGCTCATGTACATTAAAAATTCAGTTCTTGCAAATTAAATTATATATGTTTTTCAACTTATACAAGATAGATATATGTCGTTTAAAGCATATGTGAATTGTTGTATGAATTTGAGGCATACAAAACTCAGAATTAAGGAAAAAGTATAGTAAAATAGTATAAAATTTACTGAAAATTATAGCAGGCCATACAATAAAAAAATTCAATGGTTGGGGCAGAAATTAGTCATTATATTGGTCCTCCTTAACTTTTCAGAACATATATTTAACAATTTCTAATTATATCAAAATTATTTATGAAATTCAATATATAAGTATAGAAACTCAACAAAAATTGTAGGAAATCAGTAACCCAATGTTCTTAGCAAATTTTCAGCTTTAATTAACCAACATGTAGGGACGAGTTTATTAAATTTCTCGACATGCATGGTGGTATTTCATGAAATTTAAACATGCATGATCACTAAATTAAAGTTTCAATACATGCATAAAGTTATTGCACAAAAATTTAGGTCATAATATACTATACTTAAGCATGAGTTTTTGTGAAATTACTTTATAAAATCATCGAATATAGACATGCATGCTCAAAATACATATACTGAATTTAAAATCATAACTTGGTTGAGTATTTGAATAAGAGTGTTTGGAAGAAATTGGCAAAGAATAGCAACAAGGGAAGAAGGAGCTTCAAGTGTACTTACTTTGGCTTGGATTTACTTAAATTCTAGCTTGGATCACTTCAAATTTGATTTTTTTGGCTTCTTCTCTCTTTTTCTCTCTCTTCTCGGCTATCTCTCTCTTCTCTAAATTCTACTATAAAAATAGCTAGAACTGATCTCAGGGGTCTTGTTATAACAAATAGGTGCTCCAGTGTGGCTTGGGCATGCATCTCACTGTAATATTTTGGATCTCTATTTAGATTATTTTAATATTTGTTATAATTTTAAATAATTTAGAAGTGTCAAAATTAATTTAATATTGTAAAATTTTAAAAGAAAAATCAAAATTTGCGGTATGGCACTCGATATGCATCTAATAGGTGCCCATTGGATATATATATATATATAAAGAGAAGAAATCAAAACCGCGGGGGGAAACCACAACTGGTTTTCGGGAATGGGATGGAAAATTAAAGCAGGGCATTGAGTAGTGTAGCAAAGCAATAGAAAGAAAGGAAAGAAAAAGGAGAAGAAAGGGAGAGAGAAAGAGGAGAGAGGGAGAGGGTGTGCGACTGTGAGTCACGAAAGGAAAAAGGGGAAAAGAGGAGGTGGTTGGCGATAGCGGTGTGCAGCAAGGAGGCAATACGTAGGTGGTCGACGATGGCTGTAGGAGGGTTGATTAGCAGTAGTTCTTGGTGAGGAGAGACCACTGAGGAGGTCGAGACGGTCGTTGGTAGCATCAGCGGCGGTGGCATGCGGAGGAGACTGTGTACTGGTGGTCAGCGATGGCTATAGGAGAAGCGATGGCACGCGGCAAAGGTTTGCGCAGAGAGAGGGGCAGTGACATGGGCAGCACATGGCAATGAAGAGAGAGAACACGTGATTCTATATCTCAGAACATTATTTCTTCTGATTTGTACAGTATAAGGTCGAGGCAAGTATATTATAATCCTATCATTCGTCTGATTTTACATCTGATGTATTTTTATTTTGATTTGGAGGTTTTAAACTCATGGGTGCACTTTTTATTAGCCCCTGCAATAGTTTTGTGCGCGCATGACCTTTTTACCGGTTAATTGAAGCGTTTGTTCTATTTCTATTAATATTTGGGCACTTTGTGATTTTCTAAAAAATTGATAATTTTCAAATATTGTATATGTTTATATTAATATGTTTATTTAAAAATGTGCATAAAACTTGTATAGGTCATCCATTTTCACTTATATGTGTCGGGTTGAGGTCACTATATTTCAATTTGGATATTAGATGTTCTTGCCAGCCTCTGACAATGACATATTTGTTATTTAAAAATTCCTTTCTGTTTGCAAAAAAAGCTTGAAGTAGCGACCTTTCTCATTTGGATGATTTGGTTTGACCATATAATATATTCGGATGTCATAATATATTTAACAAGTTTGAAAATTATACCCAAAATTACGGGTGATAAAAATAGTGAGTAACCTTACCTATGAGAGACAGAGTATATTGGTGGCCAAGCATACTGGCTTAATTTGCATTGATATAATCTAAGGTTACTAAAAGTATGTGTAACTCTTTTTCAAGTTAGTTTTTAAATTATTGAAACTCAAAATTGATCTATGATTTGTATTTCGTATGAATTTGGTACTGGACTTTAATTTGGACTTAGATTTTGGATTTGAAATTGAGATTCACCAATTTTTTTTACAAACGGGTTTTGTTATGTTTCGTACAAATGATTTTAACTATATGTTTTGATCCAATCGTTTGTGCTAATTGTTGCAGTGTTGCTTCTATTTCTATGCATGCTATTGGATCATTTGACTATCGGATTCTGTCCTGAATCACGAGTTGATCAGGCCTTAGATTTGAACTTGGATTTAGACTTAGATTGGATTTCGAATTGGCTACTTGTCTATTAGAATCAGTTCAAATCACTTCTATTTTGTTTATATATATATATATACACATATACGTCACGATGAGGATTGTTTCTTGATTGCACATTTGTTTTGGATTTGGATATTTAATTTAAGTAGGAGACTGGGCTTCATTGGAGCAACAAAACGAGTTTTAATGCAGTACCGTACACCTCTGGTGAGTATTATATTCTTAGATTTTGATATGATCAGCTATATATCGGGCCATGGATGGATTCAGTTGGTTTATCCTAGGATGTTAGAGTCGACTGAGTGTGGGCCTTAGTATTGTATATTGAGAATTGTTGGGTTGATTTCTTTATATGGATAATTTGTTATCTCTATTTGGTTATTCTCATATGACTAGTTGTAGAGCATATCATATTTATATGGTCCAATGAGGTCCTTTGTGGATTTTAATTTGTTAAGTTTTATATATTTGGTTTATCATACTCAGGTTTAGGATTTATAAGAATAATGATTAAAATATAATTAATTATTTAATTGGTCTGCTTAGTCAGGGTTCGTGACATAAGCAGCCATATTCTGTCAACGATCGCTTCAGTTCTCGGGTAGCCTTGGGTGCAGCAGTTCAGTTTTTGGCGCCTCCAACACACGTTAGGCCTACATCAGGTCTCAATTAGGCACGAGTTATTTGGTCTGAATTTTGACTCTTTTAAACTAATTTTTTTATTATATGAACTTAATCTTAATTATATTAATTTAATTAATTATGATTCTTATAATTTAAAGATTTAGACCTTACAATTATCTTTGCTAGGTAGTGAAAGAGTGATACATTTTCAAATTTTCTATCTACTAGTAAATGAGAATTATCACAAGAATATTAAATTATTGTCATAATAATATTATAAAAGATTAATATTTTTACTGTCATTACCTCAAAATAGATAGAAAATAAAATAATGTCATAATAAAGCTTAGCTAAATCAAGTATCAACTCAAAATGTTTGAACTTTAATTTGAATCTTGATTTAGCCTAACCAATAGCCCCTTTATAGAGTCCATATACCAAAAACAAAAACATAGGGTAAGAAGAAAATATTCAAAAATAATTTACCAGTTTCCAATGATTATCTTTGCTAGCTAGTGGAAGATAGGTAGATTTCTGAATTTTCTATCTACTAGTTGATGGGAATTGTCACGACGATAATTATCATAACATTATTATGAAAAATTAATATTTTTATTTTCATAACCTTGCAACAAGCTAATAATAAAGTTATGTCATAATAAAGCTTAACTAAACCAAGATTCAAATCAAAATTTCTAAACTTTGATTTAAATCTTGATTTAGCCAAACTGATATCCCCTTTATAGAGTCAATACACTCTCAAAAAAAAAAAAAAAAAAAAAAAAGATAGTGTGAGAAGAAAATATTCAAAAATAATTTGTCATTTCCAATGATTATCATTGCTAGCTAGTTGAAGATTGGTACATTTTGGAATATTTTATCTACTAGTCAATGGGAATTGTGGTAACAATATTAAATTATTATCATAATATTATTATGAAAGATTAATATTTTTATTGTCATAACCTCAGAACTGGTAAATAATAAAATGATGTCAAAATAAACCTTAACTAAATCAAGAATCAAATGAAAATTTCTAAACTTTGATTTGAATCTCGATTTTGCCAAACCAATAGCCCCTTTATAGAGATAATACACTAAAAAAAAAAGATAGTATAAGAAGAAAAAATTCAAAAATAATTTGTCGTTTTTAATGATTATCTTTGCTAGCTAGTTGAAGATCGGCGCATTTCCGAATATTTTATCTACTAGTCAATGGGAATTGTGATAGCAATATCAAATTATTATCATAACATTATTATGAAAAATTAATATTTTTATTGTCATAACCTTAGAACAGGTAGATAATAAAATGATGTCAAAATAAAGCTTAACTAAATCAAAATTCAAATGAAAATTTCTAAACTTTGATTTGAATCTTTATTTTGCCAAACCGGTAGTCCCTTTATAGTATCAATGC
Organism: Nepenthes gracilis; assembly: GCA_033239525.1. Classification (NCBI taxonomy): domain Eukaryota; kingdom Viridiplantae; phylum Streptophyta; class Magnoliopsida; order Caryophyllales; family Nepenthaceae; genus Nepenthes; species Nepenthes gracilis. The sequence continues at coordinate 1,314,209 of BSYO01000031.1, forward strand.
ACTAAAAAAAGAAAAGATAGTGTAAGAAGAAAATATTCAAAAATAATTTGTCGTTTCCAATGATTATCTTTGCTAGCTAGTTGAAGATTGGTACATTATATTCTATCTACTAGTCAATGGGAATTGTGATAATGATATTAAATTATTGTCATAATATTATTATAAAAGATTAATACTTTTATTGTCATAACCTCAAATACATAGATAATAAAATATTATCATAATAAAACTTAACTAAATCAAGATTTAAATCAAAATTTGAATCAGACGCTGCAAACCAAATCATACGATTATAACCGAAAATATAATTACTGCAATTTCAGAAATGGCCAAACCATACCCATTTTTTCCAAATATATAGTACTTGCTTTATAAAAAAATGTTGCAAGAGAAAGTATCTACTAATAATTCAAGACACCCATATATCAAAAACTTAAATTTAATTCTTAATGGGTAATATCAAGATACAATTATAAATCCAAAAACATAGTTAAAACTTTCTAAACAATTTTTCTCAAATTGTCTTTCGTCTAATCTTACGAAATATCTAAACCGGTTAATCTAAATGTGAATCTAATGCTTAACATAGTATGTATATCATATATATACACATGAATAAAATAGGTGTAAAAGACAGTAAATCGTGATCACGTGTGAAAATTTAAAATGTCCAAGTTTTTATAAATATATTAAAAACATAATAGCTTGTAAATTATTCGACATGTACAAATATTCGAAAACATGCAAAGTGTATGAAAAATGTAACAAGACTAAAGAAACTTGTGAAAATATATCAAAAAATATAAACACTAAAAGATCATATTAAAAACAAATGAAAACTTTGGAATTAATAATCAATAATTCACACATCGATTACATCAAATGACAACTTTAAAAATTAGGCTATATAAATTCTTAATAGCTCAAGGCCGATACATTACAATTCAATACTCATAAGTAAACCATTGATATTTAAACCCTATAAACGGGTTGAATGTCACTTTTCTTACTCGTAGATAATAAATTTGACTTTCAAGTTGTGTATAATATATTAGAACATGTTTGAATATAAATTAGTAATTATAAGATTTGTATTTTTAATTTACAATAATTGTAATTAAATAAGATAATATAATTAAAACAGAGGACATTGGATGTGAGAAAATGAGAACAAAAATCAATTTGGGTTTGGTTTTAGATAGCACCTGAGATGTGTCCGGGGCACGCTCGAGCACGGGATCCAGTAGCATGACACTTGAGCCACGCCCGAGGAGCGCTCGACTGGTGTTCGAGTGCCAATTTGGGTATTTATACTTGCACGATCGGCTTTTCTACCACTTTTGCAAAGAAAAGATAGAGAGGAGAGAGAGTGCAAATGAGGAGAGAGAGAAGAGGAAATATAAGCATTCGGGTCCGTTTCTGAGGTGAAGCTAGTTAAAAAACTCGTAAATTGGGTTGAGACAAGTACATTCCTATGCTTTTTTTTTTTTATCTTGTTGCTCATTTCTTGCCATCCCTTGTGGATATTTTTGTACAAATGCCCGTCCAATTTTAGATTTTAAAGTGCACATGTGTTAAATGTGTATACATGTCGATTTACTATCCGATTTTGAAGTATATGTATGAAAAACATGCATAAATGTTGATTTCTCTTTTGATTTCAAAGTTTAGGTGAAATATTGTGATAAATTAGAAACCCGAACCCACGCATGTTATGATTTATAGTTATTATGATGTTCAATCACTTGTTTTTCATATACGATGTTTCACATGTTCGAGTATCTATGTTGAGTCCTTTGAATGTGCAAATTTTCTTCCCGAAACACCCCGTATGTTAACTACATGGACCGATATTGTAAAAATTGCCCATTTTGTATATTTTTGTGGGAATTCCTGATGTTGTCTAAAATCCTAAACCCCAAATTTGAATTTTAGTTTAACAAAATTTAAAGGATTAAATATATGTTATCCACATAAATCGAAAAATGTATGGAATTTAATGTTTATGGTCTAAAAATATATGTAGCTATTGTTTTCGTACACGATTTCTAGTTTTTCCTAGTTTTCCTGATATTTCCATATTAATTTGCTTGTATTGTGGAAATTTTTGTATCAATGAATTAATTGAATACTGCATGACAAAAAGAAATAATATGTATGCATTGAAAAGAATTATGAAAGTATGAAAGAAAACTCTACAATTAATTAAGATTTATGAACTGTTTTCCAAGGGTGAGGACTAAGTTATTATGAAGCTAAGTGTGGAGTTTTCATTAAAATAAGTTATGAAATTAAACCAAGTATCATTTAGCGGGTAATATTCTTTGCCATGCTTTGGAATAGTATAGTGGTATATCAATAACCGTCCCTTTAGAACCACAGGTTAGAAAAAGTAGCGTCTGGCTCCATCTATAGGGAGATATATAAACTTCCCACCTCTGGGTGTTGAATAGAAGCATGAGGCCGTAGATTGTGTGGAAGTATATACAATCCTTTCTTTGATTCTGCTACTTTAACTGGTAAGGACTATTGGCCCTAGTCTAAAAAGAAAAGTGAGATTTAAACATATTTTCTGGCTAAGTATAAAGATAAGAAAATAGGATATGCATTATGATGGCTTTTGTACATGTTTAAGCCATTGCACATGATCACAATTCCTATTTCCCTTCTGATATGTATTTAAATTAAAAGTATGCATGTTCCTTTGTATATTATTCTTTATTGAGTATTTGGTTCATTTCCTTATTATTTTTATTAACATTCAGATGAGCGGGAGATGCAGGAGTTTTTGCCCGGCGAGCAACATTGAAGATATTGGAAGTAATTAGGCTTGTTTGTTCTGATGTCGATGTATTGTTGTCTATTGAACAAGTTTAGGTAGTTTTATTTGTTGTAGATTATATAGGTTAGTTTTGGACATGACTTTGATATATTATGGATCTCTGGGCAATATTGTTAGCTCGTATGGTATTTTTGTGTTGTCGAGAGCTGCTAGTTTTGTGATGATCATTGATAGGATTATTATTTTTGTGGTAGTAAAACAGGGTGTTTCACGTTATGCAAGCCATAGAGAAAGTTGTTTAGATGTGCTTTTTCATCCACGATAATATTGTTGGATATGTATACACATATATATATATGTTGGATTGATTTTTGACAAGCATCCATCCTTAACCAAGTTCGACATCGTCGTCGATATGTTGTGTCGGTGTCAGAGCCACGAATGTTATAAGGTACAAATTTATAAAACATAATAAATATGGGTAACTAAGTTAATATAAGTGAATTGATGTCAAAGAACGTAGGAGAAATTAAATTGAAGAGCCCAAAGGCTCGAAGTTAGTAAAATCGGGAGGTAGTGTTGTAAACCTTGAAATATTAATCTGTAAATAAGATTCGAGTTTTAAATTATGAATTATGATAATCATAATTTATTAGGCTAATATAATCAAAATTATGGTCTAAGGACGTGAAAAGTTGGGGTAGAAAGGTCAAAAAGGGTCTTAGATGGCGTGTGTGCTAAGTTGGCTCGTTGCAAACCTAACCCAAGCTTGACTGGCACTTGACCCATGCCCAAGGCACCACTCGAGCATGAATTCCAAAATGCAGCGCCTAAGGCATGCCCTAGGCGCGCCCGGTGCGCGATTTCAAGTATGGGAGCACCTGAACCACACCCGATGCGTGCCCGAGGCATGATTTCTAGTGTTCCATACCCGATGCTCGCCCGAATGGCACCTGAGGTGCTAGTCTGGTTATTTAATCGCGCGATCCGTTTTTCTTTCATCATTTTCATTACAAAAGAAAGAGAGGAGAGAGAGAGAATGCAAAGGAGAAGAAAGAGAAGGAAAGATCGAGGCTCTCGGATCCGTTTCTGGAGTGGAGCTAGTTGAGGAACTTGTAGATCTGGACGAGGCAAGTGTACCAATATACCTCTTGTTGCTCTTTTTGTTTCGTTCTCTTCGGGTATTTTTATTCAAATGTCTATTTATGCTTGTATTTCAAAATACCCATGTCTTAAGTATATATATGTTGATTTTATATTTGATTTGAAAGTTTTATATGGTATTGTGTTTTGTGGAAACCCTAACCCCGCTCCCTGCCATTTTGCCTGTTTATTTTTGGGATTTTGCATGATTTAGTTTTAAAAAATTGGAACCTTAACTTGTGAACGTGATCATTTGGTATTTATTCATATGTATTTTGTATATGTTATTTTATATGTTTTAGAAATTAAATTGGATACCTTTTGTGAAGGGATTTGTTGTTCGAAAGTCACAAAGTTCTATTTGATTCAATGTGGTAAGGATTTTCAATTTTTTTTCAAATTTTATGTTAATTTATATATGTATTTGAAGTCATGTAAAGATTTAAATTCACAAAAAAATGATAATTTGTATCTATAATAAAGAAACATGAAAATTACACAAAGTATAAAATAAAAACTCCACAATTTGTTAAGTTTGATGAATTATTCTCCAGGGGGTGAAAAATTTGTGTTAAGAATAAGTGTAAACTTTTCCTTAAGAATAAGTAATTATGAAATTGAATAAAGGATTTATATAACAAAGGATGATATTTCCTAACATATCTTAGGATATTACATTGGTAGACCGAGGAATGCTCTTAGGCTATAGGAGATGATATGGTGGCATATGTTTATACCCTTATATATTAAGTTAAAGGTATACCATTTATCATAGGGTATTTGAATTGCGTGGGTAGTACCTTAGAATGTGTGAAAAAATATATATTTCTTTCCTCGTTTAACTACTACGTTAGCTGGTAAAGCCTATTAGCCTTGGTTCCTAAATATAAACGAATTTCTATATGTTTTAGAACCTAAATGAATAAAAAATAAAATGTGAAAGATAAATATGTTCCAGAAATGCATTGATCATGTTTCATGTTTATGCATCTATATTATTCTCCTATTCCATCCCTTTGATTTATTTTGAGTATATTACTTATTGCCTTAATTATATTTGTATCTTACTAAGCATTCGGCTTACTTTTTACTATTTTATTACCTTCAGATGAGTACGAGTTTATATCCAATGAGGTAGAGTAGAGATATTCAGTTTGCTAGACTATAGACATGGAATATAATTATAGACTCAGATTTTGTGGTTTTATATTTATGTATGGAGGACTTTTGTATATTTTTAGATATATGTATTGTTATATTATATATATATTGATGATATACAGATAAGATTAGTTTTTGCTGCGTATTGATGATTATATATACTTTCGTAGGTTATTATGGTTTGATTTTAGTTACCTAGTAGCATCTCTATACGTCAACATTGTATCCAGAGATATGATATTGGAGCCATGAATAGATTGTGACATTTTCGGATCCTATGTATTTGTTAGTGTGGTATGTATATATTTGTACATGTGAATAATACATGTTTATGTTTAGTTTGACAAACATTGTGCAGGCAGGACCTTATTCGATCCCGGTTAAAATATGGTCCATCACAACTTGGTATCAGAGAAGGTTTTACCTTAGACTTGATCTGAATTTTATGCGGAAGCCTAGGATAGAATAAGCTATACTGAATAAGTAGATGTAAGCGTAGGATGATTAAGTTAGACCGGATATTTCTAGCTATCATAATTTGCATAACTAAGTTAGGGTTGGTGATCATATTTGATTACATAGATTATAATGTCCTAATTAGTGTCCAAAATGTAAACCACCCCACAACGCTCTTATTTCAGAAAGGATATTAGTGGCTGACAATGGATCCTAAATGAAGAACTACGCATGGAGGAGGCTAACCGCGAGATCAAGAGGTAGAGTTTTTGAACTTGCTGGGAAGAATGGCGGATGTTATAGAGAATATGGGGTAGAGGAATCCTGCTTCAGTACCTGTTTCAGCTCTAATCCAAGCTTTTGCCAATCCTGAAGCCTCTGCTTATGATTAGTTTGTTCAAGAGAGAGTCTTTGAGTTTATGGGTGAGCTAGATCCAACTAAGGCTGATACATGGTTCCAACAACAAAAGAAAGTGTTCGATGTCATCCGATATCCTGAAGATGGTAGAGTATTATTTATGACATATCATATGGAAAGCGAAGCGCATCACTGGTGGGAAATAAAAAAGAGAGCTATGGGAGTACCAAAAAATGAAATCACTTGGGCCTAAGTTTGAAAAGGCATTCATGGAGAAGTATTTCTTATCTAGTCTCCGCAAACAAAAGGAATATGAGTTTATCTGTTTGAAGCAAGGCAATCGGACAGTAGCTGACTATGATGTGAAGTTTATAGAACTATCCTGGTATGTGCTATATATGGTGGAGGACGAAGAAAGAAAGGCGAGGAAAGTTCTTCAAAGTTTAAGAGATAATATTCGCAAGCAGTTGGCGACCTTGAAGTTGTCATTTTATAGGGAGGTGTTAGATCGTACTCTGATCCATGAAAAAGAGCTTGAGAAAGAAGAGATCTTTAAGAAAAGGATGTCGAGTAGGAGCGGTGTTGTTGCAAGTTCTAGTGCGGATACGAGGAGACCGCCTAAGAGGATGAAGTAGTCAGATCAAGGGAAGAAGATCAATCAATCCACACCAGCCAAGTAAGCTTTAGCTAGTACTTGTCAACATTGTGGAAAGTTCCATGGAGATAGGCCTTGTTATAAAGCATTGGGAGTATATTTTAATTGCGGTCAATCAGGCATAAGATCAAGCATTGTCCCCATTAGAAGAAGGCCCTTGTCTATAAGCCCACTGTTCAAAGGAAGGCATTCGCAATGTCTTTAAGTGAAGCAAAGGCATATGATAGCGTAGTAGAAGGTATTTTTTCATTTGTGGTACCTCTAGTACTATACTCTTTGATTCTGGATCTACCCATTCTTTTGTTTCGCCTCGATTTGCTTGTCATCTTGTATCATCTCTTGTGATTCTTGATTATTCTTTGATTGTATCGACACCTACGAAATCCTTCATTGTTACAAATATTTTGTACCTAGGATGTGTTGTTGAGGTGAATGAGTTATCTCTAGCTGCTGATTTGATTTTGTTGGAGATGTTTGATTTCGATGTAATTTTGGGTGTAGACTGGTTGTCGAGATATCATGTAAATATTCATTGTTTTCACAAGAGAGTGGATTTTGCAATTTAGGAATGTGAGTCCTTTCACATTCAAGGAATTCAATGGGTGGAGGAGTCTAGTTTTTTTTTCAGCTATACAGGCTCGTCATTTGTTGAGAAGTAGGTATAAAGCTTATTTGGCATATGTCAGTGCAGTGGAGATCCATGAGATATCAGCGAGGGAGATTCCGGTAGTGTACAAGTTTGAGGATATATTTTTGAATAAATTGCTTGCTCTATTGCCACACCGGGAGATCGAGTTTGTAATTGATCTCATGCCGGGATTGGCACCTATTTCGATGACCCTCTACAGGATGGATCCTACTCAGTTGAAGGAGTTGAAGTAGGAATTGCATGACCTGTTGGATATGGATTTTATTAGACCTAGTGTATCACCATAAAGTGCACTAGTCCTATTCGTGAAGAAGGATGAAACTTTGTGGCTGTATGTGAACTATCGTGAGTTGAATAAAATCACAATTAAGAATAAGTACCATTTACCGCGAATCGATGATCTCTTTGATTAGTTGCAAAGAACCCGAATATTCTCAAATATTGATCTTCAATTAAGGTATCATCAGCTTCAAATTAAGCAAGAGAATGTGGCAAAAATGACATTTTGGATGAGATATGGCTACTATGAATTTCTTATTATGCTATTTGGATTGAGGAATGCTCCTACTGTGTTTATAGATTTAATGAATCGGGCCTTTCAGCCCTATTTGGATAAATTTATTATGGTTTTTACTGATGACATTTTGATTTATTCAAAGAGTTGTGTAGAGCATGAGATGCATTTGAGGACCATGCTACAAACTCTTAGGGAGGGTAAATTATTTGCGAAGTTGAAGAATTGTGAATTCTGGCTTGAGAAGGTTGTATTTTTGGGCCACGTTATTTCTAATGGAGGTGTCTCGGTATACCCAAAAAAGATTGAAGTTGTGATTAATTGGAGTCGACGATAAAGGTGATAGAGGTTCGTAGTTTCCTGGGTATATTGGATAATATCGCCGCTTTTTAGAGAATTTCTCTCATATTTCTTTGCCGCTCACCTAGTTGATGAAGAAAGAAGTTAGATTTGAATGGATAGAAGAGTGTGATCAGAATTTTTAGGAGTTAAAGGATCGGTTAACTTCTACACCGATTCTAACTATTTTGGACAGTTTAGGTGGTTTTGAGGTGTATTGTGATACTTCTAAGATTAGACTTGGTTGTATTTTGATGCAGAACAGGAAGGTTGTTACTTATGGGTCTCGGCAGTTGAAGATTCATGAAAAGAATTACCTGACCCTTAATTTGGAGCTAGCCGCCGTAGTGTTTGCGTTGAAGATTCGGAGGCATTATCTGTACGACGAAAAATTCTTGGTATATTTTGATCATAAGAGTCTCAAGTACCTCTTTTCATAGAAATAATTGAAAATAAGGCAACAGAGATGGATTGAGTTCTTAAAGGACTATGATTGTGAAATCCATTATCAACCTGGAAAAGATAATGTGGTCGCAGATACTCTTAATTGCCGTACCAGTTTTGCAGCAAGGTTGTAGACCAAGCAGGTGAAGATGCTGGATTGTTTGAAGTACTGTAATATCTCGTGGTACGTTAAAGGTAATAGGATGATATTATCATTCTTGCAGGTACAACCAAAGATCCTCCAGAAGATTAAGGAAGGACAAGCGAATAATTTATTTTTGGTGGATATTGTTGGGGATCTTGATCAAGACTCTCGGATTGACTTTAACGTTCGTGACGATGGAGTCTTGAGATTCCGGGACCGTTTATATGTGCTTGATGATAGGGAGCTGAAGGAAGAGATCATGAAGCAGGCTCATCAAACCAGGTACACTATCCACCCTGAAATTAATAAGATGTACTAGGACTAAAAGAATATGTTCTAGTGGAGGAATATACAAAGGGAGATTGTGGCGTTTGTAGGTAGATGCCTTATCTATTAGCAGCTAAAGGCTAAAAGGAGGAAACCTTTGGATTTATTGCAGCCATTGCCTATTTCTAGTTGGAAGTGGGAGGATATTTCTATGGATTTTGTTATGGGTTTACCTAGGATTCCGAGAAATCATGATGTGATTTGGGTCATTGTGGATTGGCTAGTGAAATCGGTTCATTTCTTAGTCATTCAGACGACGTACTCTCGTGATCGCTTGGTGCAATTATATATTAATAAGATTGTTATACTTCATGGTGTGTCAGCATCTATTGTGTCCGATCGTAATCTACGTTTAGCACGACATATCATTCTCAGATAGATGGCTAGTCAGAGCAGACAATCCAGATTTTAGAGGATATACTTAGAGCATCGGTGATGGAGTTGAAAGGGAATTGGGATGATCACCTAGAGTTAGTGGATTTTTCTTATAATAATAGTTTTCAGACAAGTATTGGTATGGCTCCATTCGAGGCATTATTTGGTAAGAAATGCCAATCTTCTATTTATTGGGAGGAGACAAGAGACAGTAGACAGATAACTTTTGGGGCCTGATGTGACTTGGGAAATATCGAAAAAGATTTTGGTAGTTTTTGAGAAGTTGAAGATAGTCAGAGTAGACAGAAAAGTTATACTGATTGGATGAGATCAGAGCTCAAAATTGAGGTTGGTGATTTTGTTTTCTCTCTCATGGAGAGAGAAAAGTTATAACACCACCAGATTTGGTGTTAAGGGAAATTGAAGTCTTGATTCATTGGACTCTTTGAGATTTTGGAGAAAGTCAGAGAGGTGGCATATCGATTGACGTTACCACCGAATTTGGCTAATGTGCACAATATTTTCCTTGTATCGATGTTAAGGAAGTACGTTCATGATCTGACGCACATTATAGATTATGGTCCTTTTGTTATTAATCAAGATTTATCTTATTTGGAGGAGCTTATATAGATTTTGGATCGGAGATACTAGATTTTACGCTCGAAGACCTTTCCTCTTGTGAAGATTTTATAGAGGAACCATTATCACAAGAAGGCAACGTGGGAAATGGAGGATGAGATTTGAGAGAGATACCCCTATTTATTTCGAGGTATGTGTATTTAATTTTTGGGATTCGTTAAATTTTGAGAGTGAAATTTCTATAAGTGTGGGACGATTGTAAGGTATAAATTTTTAAAATATAATAAATATGAGTAACTAAATTAATATAAGTGAATTAAGGTCAAAGAACGTGGAAGAAATTGGATTGAAGAGCCCAAAGGCTAAGAATTTGCAAAATCTGAAGCCGGCATAGTAAATTATGAAATATTAATTTGTAAATAAGATTCAAGTTTTAAATAATAATAATCATGATTTATTAAACTAATCTAATTAAAATTAGGGTCTAAGGATGTGAAAGATTGGGTTAGAAAGGTCGAAGCGGGTCCCAGACGGCATGTGTGTGAAGTTGGCTTGCTGCAGGCCTGACCCATTACTGAGGTGCCAGTCAAGCTTGAATTCTAGAATGCAGTGCCCAAGGCAAACCCAAGGTGCACCCATGGCACGATTTCTAGAATGGGTGCGCCCGAAGCATGCCCGATGCGTACCCGAGGTGCAATTTCCAATGTTATGCGCCCAATGCTCGCTCAACTGGCACCCAACGTGTTAGTCTTGGTACTTAATCACACGATCTATTTTTCCTTTGTCATTTTCACTGCAAAAGAGAGAGAGAGAGAGAGAGAGAACGTGGAGAAGAAGAGAGAGAAGGGGAGATCAAGGCTCTCGAGTTCATTTTCGGCGTGGAGCTAGTTAAGAAACTTGTAGATCGGGTAAGGCAAGTGCACCCATATACTTTTCTTTCTCTTGTTTCTTTTTTTGTTTCATTTTCTTCAGATATTTTTATTCAAATGCCCATTTAAACTTGTATTTTAAAATACCATTATCTTAAGCATGCATATATGTTGTTTTTGTGTTCAATTTGGAAGTCTTATGTGGTATTATGTTTCGTGAAAACCCTAACCCCACACATCACCATTTTGCCCATTTATTTTGGGATTTTTGCATGATTTGACTTTAAAAAAAATTAAAACCTAGCTTATGAACGTGATTATTTGATGTTTATTCACATGCATTTTATATATATTATTTTATATATTCCAGAAATTATGTTGGATGCCTTTTGTAAATGGATTTATTGTCCAGAAGTCATAAAATTCTATTTGACTCAACGTGGTAAGGATTTCTAAATTTTTTTTTCAAGTTTTATATTAATTTATACATATATTTAAAATCATGTGAAGATCTAAATTCACAAGAAAATAATAATCTGTATCTATACCCAAGACATATGAAAATTTTACAAAGTATAAAAAAAAAACTCCACAATTTGTTAAGTTTGATGAATCGTTCTCTAGGGAGTGAGAACTTTATGTTAAGAATAAGTGTTGACTTTCCTTTAAGATTAAGTAATTATGAAATTGGACCAAGAATTTATATATCAGAGGGTAATATTTTCTGACATGCCTAAAATATTACAGTGGTAAACTGAGGAATGCTCCTGAGCCATAGGAGATACTATGGTGGCAAATATTTATGGCCTTGTATATCGGGTTCAAGGTATACCACTTACTACAGGGTGTTTAAATTTTGTGGGTAGTACCTTAGAATGTGTGGAAGCATACGCATTTCTTTTTTCATTCGACTACTCCGTTAGCTGGTAAGGCCTACTAGCCCTACTTCCTAAATATAAACAGATTTTTATATGTTTTAGAACCTAAAGGAATTAGAAATAAAATGTAAAAACAAATGTATTCTGAAAATACATTGATCATGTTTTATATTTATGCATCTGTATTATGCTCCTATTCCATCTCTTGATTTATTTTGAGTATATTGCTTATTATCTTTGATTATATTTGTGTATTATTGAGTATTCGACTCACTCTTTACTATTTTCTTACTTTCAGATGAGTATGAGTTTATACTTGATAAAATGGGGTAGAGATTTTCAATTGGCTAGGCTGTGGACTTGGAAGGTAATTTTGTAGAGTTAGATTTTATGGTTTTATATTATATATGGAGGACTTTTGTGCATTTTTGAGGGATATGTTTCGATGTATTTTATGTATATTGATAATATACAGATGAGATTAGTTTTTGCTATGTATTGATGATTATATATGTTTTCACAGGTTATTATGGTTTGATTTTAGGTATCTAGTGGCATCTTTATGTACCGACAATGTATTTGGAGATATAATATTGGAGCCATGAATAAATTGTGGCATTTTTGGATTCTATGTGTTTGTTAGTGTAATATGTATATATTTGTATAGGTGAATAGTTTAGGTTTGTGTTTAGTTTGACATACATTGTGCAGGCGGGACCTTGCCAGATCCCGGTTAGAATATGGTCCATCACAGATGTGTGGCGATGTTTTTGGTCCTGTGTTTGCCTTTTTTTTTATATAATTGCAAGATATGGTTGAGGTATCGGTGTAGAGGTCTCACATCCAAGGGAGTATTTTGTCTTCTGTAGTATGGTTGTTTGATTGTGATTAGGTTGTTGACAGATATTAGGACATGGTCCATCACAAGGGTGGCATCAAAGAAATGTTAAGGAGATGCCTTAAGGAATTAGGTTTGATCCATGTCGGTTTGAGGTCCTAGTATGGTTGATGTTGTTTCGAGGTCTAAGTTTGATAGAAATTGACCTATGATTTGATTTGTATCCTGATGGAGCTAGGGCCTTAAGTCAGATTTTAGATGGAATAAGTGATTTAACCGAATCTTTAATATTTGGATGACTAGATTGAAACCATGATAGGTCATAGTAGAGGAGTTAGATCCAGCTTAAGATGGACCAAGAAGAGGAGTATCTTAATATCATGGGGAAATGGCTGACGTCATGGAAACTATGGCTCATGGGCAATGTCATTTAGCTAAAGGAAATCCAAGAACGACTGCTTATGATCGGTTCATGAACGAATAGGTACCAGAATTCATGGGAGATCCGGATCTTGCCAAGGCTGAGAATTGGATTTAGTGGATTGAAAAGGTGTTTGCGGTGATCTGATACCCCGAGGAAGACAAAGTGACGTTTGCCACCTAGAAGCTGGAGGGGGAAGTGGACCATTGCTGGTCTTTAAAGAAGGAAACTTTGGGATTGGAGGATCACTAGATCTCGTGGAATATGTTTGAGTAAGCTTTTCTAGAGAAGTGCTTTTCAACCAACCTCTAGGAGCAAAAGGAGGATGAGTTTATACGGCTTCAACAGGGAAACCTTACCGTAGTTGGGTATGATGTAAAATTTATGAAGCTATCTTAGTATACTTTGCATTCGATCCCCAATGAGCCCATGAAAGCGCAAAACTTTTTGCAAGGGTTGAGAGATGAGATTTGGAGGCAACTCATCACCCACAAATTGCAAACGTATGGAGATGTCCTAGACCATGCTTTGCTGTTCGAGAGTGTAAAATTTTTTAAAAAGAAGACATTTAGTAGGGGAGGCCAGAGTTTGAGATCCGGAGGATTTCAGAGGAAGTGGAAGACCGTGGAAAAAGGGAAGAAAGAGGCTGAAAGTTCGAAGGTGCCACGCCCATAGCCAACCTTGCTTGTATGTCCCCATTGTGGGAGAATGCATGGAAGGAGGCCATGTTTCATGTTGCTAGGATTGCTTCAACTACGGCTAGTAGGGCCATGTAATTAAGGATTGCCCCCACCCAAAGAGACCGGTAGCCAAGAAGCCTAATGTGGTGGGTCGAGCATTCACGGTTATAGCAAAGGATGCGGAAGCATCGCCAAATGTCGTGGAAGGTACTCTCATTATTTTCAATGCTTCAGCTCATGTGCTTTTGGTGAGACTCGGGTTCTCAAAATATAATAAATCACGGTAATTAAGTTAAAATAATTAAGGTTAAGGTAAATGGGTTAAGGAAAAATAAAGAGAAATTTGATTTAGAAGCAAAAATAAACACCAAGGCTTCGGCGCCTGAGTTGCGCCCGAGGCACAACTCGAGTGGATTTACCAGAATGGGATTCCTGAGCCGCGCCCGACGTGCCACTCGAGCAGATTTAGCAGAATGTCGCGCCCGAAAGGCGCTCGACGAGTGCTTGAGTGCGACCCATCATTGTGCCTGACGCTCGATGCGATTTTCCTCATTGACTTCGGGATTCATATATAAAAGGGGGGAAGGGGGAAAGAGAGAGAGGGAACGACGCAGAGCATGAAGGAGAAAAGGAGAGGAAAAGAGGAGGAGAAAGAGACAGAGGAGGAGAACTCGGCCATTTTTTATCCGATTAGAGTAAGAAAAATGGTGGACCAGGTTAAGGTAAGTGTACCTTGGACCTTATTTTCCAATTTTACCATTTTTTAATATCTCTATTTTGTTGTTCATACTTTAAAAACCCTCACCCCTTAAGATTTGTTATGGAAATGCATGAATCTCATGACTTTTGGACTAGATTTCATGTTTATGTATATATATTGTGACTTATAACTCTAATTTCGTAATTTGGCTTACGTTTTGTATTCAATTTGTGTCCGAAAGTGCCGCCTGAAACCCTTGCTTGAAAATGAAGATATAGTTTTGAATTTAATCTATGTTTATGTGTATCTATTATGATTTATGGCTTTGATTTTGCGATTTGGCACAAGATTTAGTTTCAATTTTCATCCGGAAGCTTCGCATGATAACCTAGAACAAAAATTTGGGAATTTATATTTGAAAGCTGGGGATCTTGAGATTTAAATGTTCATTGGTGCTTTGTTACAATTTATTAGATGATTTGTATCTGAAAATTTTGTATGGAATTGTATTATCAAATTATGGAGGCCCTCTGAAATTGTCTGAAAGATTGATTGTATGAATTTGGACTTGGCCTTAAGATATGATGAATTTTGACTATAAAATTATGAACAAATGCATTAAGTTAAGTTAAACGGGTAAGAAATCAAACCTAGAATTTTCGTACGGCAAGGTGAGATTCTCTGGCATGCCTCAGAACATTACAGTGGTAATCAAGGATAAATTTATCTATGGAATAATATGTGATCCGCCTCTCCTTGGGATGTAATCAAAAGATAGAGATTATCGAACCTTTGAATCATGAAATGAGAATAAATGATTATCAAACATTTGGCCTTTGATTGTGTGAATTGAATACAATTTATCATTGATTATTCGCCCTCTCAGTTAGTAGGGTATACTAGATGAGTCCCTGAAATAATGAACTAGAATTTTGAATAACAAGTGAGATTTAGAACTGTTTTATGAATTCCGACACATGTTTAGATTGAATTATGCTTTCTTCCTATTTTCATGGATGCCTCTGTTCTTCGGATATTATCATGGTTTCTATTCTACTATATTTATGTTCTGCATGAAAGCATTTTATTTGCATATTTTTAAGGCACCTTATTGGGTTTCAGCTCACTCTATTATTTTCCTCCTCTCTAGATATACGGTAGAGTTAGTTCTTGATGAGGAGTAGCTACAGCCTAGCCAACAAACTTTTGGAAGCCTTAAAGCTATCTGAATGATTTTGGGAGCTTCAAAGCCTATTTTGGAAGTCTGATTAGCTTGAATATAAATACCTAAATTGTGAATGAAAATTATATATTAATGTTTATGAAATGTTCTGTATTGTGTTGGAACAATGAGTTCTGCTTCTGCAGGTTTAAATAGCTGCTTCCGCTATCTTCTTTTTGGATATGTGCAGGTTTTAGATGGCATCTCTTGTATGAATTTTGATATGGTGGATAAGATTGATATATTGTAGCCATGGATGAAATCATGGCATCTAACGATCCTATGATTGAAATGTGAATGTATGTTGAAGTTTAAATTGTACAATTGCATGCTTTGTTTAGGTTGCTTGTATCTGTTTAGCCCAATTTTAGGAAAAACTCGCTAAATTTCCCTAGAAATTATATTATTAAGCTTTGGGCTTTAGTTTCTGGTATATGTATTGATGGAATGTATTAGAGGAATAAAAAAAAAGAATCCATTCTGTCACACTTTTAGATTCGGGTTCCATGCTTTCATTTTCATCCCCTAAATTTGTTTGCCGTCTTTTGTCTCCTCCGAGGATTTTAGAATATGCTTTGGTGGTGTCAACACCTACGAGATCGTCTCTTGTCACTGATATTGTGTACCCAAGGTGTATTGTTTGGGTTAATGGGCTTCAATTGCCGGTGGATTTTATCTTGCTTGAGATGTATGATTTTGATATAATCCTAGTCATAGATTGATTGGCTAGTTATTATGCTACTGTGGATTGTTTCCACAAGAGGGTTTATTTTGATATTTCGAATTGTGAGTCCTTTTATTTCCAAGGCATAGTGCAGAAAGAATCTTCATATTTTATTTTAGCCCTGCACGCCAGTCATTTGATTGCAAGTGGGTGCCAAGCCTATTTGGCCTATGCTAGCACGATCTGAAGTCATAATGTGTCAGTGAGAGATATCCCAGTGATTTGTGAATTTGAGGATATTTTTTCAGAGGAATTGCCTAGTTTGCCTCCTCATTATGAGATAGAGTCCGAGATAGAGCTTGTGTCCAGAGTGGCACTAGTTTTAAAGGCAATGTATAGAGTGGCTCTAGTGGAACTAAATGAATTAAAGTAGGAGTTGCAAGAGCTTCTGGACAAAAGATTCATTGGGCCAAGTGTATCGCCATGGGGAGCCCCAGTATTGCTTGTAAAGAAGAAGGATGGATCCTCGAGATTGTGCATTAATTATTGGGAGTTGAATAAGATCACCATTAAAAATAAGTATCTGTTGCTGCGAATTGATGACTTATTTGATTAATTGCAAGAGCCCCAAGTGTTTTTAAAGATAGACCTCTGATCGGGTTATCACCAATTAAGGATTAACAACAAATATGTTGCAAAAACTGCTTTCTAATCGAGGTATGGGCATTATGAGTTTTTGGTGATGCTGTTTGGATTGACGAATGCCCCCATAGCATTTATCAATTTGATGAACAGAGTATTCCAGCCCTATTTGGATCAATTTATAGTGGTATTCATCAGTGATATATTGATCTATTCAAGGAGTTATAACGAGCACGAGACACACTTAAGGATTGTACTCTAGACACTCCGAAAGAGGAGGTTGTATGCCAAGTCAAAGAAGTGCAAGTTTTGGCTCGAGGAGGTGATGCTCTTGTGACACATCATATCAAATGGAAGCATTTCAGTGGATCCAAAGAAGACTGAGGCCATTTTGAAATGGAATCGACCAACGATGGTGACCGAAGTTAAGAGTTTTTTTGGAATGGCCAGCTATTATGGAATATTTGTAGAGAAATTTTCGAGGATTGCAATGCGGAAGGAAACTAAATTTGTTTAGATGGATGAATGTGAACTTTGTTTCTAAGAATTGAAGAACCGGTTGACGTTCACCCCGATTCTAACGATTCTCGAAGGATCCAACAGGTTTGTAGTGTATTGTGATGTGTCTAAGACTAGTCTAGGCTGTGTTTTAAGGTAGCATGGGAAAGTGGTGGCTTATAGGTCAAGGGAATTAAAGACTTGTGAGAAGAACTATCCAACACACGATTTGGAGTTGGCAATGGTGATCTTTGCTTTGACAATTTGGAGGCACTACTTGTGTGGTGAGAAATTTTTAGTGTTGTAAGGAACCATTTCTAAAAAAATAATAAAAATAATTTGAAAGGTTTTGGATTCTAAAATATAGTAATTGTGGGGTAATGATGCTAGTATAATCAAAAGTGAGCATAAAGTATTTGAAAAATTAAATACTAGAAGCGAAATAAGGGTGAGAGGTTCGGCGCCTAACTACCGTCCGAGGTGCTACTCAGGTGAAAATAACAGAATTGCCGTGCCCGAGGCGTGTCTGGGGCGCATTTGGTAGAATCGGGCCATTCAGGGAGTGCCCGATGGGCGCTCAAGCGCAGCCCTCTTAAGTGTCTTGGTGCCAGAGTAGCGCTCGAGTGTCAATACGGGTATAAATACGTGTTAGGCTTTGTTTTCGGTATTTTACATGGAGAGAGAGGGAGAGAGAAGGAGAACGCGAAAGAAGAGAGAAAAGGAGGAAAATCAAGGCTCTTGGGTTTGATTCCGACTTGGAGCTAATTGGAGAAATCGAAGATCGGGTCAAGGCAAGTACACTCATATCATTTTTTTTCATTTTCTTTGATTTTCATTCAATTCCCTTCGGGTATTATTATCCCGATACCCAACCCATGCATATATATATGATCTCTATAGTTTAATTATGTATATATATGAATTTCATGTCCGAATTTGAAGGTTTATACCGATTTTCGCACTCCAACCCTAACTCCACGTCCGGGTGGTTTCAACCCCAGATTTTTGAGATTTTTGCATAAATTGAGACTAGAATATCATTGCCCATATCCTAGGTAAGTTAATTTATCGATTGGATACCCGATTGATGGATTTATGTGAATTTCCGTTCATGAAACCCTAGACCTGCGCCCGGAGCCCGTTTAAGCTTTTATTTTGAGTTTGATATATAAATTGACTTTGGGTTATAATTACCCATATCTTGAATTTGATAATGTACTCATTTGATACCCAAAATTCTGTGAATTACCCGATATGCACAATCGTGTACTGTTCAAGTGCACTGTTTACCCGAGCTCTTTGGTAATTTTTGCATAATTTCGCATTGTCTAATTATTAATTAAGCCGCATGTACATTCGCATATGATTAATTGTTACTCCGAAATCATGTTCATTAATCAATTAGAAAGAAATGTGATCTGGAGGCCTCTAAAGTTATAATTGCCTCTCGGTGGTAAGAATTTTCATTCTTCACTATGTTTATGATATTCGTATATGTAAAATGAGTTATGAGAAGACTTAAATTCAAAAAAAAGATAAAAGTTATGCAAGTATATGGAGGTAATGCCACAAATTGATATGATATATGATTCATTTTCTGGGAGTGAGAACCATGCGAAAGAAGTATGGTGGACCTTCCTTCAAAGAATTAGAAATCATAAAACTAAGACCATTGAATTTGTTATCAGAGGTAATGCCCCTTGGCCTGTGACTAGCATTACAGTAGAGACTCAAAGATTACTCCGACCGTCTATTATAGCAGGTAGTGCTCTTGGCAAGCCTTGGGATATTACCGTGGAATGACAATGAATGCCTCTAGATCGCGGAAGGTTAAGGTAGTGTTTTATTGGCCTTGTATGACTGGGTTATAGGAATACCGCTATGCCACGAGGTGCATTGGCCAGTCTATAGGCATGATATGTTGATGGCCCCTTTGCTGGGTTGAGAATAAGCGCTTATAATCTTAGATCATGTGGGATATCATAATCCTTCCTCATTTTTTCGCACTTTTAGATAGTAAAGCTTACTGACCCTGATCCGCAAAGATGAGTAATCATGCATAAAATATATCCTAAAGAGAAGTAAATTGTATTCCAAAGCATATTTGATCATATTCCCATTGATGCATCTTTTTCATGATTGTCTCTTTCCCTTACTTATCTTCGCTTATATTTTCTATCGCTTTTAATTATGAAGCACTTGTTGAGTTATTAGGTCACCTTTACCTCTCCTTATCTCTAGTTTAGCATAGGTTTGATATACCGATGGGATAACATAGAGATTCAAAGTTGTCTAGGATTGGATTTGGAGGACCATGTCAAAGACTTAGAAATCATAGTTTCATTTATGTCATGGAAAAATGTATATATATATATATATATGTTTCTATTAGAACCTTAATGTATATTGTACAAAATGACTAATGATCAAATAGTTTAATTTTCGTTGTCATTTGAATTTATTTATATTTCTGCAGGATATTATAGTTTATAACAGATACCTAGTGGCATCTCTCTTGGCCGACGTTGTGTGTAGATACACCACATTGGAGCCACATCTAAGTAGTGTCATTTGGATCCTGTGTAGTTTTGTATTGTTGTTGTATATTATTGGCACTTGGGATTTTTGGATGTATTATGTATTGTATAGGAGACTGTACAGATTTTTATATCAGCTCAATAACAATATTACAGATGAAACTCTGCTAGATTTTTTATAAAAAATACGATCCGTTACAATTGGTATCAGAAAAAATAGATGCCTTAGATTTGATTTGAATCGTATATAGAAGTTTAGAATAAATTAAGATTGATAAATTAAGTGGACATAGGCATGGGACAATTAATTTAGATTAGATAGTTTTAGTTATCATGGATGGCTAGCTTAGACTTGAATTAAGTTAGAGTTAGATAATAAGTTTGGTTGTCCAGTTTATGCATCCTAGTTAGTATCCTAAGAATAGCCTAACCACATTGTTTTTCCTTCAAATAGGATATGAGTAATCGCAATGGGTCCCAAACGGGGGTTTATCCATGGTAGTGGTCGATTGTGAGGTCGGAGAGGAGCTGTAGGGAGACACCTTAAGGCTTAAATTTGATTGGTGACAATTTGGTGTTTAAATTGATCGGTGTTGATTCGAGACCTAGGTTCATTGATTTTGGTTCGAGGTTTAGGTTCGATCAACTCTGGGTTGAAATTCTCGGAGTAGTAATTTGCTAAAAAGGAATCCTTAATCGATGTATCAAGTATGACTGATAGGGTGGAATCAATGGCTGAAGTTAGAATAACTTGAAGTTAATTTCTGAGGTTATCGAATTCTAGGATATCGATTTATAATCGATTTGTAGATACCTAAGTGTCTAAACTTTTGGGTAGCTCTGGTTCTGTGGAGATTGAGATGTGGATCCTGTGAATTAAGATAATGTTGCCCCATGTAGGATAGGAGGTGAAGTCGACCTTGGGCAATTGATGTGAAAAAGGATTATTGGTTTCGAGGATAAAGAGATATTGAAAGATTTATTTGTTAATGCTTTATGGATGAATGTCTCGTTTCGGTGGAATTTTTGGGAGCATGTCTCAATTGTGGATAATTCGGCGCATGGTTAGGGATTGTCTTTGCTTCACGATTAGGACAGTGAAGAATTCCAATGCCTTGGATCGAGGCTTCGTGGTGATGGCACAAAGTATAGGAGTGTCGTCCTTCATGGTAAGGGATAAAGTCCCACGATCTTAATGTTTTGATATATGTGTTATTTTGGAATCAAGAATATATGTTTTATTGGGATCCCTATGCTTATTTATTTATCTTAGGATCATCAGCATGGCGCCAAACCCGTGAGGCTATGCTCACCGTGTACCTGTCGCACTTGAGCGTGGCCCTGGCAGTGAGCCTATATATTTCTATGGATTCCTGAAATATATCTGGGTATTTGTATATTTCTGGCTAATTTTCAGATGTATAGTAAGTTATAAGCTATGAAATGAGAAAAAAAATGTTTCTGATCTTATCAATTAGGACTTAGGACTGATATATAATTAGGTTAGGTTATCCGGCATACCTTAGAATACTATGGTGGTAATTAAGGATAACTCTATCCGTGGAGTTATATGTGGTTTGGTCCTTCCTCGGGCGTTAACTTAGAGGGTAATTCCTGTTCCTAACATGCCTTTGGGAGGCATTCCTATTCATATCCCACAAGAAGGGATATCATGTTCCTGTTTCTGGCCTTAGATTGTGTGGAGTAAATACAATCTATCCTCGATTACTCGCCTCCTCGACTAGTAGAGTCTACTAGTTGGGTTCTTTTTTATAGTAAAAAGGGATTTCTAGCACTTATAGAATTCGATTATCAGTTTTTTATTTTTGTGACTCATTATGCGGTGTTATGATTTCCGAAGTATAATGATAGTGAATTATGTTTTCTCCTGATGCATGTACCCCTTTGTTCTTGTATATTTTCGTAATTTGGCTATCGGTATGTATGTTCTGGCTAAAAAGAAATTTCTAGGATTTACAAGTTTAATTCTGGCTTTGATTTCTGATACTTGTCCTGTTGGTTTATGATTTTTGAACCTTGATTTTTACCAGTTTATGCTTTCTCTATTTTCATGCATTTTTCCGTTTCTACAATGATTGAATATTTTCATGTTTCTGTTCATCTGCACTTGTGTTTAGTATGAAAACTTCATATTCTGCACATTTTTATACTTTGTTGGGTTTTGATTCACTGTTTTACTGTTTTTTCTACAAATAAGGATATAAAGACGACACCAAATGAGTGGGCATATATAGGGTTAGCAAGAAAGCTTTGGGAGTCTCGAAGCCATCCTAAAGATTTTAGAAAATATTATAGTTTTGCATGTAAATGTCTTATTTATCGGATGGAGTTATGTATTGATGATTATTACATTTTCTGAAATATGTTGGATTAGTAATTATGCTTCCACAGGTTTGTACAGTTATTTTCGCTATTCTGTTCTTTGGATTTTGTACAGGTCCTAAATGACATCTCATTCTGAGTTTTGAATAGCAGATAGGATGTGTTATGTGAAGCCATAGATGGATATGGGAATTATGATTCTGTAAATGTGTGTTGTAGGAGAATTTGTGATACTGGATTAGTTGTGTGCTTGTTTAGGTTATTAGATACAAGTTGTATATTTGGTTTTGTTCTAGATATAGAGGAAACTCTACCAAAATTTCTGCAAGATTTAATGTTTTAAATTTCTTGATTTCATTTAATATATTTTTCGATGGAGGGTCCTATAAGGATTATGATCCGATCCATCACATGATGATTGTTGTGGAGTTGTGTCAGAATCGGCACCCAATTTTAAGGACTCTGCATAGAACCAATGAGGCACCGACTGAGTGTTCTGCCATGAGGTGCTTCAATACTTTTTGGATGAGCAAGACAAACTTATAAAGTTATGTGTGAATAATTGAGATCCAGTTGCTCGGGAGACAAATGATGTGATAATCGGGCATTGTAAGTAATGAGTGATTATTTGATCCATCACTATGGGTTCGATAATCTCTATGATTGATTTGTATTCAAAGTATGGGTAATTGGGGGCTCTGCCTGTGGTAGCCTCCAAAATTAAGGTATAACCATTACGAGTTTTGATAATGTCATTTGGGTTTTGCAGGATTGTTGACATTTTATGGGCTTTATAAATTGGATCTTCCAGTCATGTTTAAGTCAAAGACGTGATGTCCTCATTGATAAATTCCTAGAATTAATAGGGTGTGTAGACCCTACTTAAGGATCGTATCATGGATGGCAAAAGATGGATAGTCGTGTGCTCAATTCAGAAAGGAATGTAAGTTGTATTAAGGGGAAGTGTTATGTTGAGTCTATCGATTCTTCGATAGTATGAATGCAATTTTTTAGAGTTTGGAGCGGTGTCTTATTCAGGAAGGATTAACTGATGTCTTGAAGGTGTGTGGCTTCTTGGGTTTAGCTGAACCTAAAAGGGTAATCCGATAAGTATTTCTTGAGGATTACAGCACTGTGAGGCGTTTGGCTTGAGATGATCAGCATTCGTTAGAATGAGTCATGCAAGGGCAGTCTTCAAGGGATTACGGATTAGTTGTTGACCTTATTGGTTAGGTTGACCCCTAATGGGTCTAGTAAGTCACATTAGGATATGATCCTTTTGAAGAAGCACTAGGATTGTGTTTCTCATGACTTTGTATTGGTAGTTGCCTTAGGTTAAGAGGGTGTAAAGCCTATAATTAGAATTACTTCACCCATAGTTTGGGATTAGCTATTTTGCTCCTTGCATTGAGGATTGATAGGTGTCACAGGTAAAAATAGCCATTGTCCAAATGATTCTAAAGGACTGAAAGGTTGTCTCGCAGGAAGAAATGGCCTTGTGACCGTGCAAACGGGTTAATCTACTTAAGGATTAGAAGGTGTATTTCAATGTCCTTCAAGGAAGGCAAACAGTAGTGCTATAATTGGACGTTAGGAATTTTCTGTTGGGAAATATTTGGATGCTCCATAGGAGGTGTGCTAGGGTGAATCTCGAGTGGCTTCTTATGTTTAAGTGGATGGGATGCTTTGCTTTTGGTTTTGGGGGCGAGAGTGTGCTAGGCTAAGGATTTCGGAACCTTGGGAAGAGAAGCCCTCACCGTTTCGAGAATGCTAGGGAAACAAGAATTATGGTACTAATTGGGTAATTGTGGAATTGGTAGACTAGGATAGCCCATTCAACGTGACTTGAATGATAGTGGGGATAGGATCAGTTGTCTCGCCGGTATACCGATGGGATGATGAGTTAGATAAGCAATTGAGTTCAAAGTTTTCGGTGATTGTTTCGATTGTGTTGCCGAGGTTGATTGTAGATTAAGGATTATAGGCTTGACCTGAATCATATTAATGACCTTATGATCTTCTTTAGGTTTATAGCTACAATGTAACCTATGAGTCCGACCTAAATTAATAAACATGGGTTGCAAGAGGATTCTTGGTATTCTTATATATGGTTAATCAGAGTAGCGTAGTAAGGCCGTGTAGGCCCATGGTCTATAGATTTTAGGATAGGATTAATGTTCCGTGTGGATGACCATTCTCAAGGTTTAGGATGAATCGAAGTAAGGGTCGATTAATTGTTTGAAGTCTTACGATAGGCCTGTTCGGAATTTTGACTTGTCTTCAAAGTTGATGTATTTTTATAGTCTCCCATGTATAGATGGCTGAGGAAGTAACCATGTAGTAGGATTAAGTCATGGTGGGAGATTAGGGATTTGTCTTATGGTGAGGTTTCAATTTCCGATCTGAAAGTATTAGATGTTGAGGATTTGGATAATTCCAAAAGGATAAGGTTCGCTAGGGTAAATCTCTAACCAAAGATGTGTTTTGGGAAGCACTACGAGGAATTTGGAAGGATTACTCCTTCCTTCAGTTGAGATTTGAGGTTCGTTAAATTTTAAGGACGAAATTTCTATAAGTGGGAGAGAATTATAAGGTACCGTTTCTAAAAAAATAATAATAATGAGTTGAAAGGTTTCGGATTCTAAAACATAGTAATTGTGGGGTAATTATGCTAGTATAATCAAAAGTGGGCATAAAGTATTTAGAAAATTAAGTAGTGGAAGTGAAATAAGGGTGAGAGGCTTGGCGCCTGACTACCACCCGAGGCACTACTGGGGGGAAATAATAGAACTGTCGCACCCAAGGAGCATCCAAGGTGCGCCCGGTTGAGTTTGGCAGAACCGGGCAGCTTGAGGAGCGCCAGATGGGTGCTTGAGTGCAGCCCTTTCAGGTGTCTTGGCACCCAAGTAATGCTCGAGCGCCGCCCAAGTAACATATAAATACACATTAGGCTTTGTTTCTGTTATTTTATGCGGAGAGAGAGAGAGAGAGAGGGGAGGAGAATGCGAAGGAAGAGAGAAAAGGTGGAAAATCAAGGCTCTCGAGTTTGATTCCGGCTTAGAGCTAGTTGGAGAAATCGAAGATCGAGTCAAAGCAAGTGCACCCATACTCTTTTTTTTTATTTTTTATTTTCATTTCATCCCCTTCGGATATTATTGTCCCGATACCCAACACATGCATATATATACAATGTCTAATTTGTTAATTAAGCCTCATGTACATTCACATATGATTAATTGTTACTCCGGAATCATGTTCATTACTCAATTTAAAAGAAATGTGATCTGGAGGCCTCTAAAGTTATAATTGCCTCTCAGTGGTAAGAATCTCTATTGTTTACTATATTTATGATATTCATATATGTTAAATGAGTCATGAGAAGACATAAATTCAAAAGAAAAATAAAAGTTATGCAAGTATACGGAGGCAATGCCATAAATTGATATGATATATGACTCATTCTCCAGGAGTGATAATCATGTGAAAGAAGTATGGTGGACCTTCCCTCAAAGAATCAGAAATCATGAAACTAGGACCATGGAATTTGTTATGAGAGGTAATACCTCTTGGCCTACCACTAGCATTACAGTAGAGATGCGAAGATTACTCTGGCTGTGTATTGTAGCGGATAGTGCTCTTAACAAGCCCTCAGATATTACCATGGAAGAATGAAAAATGCCTCTAAACCGTGGGAGGTTACGGTAGCATTTTATTGGCCCTGGATGACTGGATGATAGGAATACCGCTATGCCACGGGGTGCATCGGCCTGTCTATAGGCATGATATATAAACGGCCCCTTCGTTGGGTCGAGGATAAGCGCTTACAACTTCAGATCATGTAGGGTATCATGATCCTTCCTCATTCTCCCGCACATTTAGTTAGTAAATCTCACTAACTTTGGTTCGTAAAGATGAATAATCATGCATAAAGTATATCCCAAAGAGAAGTAAATTATATTCCAAAACATATTTGATCATGTTTCCGTTTATACATCTCTTTTATTATTATGTCTCTTTCCCTTACTTATCTTCGCTTATATTATCTATCACTTTTGATTATGATGCACTTGTTGAGCTATTAATTCACCCTTATATCTCATTGTCTCTAGTTTAGCACAGGTTTGATATGTTGATGGGACAGTGTAGAGATTCAAAGTGGTCTAGGCTTAAATTTGGAGGATCATGTCGAAGACTTAGAAATCATAGTTTCATTTATGTCATGGAAAAATGTATATATATATATATATATATTTCTGTTAGAACCTTAATGTATATTATACAAAATGACTAATAATTAGATAGTTTAATTTTTGCTATTATTTGAATTTATTTATACTTTCGAAAGATATTATAGTTTATAACAGGTACCTAATGGCATCTCGCTTAGGCCAACATTGTGTATAGATACACCGCATTGGAGCTACATCTAAGTAGTGACATTTAGATCCTGTGTAGTTTTGTATTGTTGTTATATGTTATTGATAGTTGAGATTTTTGGATGTATTATGTATTGTATAGGAGATTGTACCTATTTTTGTATCGGCTCGATGACCGTATTATAGATAAAACTCTACCGAATTTTCGATAGAAAATACGGTCTATCATAAGTGTACTTTGAACATAAGAGACTTAAATGCTTATTTTCTCAAAAGGAGTTGAATATGAGGCAGAGAAGATGGATGTATTTTCTTAAAGATTATGATAGTAAAATTCAATACCAGTCTGGGAAGGCAAATATTGTGGCTGATACTCAAAGTTGTCTAGCTAGATTTATGGCTACTTTGAGGATTAAGGAAATGGAGATACTTGAATGTATGTGGAAGTGTGATATCAAGAGGCATGTCCTAGACAACTGAATGATGGTTTCATTTTTCCAAGTTTGCCCAGAGATTTTAGGAAGAACTAAATGAGTCAGATGGATGATCCATTTTTAGTGGATGTTGTCGGAGATCTTAAATAGGATTTCGGAGCTAATTTTAGCATTTGAACTGTTGGAGTTTTGAGGCTTAAAGATCGGATTTGTGTGCCGGATATTAGAGAATTGAAAGAGGAAATTATGAAGGAAGCCCACCAATCTAAGTACACCATTCATCCAGAAATTGACAAGATGTATCTAGATTTAAAGAAGATGTTTTGGTAGAGGAACATGAAAAGAGAAATTGCAGCTTTTTTCGGGAGATGCTTGATTTGTCAGCGACTGAAGGCCGAGTGCAAGAAGCCACTTGGTTGGTTGCTACCAATGCTCATTCCTAGCTGGAAGTTGGAGGATATATTGATAGATTTGGTTAAGGGTTTGCCAAGGACACTTAGAAACCATGATGCCATTTGGATAATTGTTAATAGGCTCATGAAATCAGCATATTTCCTGGCTATTCGGACTACTTTTTCTAGGGATCAGTTGGCCATATTGTATATCAATGAGATTGTCAGACAGCATAGTGTGCTAGCATCCATTGTGTCTGATTGGGATCCGAGATTTGTCTCCAAGTTTTGAGAGAGTTTGCATCGTGAGTTGGAAACCAATTTAAAATTCAGCACGACTTATTGTCCTCAAATAGATGGTAAATCAGAGCGAACAATTTAGACTTTAGAGGACACGTTGAGAGCTATGGTCCTAGATCTAAAAGGTGATTGGGATAATCATCTGCCATTGGCAAAATTTGCCTATAATATAGCTATCAGGCGAGTATCAGAATAGTCCCATTTGAAGTTTTGCATGATAGGAAGTGTTGTTCCTTGATTCATTGGGAAGAGACCGGTGATAGAAGGTTTATGGGGCCAGAGATCATCAAGAAGACATCTAATAAAATTAAATTGATTCACGAGAAGTTTAAGATTGTTCAAAGTAGGCAAAAAGGTTATACGAATTGGAGAAGGTCAAAGCTTAGTTTCAAGGTTGGCAACTTTGTGTTTCTAAAGGTATTGCCATCTAAGGGGATTTTGAGATTTGGGATGAAAGGAATGATAAAACCAAGGTTTATTAGACCTTTTGAAATTTTGGGAAGGATTGGCAAAGTAGCCTACTCGTTAGCTTTTCCACCTCACCTGGCCGAGGTGCATAATGTATTTCATATATCAATGTTGCAGAAGTACATTCATAATTTGTCTTATATCATTGAGTTTAAACCATTGAGGATAAGCAAGGATTTATCATGTGTTGATGAACCGATTCAAATTTTGGGCCGAAAAGATCAAGTGCTTCAAACAAAGACCATCCCATTGGTCAAGGCTTTGTGGAGGAACCACTACTTTGAGGAAGCTACGTGGGAGCGGAAAGATGAGATTTGGAGCAAGTACCTGCAATTGTTTCTCCAATAAGGTATGTAATTTTGATCTAAGTTTTAAGGATGAAATTTTATAAGGAGGGGAGGATTACAAGGTTCACGTTTTCAATTTATGATAATTGTGGTTAAATAAGATAATATAATCAAAATTAAAGGCATTAGATGTGAAAAAATTAGGTTAAAAATCAAATTGGGTTCGATTTTAGGCAGTGCCTGAGAGCCCAAGATGCGCTCAAGTGTAGGATCCAGTAACCTGGCGCTTGAGTCACACCCGAGACACGCTTGAGGGCAGAACCCAATAGGGTTGCACTCGAGGAGCACCAATTTGGGTATTTATACTTGCACGATTAGCTTTCCCACCACTTTTCCAAAGAAAAGGAAGATAGAGAGAGAGAGAGAGCATGAAGGAGGGGAGAGAGAAGAGGAAATCTAAGCTTTCGGATCCGTTTTTGGGGTGAACCTAGTTAAGAAACTCACAAATCGAGTCGAGGCAAGTGCACTCCTATATTTCTCTTTCTCTTGTTGCTCATTTCTTGTCGTCCTTTTTGGGTATTTTTGTTTAAATACCCATCCAAACTTAGATGTTAAAGTATATATGTGTTAAATGTATATATATGTCGATTTGTCTTTTGATTTTGAAGTATATGTATGAAAAATGTGCATAAATGTTGATTTCTCTTTCGATTTCGAAGTTTAGGGGAAATATTGTGATAAATTGGAAACCCTAACCCACACATGTTATGACTTATAATTATTATGATGTTTAATCACATGTTTTTCGTATACAATGTTTCACATGTCCAGGTAACTATATTGAGTCCTTTGAATGTGCGAATTTTCTTCCCAAAATGCCTCGTATGTTAAGTATATGGACCAATATTGTGAAAATTGCCCATTTTTGCAAATTTTTTTTTCAGAATTCTTGATGTTATCTAAAACCCTGGACCCCAAATTTGAATTTTAGTTTAACAAAATTTGATAGATTAAATGTATATTATCCACATAAGTCGAAAAATGTATGGAATTTATTGTTTATAATCTGAAAATATATGTGGCTATTATTTTGGTACATGATTGCTAGTTTATCCTAGTTTTCCAGATATTTCCATGTTGATTTGCTTGTATTGTTGAAATTTTTGCATCAATGAATATATTGAATATTGCATGACAAAAAGAAATAAGTATGTATGTATTGAAAAGAATTATGAAAGTATGAAAGAAAACTCTATAATTTGTTAAGATTTATGAACCGTTTTTCAAGGGTAAGAACTAAGTTATTATGAAGCTAAATGTGGAAGTTTTTGTTAAGATAAGTTAAAAAATTGAACCAAGTATCGTTCAACGAGTAGTATTCTTTGGCATGCCTTAGGATAGTGAAGTGCTATATTAATGACTGCCCATTTAGAACCACAAGGGAGAGAAAAGCGGCATTTGGCCCCTTCGATAGAGAGATATGTTGACCGTCCATCAACGTACAAGACTTTCACGTCATTTTCTCTCAAAACGGAGGCAATATCGGCGACGGCGGCCATGGTCAGAGCTACGGTTTTTTCTTCTTCTCAAACGGAATAAGGAAGGCGGAGAAATAAGGACGGTGCAGGAAATTAAAAATAAAACAAACAGACGGTTTAAAAGCCCGTGTGAACACGAAACCGTCTCGAAAGCCTGCGCCATCATTACTGCCGCTTGTCGTTTCCCTAAAAGAAGGCTGTCAAATAAGATCCTCCGGCTCATTAAATACCGGGATCTTGAAAGTACCGCATAGAGACACATGGCACACTTTTCTGATAGGACGGCTAATGACCAAGGCTTCCTTCTCCAAGTTGCCCAGAAACTTTCTAAAAGATGGTCAACAAATCTGGTCAACATATTGGAAGTACTCAAGGCTCCTCTTCAGACGGGCAACGACTCCGTCAGCAAAAACAACCGCATCCCATCATAAATATGTTGGAGGCCAGAATCCTAACCACCAGCATGGGGACTAGAAATGGATAGGTCCATAACTGGCAGGCCCAATAAAAAAAAGGCCCAAAGTCTAGAAAAGCCCAGACACGCGTTAGACGGTCAACGTTAGCGTTGACCGCTTGGCACGCCAACCAGGCGGCCAACGCACTCCCTCAAGACGGTCAACATTCCTGTTGACTGGAAATACTGTACCAACAGACCGCGAAAAGACATAAAACCTAATACGGGTCAGGCCCAATTTGGCAGGCGTTCCTGTACACGACAAGTAACGGTCCTTTCCCTGATTTCACGCCTTCCTTGAAGTCAATCTCCGCTAAAGAAGGCATCAACAGATTCAGCGCCCTCCCCATAAGGAAGGCGCCAGATTCTCTCTCCTTGCTAACAATGGAGTCTAACGATCACAAAAATACAAAAGGAAGGCAGATAATCTGGAGACCCATTACCCACTCAGAAAGAAAATAATCCCATCAGATCATGTCAGTCAAGCCTTCCTACTCAATGAAGGCCACCCAACACCAGGCAAGGGATCACGCCTTCCTAGCCAAAGAAGGTCGCACTCCCCATCGCCTTTATAACCCCAGAGTCTCCACTCTAGAAGGACACGATCTGAGACACGAATATAGACACAAAATACAACGCTGTACTTGAGCATACTTACTCTCAATCGCTTACTTTGCCGATTCCACTCCAAGCCTTCAGATTCCAGAGATTTCGCCCGCTCTTTGATAACCGTTCTTCTAAGCTACCACGCTTTCAGGATGTAGCTCCCACTCATTCCTTGCGAACATCGAGTCGGGAAACCAAACTCTCAATGAGTCGCGGGAACGTCTCTTGCATCTATAGGCCAACACTCCCATCAATCTTAATCCCGCTCTCTCTTTCTTTTTACTTATCAGTTCACCTTCTTAAAGTTCGAAGTCTTGTTACTGACTTGAGCGTCGGAGTGTTTTCGATCGGATAACATCCCGCTGGTATCTGACCTCTTATTTACTGTAGTGGTGTGCAGGGTTCAGATTCGGTGAACAGAGCCGGATCCAAACAATCAAGTGAATCCGAATCTATTCGAAATCGGATCCAGGTACGCATCGGCTATGTTATCACATTCATTTATATCATATTCGTATTCGTCTTTTCTTTCTCGAGTTATGACTCTGTATCTTATAAAAATTTGATAAAAGAAAAGTGTCGCTTATTATGAAAGAAATCTCTCTTAACTGTGAGATCAATTATGTCCCCAAGTGTCTGAGGTGTGTCAGTATCTGATACGTATTAGACACCAATATTTTAAGTCCAAAATAGTATCCGTACTTCCTATTAAAACAACAACAACCATGTATGGTCACTCGATCTGAAGTCATTTAACTTTTGGTGTTATTCAAATGGTCACTTGGTCTTCGGTCAATTTGAGCATGCTGCTGTTCAAAAATTAGAGGCTAAGGAAAGAAAAGGATAATCGATGACATAAGAGTTGTTCTTATTTTCTGATTCTCTTCTGTCGCTTTTTAGACGTTGGAAAGTCTATGGCTGCAACTTGTGCTATTTTTAGGTCTGATTTTTCGTTATAAACTTAAAATAATTTTAGTTTTATCGTATATTTTGTTAGTTATAATTTAAATCGTAAGAATAATTTCCTATCTAATGTTAGATTAAATCATATATAATAAATTTAAAGTGATTAAATAATTCTCCAGATCCCGTTTTAGCAAAAATTTCATATTTTGTTGTCTATGCTATTTTCTATATTTCATATTAACTGTTCCACTTTAAATTTTCAGATTAAGCCAAATTAGCTTTGCCATCTATTTTATTGATAGAATCCATTTAGAAATTTTTGAAAGGTACATTTGAAAACATATAAAGTATATTTTTAAAATATAAGTTTCAAAATTATATTTCTAAAATAGAATTTTTAGAAAATAAAATTCAAGAAAAGTATATTTAAATTAAAAAATCATATATATAAATATATATAATGCTTTAATAAAAATATAATATATATTTGTAACAATATATGTTAGTCGCCATTCGAGACTTTAGCATGCAATCTTCTTTTTTTTATGATTTTATAATCGACAATAAAAATTTTATTTAATAACAGCAAAACAGAATTAAATCAGCATACTAATGAAAAGAAAAGGAGAATGGATTTAGATAGGAAGACGAATATTTTGCTTGAATTGGCTCTTCATAAAAGAGTTTGAATATTCTTGCATACATTATCAAACAACAAATCTAGCCTGTATGGATCCATATTTAATATGAGTTTGAACCGCATTAATCACTGAAGTTATTATTGATTTTCACACTAGGATTTTTTATTCTATATAAACATCATGATGTTATTCAAATAACGCAAAACTTAATTTTTGAATGAGTAATATGCTCTTCAAATAGCTTCTAAAACTGGATTCATCGATCCAATTATTCCAAGTTCACTCCAAAGAAGCTAGTTTGTTTGGTTGCGTGACATTAACTCTTGAAGCTTCATATTGAAGGCGAGATTTGTAGTTCCATATCCTCCATCAATCACAATATTTTGCCCGCTAATAACCTTTGACTCGTCGCTAGCTAAAAATAAGGCTGTCTCTGCAACATCCTCAGCCTCAAGCACTGCCCCTTTTAACACCGTAGACGACTCAAAAAGTTTGCCTATTGCATTCTTGTCCATCTTCATCGTACTAAATACTAGTGGGGTGGCATTAAGAGAAGGCGATATACAATTCACTCTTATCCCGTGCTTTCCAAGGTCTACGCATAGGTTCTTTGCCAAACCCACCAGAGCAACCTTTGACGTGACATAAGCATGAGGGCCTAATCCTGCAGTCACAGACATATCGCTAGAGGTGAAGAGGATTACACCTTTTCTTTCTGGGATCATGACTCGAGCTGCATGCTTGGCACATAAAAATCCACCATGGAGATTCACATCGAGAACCCTTTTAAAATCTTCGCTTTCTGCTTCAAGGATAGTTGATATATGAAATTGGCCACCAATTCCAGCATTACTGTACATTATATCAAGTCTTCCATACTTTAAAATAGCCGTGTCTACAATATTTTTAACGTCGGATTCTTTGGTAACATCGCAATGGACATAAGAAATATTTTCAGAAGCTATGTCTTTGCATAGTGACAAACCGAGGTCGTCTTGAACATCAGCGATGATAACCTTTGCACCGTGGATGATGAACAACTTCACCGTGCATGCGCCAATGCCACTGGCCCCTCCGGTAATAATTGCCACCTTGCCTTCTAATCTGAAAAATTATGCACCAGTGTTCATTATTAAATTTCTGTTATATATATTCAATTCCTTATTAGTTATGTTATAATTAGTTAATATGCAACACTACCGATTGAGGGGGCTCTCCCTGAAATAAGTTTTTTTTTTTTAATTTAAACACCAACATATCAAAATATCTATCTTACAAAAAAAAAAAAAAAAAAAAACTATTACCACGTACTTTTAGTTAGAATCTATATGGAATATAATATAGGCTGAGATGGATGAGATTTTTTGATTGTAAATTTTGATCTAAATTTTCTCAACACAGCAAAATATATAAAATTCGAAAAATACATCTGATAATCTAAATTCTTTAGACTTGCCTCTTGCCAGCAGAGGCTGCAGATGCAGTGGAATTGCTCATCTTGCTATCTTAATGTTTCCGCAAACAAAGGGTTGAAGATCAATTTAGCTATGAATGAGTTCTCTGCATGAATAGGCTATTTATAAGAAGGAAATTATTGTCAATAAAAAATAAAAAATAACCCCATAACTCTTAGTCAATTTATTTGATTTTAATTCTGCATTATAATTGGTGGGAATGACTATTAGTAAGAGAAAAGTTGACAATTTCAACTCCTCTCGTTGAATTTTATTTACTTTTGAACACAATTTATTCGTTCTTGTAAAAAAATTATTGAAATAATACAGATTATTTCTATAAGTAATTTAAATATACAACATTCGGGTAAAAATAGATTAACCTTGGGGCCGCTCTAATGCCTACAATCCAATAAAATATTTGTTTGATTATATAATTGGGTATATTTTTCAAAGTAAAGAGCCGTACAATTTGGAA
This sequence comes from Nepenthes gracilis, assembly GCA_033239525.1. Taxonomy (NCBI): domain Eukaryota; kingdom Viridiplantae; phylum Streptophyta; class Magnoliopsida; order Caryophyllales; family Nepenthaceae; genus Nepenthes; species Nepenthes gracilis. The sequence goes on from BSYO01000031.1 coordinate 1,348,762, forward strand.
AATAATTGAGTATTCCACTTGCTCTCTCTTTAAATTCAATCTAGAAAATTAAAGAAAAATAAATACAGAAATAAAAGAAGCCGCCACTATTTTTGAATAGTATTACGGTGAATATAAATACTTGTACTCATTAGGAACCAAGGGCAAAGATTTAAAATTAAAAGATATGTAGTAAATATTAAATTATTTTTTAAATAATTTAACGTAATATCTATTATTTATCTATTTTATTTTTAATATTTATCGTTTAATTTATTAAAAAATTTAAATATTTAAATTCACCTTGACAGCTGTCCTATACATAGAATATTTTATTTATCTTTTAAAAAGAAGTGCCTAGAAAAGAAAAGAAATCAGATATGGATAATCTTTGCTTGACTTAGATCTATGGAGAGTAAATCATAAATTTAGAATTACGAGTTTATTATGACACATAATATTAATTTTAAATAAAAATATTTAACTAGAAGTAATTTGTATTTAATTATTAAGGTGAGCGTGTGGGCCGAAATAAAAATCAGATATTTAGCTCTTTTGGGGATGGTGCATGCGGGGGCCATGAACCGTGCATATAGTTATTTTGGATAGAGTATCTGCGCTTAATGCATGTGTGATATGGGCATGTGTTCCTTTTTTTATAGAGTGAATATGCCTTATCCATACATTAAAGACGTACACATGTAATTTGGTATATAAGTATGCCTGATATGGGCTTGGCCATTTCGGTCTATGGTGCTTGATATAGGCTTGACTAGTGCACGTATGACAGGTAGGGTAAATAATATGCTTTTGCCTTTTTTACTTTATTTTTATAAGCTATAAATTATTTTAATTATTTTAATAATAATAAATATGTTTATGCTATATTTAATTTCAATTTATCAATTATATTTGATTTGGAAACTTATAAAATTCTTTGAAAAATCTTTTCTTTTTGTCAATGCATACTGATACGTCATTGGGTTCGAGTTCTCGTGTGGATTAAGTAGCCTTTGAATTCCTCAGCTAGTTTGAATCACGAACTGGTCAGTCTTTGCGTCTCTCAACCTGAACCCTACACATCATAAACTACAAACAATAGGTCAGAGGACGGCAGTAGGTTACCTCATCGTAAACACTCCGATACTGAAATCAAAAATCTTTTCCAATCGATAAAAACATGCACGCGTTGATGCAAACGTGATGAGAATACAGAGATGCAGGAATGAGGGGAGTGCGTGGGATGTTTGAAGAAGGCTTGTGCTTCATGGATTGCATTGCTAGGAGTGACTCACTATCGATGCCGTAAGAAGGTAGTGGCTTAAAAGAAGAGAGATGGTTCTTTCTCCTCGGAACTTTAAGCATTAGGTGAAGGATCGAATGCTTGATCTCAAGTCACCACTTAAGTTTTCTCAGAAAGTTGGAATCGGATCGGGATTGGATTCTTTTCTCCATTGCATGAGAGAGTATTTGTAGGCTCCTTTAAGGAGGCTCTAGGAGCCGAAATCTATGACAAGTAGCTTGCCGGAATTCATTGGCCATTGCACACTGGTGATGGCCAGCGCTGTCAATTATCGCCTTACGGAGGCAAGGGGACCGTTGTCGGGCATGGCCAACATAGGCTCCTTGACTGTGCTCGAATTGGCTGAGGGGTTACTAGGACAGCATGTACTACGACTCGTCAACGTTGACCTCATCTCCCATTAGCTGATATCTTCTAAACTGACGCCTCCTGCGCTGACCGCCTGCGATCGCCTCTGCAGGGGCGCGTGCGCTTGCTGATCGGCTACGCATTTGGGGCGCCAACTGGGCCATGTTTTTGGATCTCTTGGGACTCCACTGTTGGGCTGTGCCCTTTTAGGATGCTCCTCCTTTCAGTTGGGCCTCATTATCTCTGGCCCAAGTTCATATTGGACCCATCGTTAGTCTCCCATGCCTAGGGACGGCCCATTGCCGGGGCCAAGCATGTCAAAGGTGGGTCTTGTCATCTGTCCATGTGGGCTTCCTCGAGATGCACTGGTCTTCATCCTGTCAGAACGTCATTCCTTCCCTATGCGAATATGCAGCCTTCAGAGGCATCGCAAAGATTCGATACTCTGTTGGAAAAGATTCACCACTTGAAAACCGGCTCCGCATTGATGGCTTTATTGTTTTTTGATTGACAACCATCGAGTGACGCACCTCTCTGGGAGCTCATCAAGCCTTTGCGCGGCTATAAATTGATGGGTTCTCAGCTTGGGTGATTCGCACTTATCACTTTGTTGGTGAAGCAATGTGGAGTCCTTGGCTCATCTTGCGTCTTGTGGAGTTTTGGAAAGGAATCGAATGGATCTATAGGAGATTTGTAGCCGCTATTGAAGCCTATCATCATGCTTTTCTCGTGAATGCTCCCTTGTTGTAATGAGGGTGGGTCAGCCATTCTACAATTGTCATGTGCCTCTTCTCCAGCTAGCCAAGACTCTTAGCCGCAAGGGGAGTGTGGCAAGGCCGGCATGCTGATTCAAGTGATTCTATTCCCTCAAAAGCATGCCGTCGTCATCTCTTATAGTGGCTGGCTGTTCATATATGCTACCAAAAGAGGGGGCAAGTCCTAGAGTTTTATTGGGACGTAGGCAAGTGAGCCGCAACCCCGGTGGGACTTATAATGGATGCCTTTCCTTCACTTGTAGTGGAACCTGTCTCACCGGAAGTGTGGGATCGGCATCCACTCCACCGGTCTAGGAGTAGAATCGGCTCTGGGGATGATGCCTCCAAAGGAGGTGACGTGCAGGTATGCTCTAGGCCAATCTTTCCTAAGGGTGCCATTATTCTGCTGCTTCTTGTATTGTACGGTACTAGTTTTTAAAGTATGGTATATTCAAGCAATTAAGTTTAAACAAGTAGACCAAGATCTAAGGACTCGGGAAGAATCGATTTAAGAGGCCGAAGACTCGAAATTGGTGGAATTAGGAACCGTCGTTATAATTTCGATATATTGATCCATAAATATAACTCGAGTTTTAAATGATGGTAGTATCTGGGTATTAAAGTAATCACAATTAGGCTCGGGGTATGTGGAAGGGTATGTTTTGGAGTTAAAAATCGGGCGGTGGTGTCGGATGGGCTGTGGGTGTGTAGCCCAGCAGGTTGGTGCTTATCGGGCACTCGAGCGCCCGACGAGCCCCAATTCCAGTGCAGGCGCAACTACTACGCCCCGCGGACTGCGATCAAGCACCGGTTTGCATAAAAACTGCATTCAAGTTTTACAACCGTTGGCACGCGGGATTTGGGGCATTTGGGGTTCTAGTAGAGAGAGAAAGGGAGAGAGAGGGTGTGGAGAAGAGAGAGAAACGGAGCAAACGGAGGCTCTCAGGTCCGATTTTGACTTCGAGCTAGTTAGAGAAATCAAAGATTGGGTCGAGACAAGTACATTCATACCCTTCTCTTTCGTTCTTGTTAATTTTCATTCGATCCCTTCAGGTATTATTGTCTCGATACCTGATCCATGTATGAATATATAATACACATAGCCTAATTATACATATATATGTGAATTTCGTGCCTAATTGCTTAGTTTTTATCTGATTTTCCAACCGGGAAAGCCTAACCACGTGCGGTATTATTCACTAGTGCCCAACCCCTTTTTACCCACGAAAATTTAGGGATTTTGTATAAATAAATACAAGAATATCATTACCTATATCCTAAGTAAGTTAATTTATCAATTGGATATCCGATTTGGTGGATTTATTTAGATTTTCATTTACGAAACCCTATACCTACACCCAAACCCCGTTTAGGCATTTACTTTGAAATTAATGCATAAATTGACTTGAGATTATAATTACCAATATCTTGGACTCGGTAATTTATCCATTGGATGCCCAATATTTCATGAATTACCCGATATGTGCAGCTGTATATTGTTCACGTGCACTGTTCCACCGAGGCTTCCAAAAAATTTTGTATGATTTCATATGGTTTAATTATTAATTAAGTTACATATATTAACATTTGTTTAATTGTATACTCCGAAAATTATATTTGTTAACTAATTGTGAAGGAAATATGATCCGAAAGCCACTAAAATTATAATTGCCTTTCGGTGGTAAGAATCTCTATTTTTCATTATATTTGTGATATTCGTATATGTAAAATGAGTTATGAGAAAATTTAAATCCGAAAGAAAGATAAAATGTATGCAAGTATATGGAAGGAATGCCATAAATTGATATGATATATGATTCGTTCTCCTGGAGTGAGAACCATGTGAAAGAAGTATGGTAGACATTCCCTCAAATGAATAAGAAACCATGAAACTAGGACCACGGATTTATATTACAGATGTAATACCCTTGACCTGCCACTAGCATTACAGTAGTGACTCAAGGATTATTATGGCCACGTATTGTAGCAGGTGATACTTTTGGTAAGCCTTAGGATATTACTGTGAAAGAACAATGACTGCCTCTGGGCCCCAAGGGGACATAGAAGCACATGTTTAGAGCTTGTTACAGGCAATATGTGATGCCCCGCTTCTAGGTCGATAATAGGAGCTTACGCCTTTAGGTCATGTAAATGAGATGACCCTTTCCTCATTTTCCCACACCTTTAGTTAGTAAGGCTTACTAACCCTAGTTCGCAAAGATGAATAATTATACATAAATTATACTCCAAGAAGAAATAAGTTACATTTCAAAGAATGCTTCATTATATTCTTATTTATGCATCCCTCTCATGATTATATGCCTCTCTTCTACTTAACTTCCCTTATGTTGCCTACTATTTTGATTATATTGCACTTGTTGAGTTGTTAGGTCACCCTCACTTTTCCTTATCTCCAATTTAGTATAGGTTTGATATACCCAATGAGATAGCATGGAGATTCAAAGTGGACTAGGCTTGGGATTTGGAACACCATATCGAAGACTTATTATTTGTAGTGAAATTTATGTCATGGAATCTTAATGGATATTGTACATATAACTAATGATTAGATAGTTTAATTCCATTGTGATTGGATTTGTTATGCTTCCGTAGGTTATTATTGTGAGTTGTAACAGATACCTAATGGCATTTCTCTTTGGCCGATATTGTGTTTAAATATACAGCATTGGAGCCACGAATTATGTGGCAATTGGATCCTATGCAATTTTATGTATTGTTGTTATTGATGTCGGATGTTAGGATTATTTTGGATATATTATGTATTGTACAGGAGAATGTATACATTTTTGTATTGGTGGATATCTGTATTATAGACGAAACTTTACTGAATTTTCAGCTAAAAATATAGTCTGTCACATGTACTACGCTTTATTTCTTATTCTTTTATACTTCTGCTAATGCAAGCCCTGTACTTTGTAAATAACACTTTCAATAATGAATAAAAGCGTTAGTTTCTTGCATTTTATCCCTTGTGTCTTTGGATTTTCTTTTTACTGCTTCGCCTAGTATGACTCAAGGGCTATAGGGCTCTCTCGCCACCATACATGCTTGATCCCTTGCTTATTCTGAGTGCCCAGTAGCTTTATGTAAGGTTCCAGATCTAAAAACTTGATAATGATAAGGTGATTAGTATGATAAGGATCAATACTAGGCCTATGGAACGAATAATGTGAGGCTCCGAGTGGCCCTTGCTGTGCACCCAAGAGGCGCTCGAGAGAAAAATAGCGAAAAAATCGGACTGACCTTGCAAGCCGGAGTGGATTGAGAAGAGTGTAAAGGCCGGAGTAGCCTTACGTTTGATGAAAACCGGACTGGCTTGGCAGGCCAGAGTGGAAGAAGTCCCACATCGAAATGGAAAGAAACCATTGAAGCATATATAAGACCCAGAGCTCCTTACCGTTGAGGATGCGTGCGGCCGGAGTGGCCTTGCTACTCAAGAAGGCCGGAGTGGCCTTATTGTTATTTGATGCAAAATGGCCTTTGTAACCCTTGAAGCCGGAGTTGATTTACGCCTTTAAGGCCGGAGTGATTTGTGAAACGAAATAGCCAGAGTTGATTCACGCTTTCTGAAATCGGAGTTGATTTACTGCCTTTATGACTCTTAAGGCCGGAGTGATTTTTGAGAAGGAAATGACCAGAGCTGATTATAATTTGAAAAGCCGGAGTGAAGAAGGGCATAATGGACGGAGTAGATTTACTCACGGAAGCCGGAGTGATTTGAGGACGAAGTGGCTTTATGCCTAATCCGATCAACAAGGCAAGAAGGAAGGAGGTCATAATGGCGTTGACGAAGGAAGAAGAACGGGAGCCGGAGTAGGAAATTGACTCCAGAAAAACGCGGGAACAAACGACTCCGGAAACCTCCCAAATTTTCGGGAAAGAGCGACTCCGGAAAATTCTGAAAATCTCGGGAAGAAACGATGCCAGAAATCTCTGAAATTTTCTGGAGAAATCATGCCCCACCTTCTCACCCTACTGCCTATAAATACTGATGAGGGGATTTGAAGGAAGGGGGAGAGACGAACGGAAGAGAAGGAAAAGAGGAGGAGCCAGAGACGAAAGGAAGAGAAGGAAGAAGAAGGATTTCCAAGCCAAACATGAGGAATTGATGAGCATCCCAGGCAAGTGTTCTCATACTCACTATTTGTTAATTTGTGAATTTTACTGGTTCTCTATCAGGTATTATCGTTCCAATATCCACCCAAATCATAAAAATGGTATAGCCCATGATTAATAATCTATGTGCATCGCTTGCAATGAAATGAGCACCAGTGGGCTCCAAAACGATATCGACTCAATGAGGAGAGAAATGCTAAAGCTCTCTCTTAAACTCAAATTAAATCGTTAAAAGGAATAAGTTCAAAGAAGAATAAGAATCATGTAAGCAATCAAAGGAAATCCACATGGCATGTGTGAATACAATGTGAAATGCTTAAGTTCCCAAGTGAAATGAGAAACGAATGCCCAAGTGAGATGAAAAACGCATGACTAAATGGAGGGAAGTCCACAATGTGATATGTGATGATATGTGAATGAGGAAACCTCCCAAATGGCGGGAGATACGATGCATGGAATACAGTGGACTTTCCCTCAAATGGAAATGGAAATAGAATCGTGAAACTAGGACCATGGACTTTTAGATGGGTAGTATTCTCTGGCTTGACATGTCCATCACGGTAGAAACCCGAAGAATACTTGGGCCACGAGAGCTTGTGTAAGCGGGTGGTGTCCGTGCCACGCCTTAGGATACTATTGTGGAAGAATGAGGACTACCACAGTACCCCGGGAATGGGGCGACGATATGGCACGATGTGCACGACCCCACGCTGGGGTCGTAAAAGATAAGCCCTCACGGCCTTAGATCATGTGGAGTATCATGATTCTGAATCCATCGGCTCGGGTCATAAAAATTAAAGTAAATTGATTAAGCATATTCAAATAGTAACTAAAGGTTCCAAAACATGATGAATGGTAAATCAATACTTCTAAATGATCTTCTCAAATCTCATTGTAATTTAAAGACCATGTTACCCTTCTCATATTCCTTCACAGCTTGATAGTGACGTATGATTTCACTTGCTGAGTTGTACGCTCACGCTTACTATTTTCTCCTCCCAGGTGATAGTGTTAAAAATGGCCCCTGAATAATTAGAACAAGAAAAGGGATCTGCTTGAGCAAAGCCGAATGTCAAAGGCTTGGAGATTAGTTACATCCCTATTAAGCTTCTGCAGGTAACTTAAGTATTTAGTTTTTCTTCCGCATTTTTTTGGGCATATAGAGAACTTGTGGCATCTCTCTTGAGCCAATGTGGTATTTAAATACACCATGCTAGAGACACAAATTTTATGTGGCTTTTGGATCCTGTGATATGCTGAAATTATGATACTTACAGGCATGAGTTATGATTGACAGAGAGTTATTTGAGAAAAATAACCCGGTCCGTCACACTTTAGGCCACCCTTGGCAGTGCTCATCCCTCGAGTCCGTGCTTGGACCGTCAACAGGATGGTCTGGTGAGAACCATTGGTGAGCTTACACCGTCCATTTCTTAACTTGGCAGGTTGATCGACACTGATAGAGGGTGCATCAATCAGGTCTCATATGCATTTAACACACAGGGAATTGTAGGGTCATCGCGTCATAATGGCTTATCTTAAAAAGGCGTGATACTTCAAGGCGTTGCTACGTGGAAGGATTTTGTTAGGCGGTGAAACACCTTTCCCTAGGTAAATGACGTCATCTCCCTGGGGGAGTTTCGACTATTTAAGCGCCAAGGACTTCTCCACTTTGGGCATCCATTTGCTATTGTGAGGCGCAAAAACTGAGCCTACGGTTATTCCCTTCTTTCTTTGGTTGTGGTCATGCTAATGGCAGACGAAGCATGTGATGTCATTCCAGGACTATTAGCAAGGTCGTCTTCCTCTTTAGGGTTTGACCCCTCCACTGAGGAGTCACGATGGAGAGAGCCAGGGTTGAGAGGCCACGATGAGGTGCGGGTTGCCGTAGTGGTAGCGGAGGGGTACCATTTGAATCCTTCAATCATTGGGTCGGTGAGGCCCCTGAGAGTGCCACCGAACTTTGAATGCGAAGGGGCATCCAATTTCTATCGACATCGAGGGCCCGTGGGAGCTCGCTATGTCCCGGTGAAGGGAAGGTTATCGTTCCGAAATTGAATGATCAGCGCGAGTGGCCCACTTCGAGCAAGCTTGGTCGAAGGTGGAGACGAGAGCATTGCAGCTAGCCGACATCAATTTGCAAGCCCAGACCTGGATCACCGTTCTTCAGGAGGAACTTGAGTAGTGCTGGGTGCGACTCAAGGAGAAGCACATCATCCATGCGCGGCTAGAAGCTCAGGTGAGGTCGAGGTTCCAACCGGAAGAGCTGACTCCCATGCTGGAAGGAAGGTTCCTATGACGTACCAAATTACCAACTAAAATTTGACAGAATTTCGACTGTAATATAGACATTGAACAAATACAAAACCTATAATTATCCTGTGATATATACAAAATTTCCACAAAGGCACCAACACAAGATCCAAACAACATTTTTCTACATCTCAAGCTACAACAACATCAACAAAAATAAAAATCTGAACTCCAGGTTGGAGCAGAAAGATGCCGCTAAGCCTTAGAGTACCCTTCAATAACCTATGGAAGCAATCCAGAAATCCACAATAACATAATCTAACTGAACATATTCCTAACTAATATTCTGACAAAATAATGGACATAAAAAATTATACATTCTTTCTATTTTCAAAAGAATTGCCACTAAGCCAACAATACAAAATACAATGCTTCAAGGCACTAAAATACATCATCTCCTCGCCTAGGCTAGGCGCTGGCCCTGTTATTTCTTCTCGTTGGGTAGGAATTTGTGCCAATCATCTAGGGGTAACAGAGGCAAGGAGTAGGCTAAAATTCAGCAATGCATATACACAATAAAATATATATGTGAGATTTCAACTCCATAACATAATAATGCATGAAGGAAGGAGAGAGAGGCATAATGGAGGTCATAGATCAAAAATACATAAATATGCATGTGTGATTGCTTTTCTAAGTTTTTCAATCCCTTTTTCTTTTTTTCTTTTTTTAATTGGTCACCTTTTATTTGAGACTTATTTTGTTTATGGGGTTAAGATCAGTAGGCCTCACTAACAAATGAGCGGTTGGTCATGACCCGAATTGTGTGCACCTACACAATCAAAAGTCCGATCTCCTCCTATTTGGACCCTAGAGGCGGGCCATCTACATACAATTCTTATAGACGGGGCCAAAAGTCATCCTGCGAATCCAAAGCAGACCACGTTATTTCACTATAACATACTAAGGCATGCCAAGAATATCGCCCAAAATAAATTACGGTTAGGATATACATTCAAAGTAATCCTTAAGTTTTCAATGTAATATTTTGGTATGTCTAAGTTTATTATCCATAACCCTTGGTTAAAGTACTTGTTCATTTAAGAAATTATATTCTCAAGCACAAAATCTTGTGTTCCCACTCTGTTGGAGAACATTCAAAAAGTCAATCAGTCCATAGGTCCATCTCTCGATTACAGAATTCCTTCCATCATTAAATTTCCTTTTTCCATAGACATATTTTGATACAAATTTTCATATTATGCAATTTGACAGCCGTTAATATCCTTTCTTAAATAAGAACGATGTGGGTTAGCTCACATTTTGGACACTATCTAGGGTATTACAATTTACACAATTAAACATAACTAACATCCTTAACTTAGTTCTAGTCTATGTTATGCAAATTAGGGTAATTAGAACTATCCGATCTAATTTAATCATCCTACATCTACATCAACTTATTCAATCTATCCTATCCTATCCTATCCTAGGCTTTCGCATAAAATCCAAATCAAGTCTAAAATATCTCCTTCTCTGATACCAAGTTATGACGGACCATATTCTAATCGAAACCCGTAAGATTTTTCCTGTAAAATATCTATCAGACTAAACATGAAACTGTACAATACACTTGTACCAATATATACATATTGCAATAACAAATACACATGATCCAAAATGTCACAATCTATTCGTGGCACCAACGTCATATCTCTGGATACAACATCAGCTCATAAAAGATGTCATTAGGTACCTAAAAATCAAACCATAATAACTTACAGAAGCATATACAATTACCAATACATGGCAGAACTAAATTATTATGTACATTATCAATATAATATATACGTATCCATCAAAATGTACAAAATCCTTCCATACATAAGTATAAAATTATAAAAATCTGAGTTTACAAAATAATCTTTCAAGTCCACAGCCTAGCTAACTGCTAATTTCTACTCTGCCTCATTAGGCATAAGCTTATACTCATCTGAAAATAAGAAAATAGTAAGGAGTGAGTCGAATGTTTAGTAAGGCACAATATAATCAAGAATAATAAGCAATATACTCCAAATAAATCAAGAGGAGAGAATAGGATTATAATATAAATACATAAATATGAAACATGATCAATGTATTTTTTCTAGAACATACTTATCTTTCACATTTTATTTTTAATTTCTTTAGATTCTAAAACATGTAGAAATTTATTTATTATTTAGGGACCATGGATAGTAAGCCTTACCAACTAACGGAGTAACTGAACGAGGAATGAAAAGTGTATGTATCCACACATTCTAAGGCACTACCCACGATATCTTAACTTTAGCATCTTGTGGCGGACGGTATACCTTTTACCCAATATACGATGCTAAAAAACATATGCCATCATAACATCTCCCATGGCCTAAGAGTATTCCTTGATCTACCACTGTAATATCCAAGATCTTCATTTGGCCAAGGTAGCAAATATGTCTAAGGGAGTTTCATTGAAGACTAAGAGGTGCTTAAAGACCGTAGTTTTTTAAATGATGCCTGACATACCTACACGTGGCTGAGGTGTCTGCCTAAAGTCGGAGAGGGCCAGGGTTGATGCTCAAGGCCGTATTGTCATGTCCTTTGTAGTTTTCTTTTGGATTCTGTGCATTTTAATATATGTCTTAGACTGGTGGAAGTCCTAGTTTTCTTCCACATATATTTCGTTTAATTTTTTGGTGCATCATTATATATGAAGCTCAGTTTTTTACTTATGTTACATGAGTGAAAGTGTTACTCGGGGGATGCCCCAACGTCTATATTCTAACTCTAAATCGGCAAAATACTTTGAGATATAATATAAGTTTCTGTAAATTTTTTTATTTTAATATAATTTTCTTACTTAGAAAAAAAAGACATGTTAGGGAATACTATGATTTAAAATGTAAATCTTTGGTCTAGTTTCATGATTACTTATTCCCAAGAGAAGGTCCACTGCACAAAATTCTCACTTCTTGGAGAATAAATCATCAAATATAATAAATTGTAGAGTTTCCTTTATATACTTTGCATAATTTTTATATTTCTTAGATACAGATATTTATTGTCATTTGCTTGAAAACTTAATTTTTTACATGACTTCAAATACATATATAAATTAACATAAAACTTGGAGAATATTAGAAAATTCTTACCATGTGGAGCCAAATAAAATTTTATAGTTTTTGGATAATAAATTCCTTCACAAAAGCATCCAACATAATTTTCGAAACACACAAAATAATATATAGCAAATACATGTAAGCAAATACCAGACAATCACGTTCATAAGTTAGGGTTTTAATTTTCTAATGCCAAATCAAGCAAAAATTCTAAAATAAACAGGTAAAATTGTCGGGGTGTGGGTTAGGGTTTTGTTGGAAGCATAATACCTCACAAAACTTAAAAATCAAACATAAAATCAATATTTATACATGCTCAAAATATTGGTATCATGAAATACATACTTGGATGGATATCAGAATAAAAATATTCGAAAAAAATGAAACAAAAAATACAATAAGAGAAATAAAAGTATATTGGTATACTTATCTCCACCCGATTTATTACTTCTTCAACTAACTCTAAGCTGAAAACGGACTCAATGCCTCGATCTTTTCCTTTTCTCCCTTCTTCTTCATGCTCTCTCTCTCTCTCCTCTCTCTCAGATCTGGCGTGAAAATGACAGAAAAATAATCGCGCGCATCTTAAATAAAGAGACTGGCACTCGAGCGCCAGTCGGGGCAAGGTTCCGATGCGCATGCGCTGGAACTGGTGGTAGAGCATGCAACCAACATGCTTCGGGTGCACATACCCTGGAATTGGCGCTCCTGTTGATACTCGAGTGGCTGGCAAGTGCCAGCCTATTGGAATGGGCATCCCTGGCACCACCTTGGGAGCCCGGTAGGCGTCCTCCCCCAACGCCCTATTCCGCTCACAAAATTAAATTTTTATATACATTAAGCCTAATTTTGATTATATTAACTTAAGTATTTCTAATTATAATATTTTAAAAATCAGAACCTCACATTTTGTATGATAGGTGTTAACATGGCAGAAAAACAAAAATCTAGGTGTGGCAGATTAAGTTCGAGTTGTGAAGATAAATATTGGCAATGATGGGTCATATGAGTGATATTATGAACCAAATGATTCAGTGGCAAGATAAAGACTTAGCCACAAGAATAAGGATAGCTAACCTATGGCATGGTAGGATCCCTTTTGATAGCTTTAGAAGTAAGCAAGTCTTGAAATTTTTAAAAAATTAGATGTACCGAGTAGAGAATGTGTTTGAGGTAATCAACTGCCCTAACCAGGATTAGGTTAAGTTTGCTGCCTACAAGCTTCTAGGTGAGGCGAATAGGTGGTGGTCCACTCAATGATAAGTTTTGGGAATACATAACGAGGAGATTTCATGGGACTTATTCATGTAATCTTTCATGGAGAAAATTTTTTCCACAAGTGTTTGGGAAATCAAAGAAAATGAATTTAATCTGTTGATGTAAGGAAGCAAGATGGTAGTACAATATGATACTAAGTTTATTGAATTGTCTCGCTTTACTCATCATATGGTGGCAGATGAGGCTCGAAGAGCCTAAAAGTTTTCATAATGTCTACAAGATTCGATCATGAAAGAGTTTGTACCCCTTCGATTGTGGACGATAAGCAAAATACTTGATTGGCCCTTCTCATTTAGCAAGAGCAGTTGATGGAGAAATATTTCAAAAGAAGATTAGAGAGTAGAGGTCAAAATTCAAAGGCTAGAGGCTCCCACATTAAATCTAAGGCCCAAGATAAAGTAAAAGAAATTGGGATAAAGTCTTCTCCAATAAAGCTCTAGATTCGAAGTCTATGTGCAAGTATTGTGGCAAGAATCATACCAGGAGAAAATGTTATCATCAAAGTGGAGTTTGCTTTAATTGTGGCTAAGTTGGCCACATGATGAGAGACTGTTCGTTTCTTTTGAGGCGTCTGGAGATGAAGACATCTGTTCCTAGGACAACTTTTGCAGTGATCGCAAAAGATGCGAGGGAAAACCCATCATTAATCAAAGATAATATGAAAATTTTTAACCCTGAGGCTCATATATTAATTGATCTCGAGTCTATGCACTTTTCATGGCCCTTAAGTTTGTTTATAATTTGCATGTACTCCCTTAAATTCTGGAATTTGCATTGATGATATCTACCCTAGTGGGCAAGTCTTTGTTATCCAATATTATGTATCCTTAGTGTCCAGTTTGGCTTAATGGATTTGAATTGTTAGCAGAATTGAATCTACTAGATATACCCAATTTTGATGCTATTTGGTATAGATTGGTTGGGGTGCTATCATGCTAATATGATTTTCTCTAATAAGTCTGTCTTGTTCAATCTTCCCGAGTATGACTCTTTTGAGTTTCAAGGAAGAGTTGGAAAGGAAATGATCTGATTAATTTCCACTCTACATGCGAGTTATTTGATGAAAGATAGATGCAAAGCTTATTTGGTCTATGTAACCACTTCTAGAAGTCATAATATGGTGATTGAAGAGATTTCGATGGTGTGTAAATTCTAAGATGTTTTTTTAAGGAACTGCCTGGTGTTCATCCTTGTCAGCAGATTGAATTTGTCATTGATGTTGTGCCGAAATTTGTACCAATTTTGAGGACTCCTTTTAGGATGGCCTCAACCTAATCAATGAATTGAAACAGTTATTACAAGAATTATTAGAAAAAGAATTTAGTTAACCAAGTGTACAGCCTTGGGGTACTCCAGTGCTATTTGTGAAAAAAAGGACTGGTCAATGTGGCTATATATTGATTATCGAAAAGTGAATAAGATTATAATTAAAAATAAGTACGCTCATTTGAGAATTGACGATTTAATCAATTACAATGAGCTTAGGTTTTTTCTAAGATTGATTTTTGTTCAAGGTACCACCAGTTGAGGATTAAATGCGAGGACTTACCCAAGACGACATTTAGAACAAGGTATAGCCATTATGTATTCTTAGTTATGCCTTTTGGGTTGACAAATGTACTGACAGCTTTTATGGATATCATGAATTAGGTTTTTCAACACTATTTGGATCAGTTTGTAGTAGTTTTTATCAATGATATCTTAATTTATTTGAAGAGTTTTAAGGAGTATGAAATACAATTGAGGATTGCATTACAAATTTTGAGAAAAGGTGGCTGTTTGTCAAATGAACAAAATGTGAGTTCTAATTAGAGGGAGTATCATTTTTGGGACAAATAGTTTTCAAGGGAGGTGTATCGGTAGATCCAAAAAAGATTGAAACTATGACAAATTAGGAGCAACTAACCACTGTTACAAAGATACAGAGTTTCTTGAGTTTAACCGATTACTATAGATATTTTGTTGAGAATCTCTTGAGGAACACAGTGCCACTGACACGTTTGACTCAAAAGTGAACGATATTTCTTTGGGATGAAGACTGTGAACGTAGTTATCGAGAGTAAAAGGATAGATTGACTTTCCCACCGATAATATTGATTCTAGACGGATCAGGAAGTTTTTTGGTATTTTGTGACATTTTGAGAAAAGGGTTGGGTTATGTATTGATGCAACGTGATCGGGTGATTGCTTATGAGTCAAGACAGTTGAAGGTTCATGAACAGAATTATCCTATACATGATTTAGAATTAGTGGTCATGATCTTTATATTAAAAATTTAGAGATATTATTTATATAGAGAAGATTTTGTGATATATTTTAATTATAAGAATTTAAAATATATATTCTCATAAAAGGAACTGAATATGTGACAATTTAGATTGATGAATTTGTTAAAAGATTATAATTATGAAATCAAATATTAGTCAGAGAAGGCAAATATGGTTGTTGATACTCTGAGTATAAATTTTTGAATATGATTGTCCATTTGATGATTAAGGAATGAGAAATATTGGATGGAATAAAACATTATAATATTCATTTACACTCCTAAGGGTCTTGAATGATTTTTTCATAATTTTTAAGTGTAACCCATGATTATGGAAAAAATCAAAGAGACTCAAATGAATAATCCATAATTAATGGAGATCGTCGAAGATTTGGACAATGAGTCACTGGAAAATTTTAATATTCTGGCAGATGGAATTATTCAATTTCAGGATAAGATTTGTGTACTAAATGTTGAAGAATTAAATGAAGAAATTTTGAATGAAGCTTTTAGGATAAATTATATCATTTATTTTGAAGAGAACAAAATGTATCAGGATATGAAGAAATTTTTCAAGTGGCAAAATATAAGAAAAAAATTATAACATTTGTGGCAAGATATATTATGTGTCAACAAGTCAAGACCGAGTATAAGAAGTTTACAAAATTTTTACACCACTGTCGATTCCTAATTGAAAATGCGAGTACATCATGATGGATTTTATTTTGGGTTTACCAAGGATGACTAGGAATTTGAATGCTATTTGAGTGATTGTGGATCAATTGATAAAATTTACTCACTTTTTGTCGATGAGAATGATATCTTCAAGAGATCGTTTGATACAGTTATGTATTAATGAGATTATAAGATTGATGGTATTTTGTGAATATTAGTTTTGAAGTTAGATTGTGTTTATATTAAATGTATTTTGATATTAATGGGATGATAGATAGATCAATGTTAGTATATTTTAGTGTTGTGGAGTTAGGACTTAAATTATCCTGTTACTTGGTTATTGTGGCATTGGGTTTATGTGGATCGATGGCATAATTTATATTATTGGTTTGTCACTTTTTTCTTACAGACATTTGAAGCAAGTCATGTTCAGTTTTTTTGTCCAGACTAATAGTTCAAAGAGATCCTACAATTATTGATGTTATTATCTATTATTATTATTATTACTATTGAGGGGTTATATGGATATTTTGTTAAATTCGACCAGAATTTTGGTATTATGTTTAGACGCTTTTATTTAAAAATTTTATTTTGTGGATTATAATTATAATTAATTATTATTAATACATGCTTTTGGATTTGGGTTCATGACACTCACTATGATATCTTTCAATATTTCACCATACAATGGGTATATAACTACAAGAATCTAATGCCCTTTTAAATAAATAAGACAAATTATAAATATAGAACTCAACAAGTATACATACATACATATACATATATATACAAGATAACAAATACATATTTATAAAACTAAATGAATGAATGAAAATTAGTATTAGAAAATACGTGATATTGTATTTTCATATTTTGTATTATAGTATATTTTGTATTTAGGAATTGGTTTATTGTATTTTCATATTTTCGTTATTTTTGTATATTTTGTATTTTATTTTTCGGGTAGGTTTTCTATGTATTTAGGCAACTTTTGTATTCATTTTTAGGCTAGTTTTGTAAATAAATCTCTCCACTCTCGTGCAGTGTGAGGCGTGAAGCAATCGAATATTTTCACAGAGCATTAAATGAAACGCAGCTTTGCTGCCATCTTCCTCCTCCATTTTTGCTTCTCGTCGTCTCCTTCGTTTAGCTTCAACTTCTTCAAATCTTCTCACGTTTTCTTACATGGTATCAGAGAGATGGAATCACAGCCTTCTCCTTCCGGCAACATGTCCAACGTCGACCTTTCTACGACCACTTGCAACCCTAATCTCTTGCGGTTTCAAAATTTTTTAGATCCCACAAATCCATTTCGCCTGGAACCCGGTGATAGCCCTGTCGTTACTCTGGTCGCCGATTTACTCACCACTGACAACTACTCTACTTGGTCCAAAACCATGCGTCGAGCTTTGAGGGCCAAAAACAAACTTCACTTCATCGATGGCACTATCCCAAAACCCATCGATTCCAACGATCTCCTTTTTGAAGCCTGGGGACGATGCAATAATATGGTTGTATCTTGGATATAAAACTCCATTAGCCCATCCATTAAAGCTAGTGTCGTTTTTGTTGACGACGCCTTCGAAATCTGGAAGGAGTTGTGGGATCCTTTTACCCAACAAAATAGGCCTTGGATTTTCCAACTCAAAAAATCGTTGGCTTGTCTCTTGCAAGAGCAAGATCCGGTAAGTATGTACTACGGCAAACTGAAAACAATCTGAGATGAGCTTCTCATACATGACCCCATCCCAGATTGTACATGCAGCAAATTAAATGTGCTTGTCGAGCGCTATCAGAGGGATTGTGTTATTCAGTTTTTAATGGGTTTAAATGATTCTTATATTATCGTTCAGGACCAGATTATGTTGATGGATCCTCTCCCATCCATCAACAGAGTCTTCTCCGTTATACTGCAACAAGAAAAACATCATCGGATGTTATCCTCTATTCACACCGAACCAATGGCCTTACGGGTTGTCAATAACCCTAAGAAATTTGTGAAACAAACCTCTATGCAAAAGAAAGACCGGCCCTTTTGTGTCCACTGTCGTATCTCAGAACACACCATTGAACAATGCTTTAAGGTTGGGAATGCCGAAATGCCTATTTGTACTCACTGTAATAAAACGGGTCATACCGTTGATAAGTGTTACCAACTTCATGGTTTCCCTTTCAATCCGAAACCTCATAGTAAGTCTAGAACGAATACTTTTTCGGCCAATCATTCCAATTTTAACACCATTGCTGATCACAAGGGCAAAGAAGATGACAAAGTCACGTTGACAAAAACTCAGTTCAAGCAACTCATGAATTTATTGCAGTCTAAAGACCCTGCTGTCTCTGCCCAAACAGCTAAAGAAATTGCTTCCCCTTTTGATCCCATTGGTGATCAGTCCAAAATGGGTAACATGACTGGTATTAATCTTTACTCTATCCCTTCTGCTTGCAATAAAAACTGTATTTGGATTTTGGACATATGCGCCACAGATCACATGATCTGCGACCCCTCACTGTATTCGCATAAACGGCTTGCTGTTGGCAGCTCTGTGAAACTGCCTAATGGGAGTACAGTGCCCGTGTCTCACGTTGGTGATGTTAACTTGTCTACCAGGATTGCCCTTACTAACGTATTATGCGTTCCCTCGTTCAGTTTTAATTTGCTTCGTGGAAAGCTCTCACCGCTTCATTCGTTCTTTTTGATATTTTCTCTAACCTTTGCTTGATTTAGGACCTTGCCTCCTGGGCCACGATTGGGATGGGTGAAGCGAAAAATGGTTTATACTATCTGCTGAATAATGATGTGCACCCAAATACCTTGGCTGGCCTTCTCTCCAAATTTTCGAAGCAGATTGCAAAGCTCTCTGCTAATTTTGCTTCACTACCAATTAACTTATGACATTACAGATTAGGACACGTGTCCCATTCTAGAACTCTACTGATACATGATCCCATTGTAAAAGAAGCATTACATTCCTTTAATGAGACTCCATGTTCTATTTGTCATATGGCTAAGCAACGTCGCGTTCCCTTCACTCCCAACATCCATAAGTCACACACTTTATTTGCTATGGTGCATTGTGAATTTTGGGGACCCTTTTCAGAAGAATCTTACGACGGATATAAGTATTTCTTGACCATCATTGATGACCTTTCAAGAAGTACTTGGATTTATCTTCTAAGACAAAAATCTGATACAAAAATGTACTTAGAGGCCTTTTACAATCTTATCGCAACACAATTTAATGTCAACATTAAAATTATTCGCACTGACAACGGGTCCGAATTAAGCCTGGGAGATTTCTACAGTAGAAAAGGTGTTATCCACCAACGCAGTTGCGTAGAAACACCACAGCAAAATGGTATTGTTGAGTGCAAACACCAACATTTATTAAATGTAGCTAGAGCCATTAGATTTCAATCAGGCCTTCCACTGAAGTATTAGAGTGATTGCATTCTGACTGTAGCTTACATTATAAATAGAATCCCCACTCCCGTGTTGGAAAATAAGACCCCATATGAAATTCTATTTGGAGTCAAACCAAGTTATGATCACTTACGTACTTTTTGCTGCCTGTGTTTTGCTGCCACACTTTCTCGGGAGCAAAAAAAATTTGACTCCCGAAATTGGACTTGTGTATTTTTGGGGTACCCCTTTAGTGTTAAGGTTACAAGTTACTTGACTTACATAGCCACAGCACATTTTACTTTCGGGATGTCATCTTTCATGAAAATATTTTTCCTTATCAAAGTAATGCTGAAACTGCCCTTAAAGTAGACTTTGATAAACAACCCCCCCATCATCCCTGAATTTGTTGTGAATCCAGATACTATAGATGACAACCAACTAACTGTTGAACCTCACAGTAGTGAAGAACAACCTACCTCAACCCCTGACCAGGGGCAATTGGAAACCACTCTAGGAGTTTTAGATGACCATCCGCAACCCAGTGTTCCCACTGATTCCGTCACACTTACCATCTCCTATGCAAGATAAAATTCCTCTTCGCAGAACCACTAGAACTAGAAAAGCTTCTCAATACCTCAAAGATTTTCACTGCAATCACGCACACCAAACTACATCCACCCAAGCACCACTGCCAAGCATCCCTAGCACGCCTTATCCCCTTGAAAATTATATATCCTATCACAAATTGTCTCCAGCCTATAGCCTTTTTTCATCCTCTGTCTCATCTTAAATTGAACCGCAAACCTATGCTCAAGCTATGTCTGATCCTAATTGGCACAACACTATAAAAGCAGAGTTAAATACTCTAGAATCAAATAACACATAGATTGTCACTGATCTCTCACTAGGAAAGAAGGCAATCGGCTATCGATATGTTTTCAAATTAAAACTCAATAGCGATGGGAGTATTGAAAGATACAAATGTCGTTTAGTAGCAAAAGGATACACACAACAGGAATGAGTGGACTATCATGAAACCTTTTCTCCAGTTGCCAAACTTATCACTGTGCGATGCCTCTTAGCTATAGCCGCCATAAAAGAATGGCACTTATACCACTTTGATGTCAACAACGCCTTTCTAAATGGAAACCTAAACGAAGAAACATAAATGAAACCACCTCCTGGTTACATCACGGAAGGTCCTAACCAAGTATGTAAACTATCAAAAAGCATCTATGGTCTTAAGCAAGCCTCTCGACAATAGTATTCAAAACTTTCCAGTTCTCTAATTACGTTTGGTTTCTTTCAATTAAAGGCAGATTACAGTTTATTCACTAAACAAGATAATCAATCCTTTACAATCCTCCTTGTATAAGTTGATGACATCATTGTTGCTGGTAATTGTTTACAATCAATAACCTCTATTAAATCCTTTCTAAATCGGACCTTTAAAATAAAGGACTTTGGTACCTTACGGTACTTTCTTGGCATTGAAGTTGCCCGGTCACCGAAGGGTATCTACATTTGTCAACGAAAGTACACTCTTGACATTTTAGCTGACTCTGGCACCATTGGTTTCAAACCCCAGAAACTACCCATGGACCAAAATTTGAAATTGCGTAAGCAAACAGGAGTTGCTCTTAAAGACCCTAGTGTGTATAGAAGACTCATTAGTCACCTTCTGTACCTCACTATCACACGGCCTGATATCGCCTATGCAGTACAAACTTTAAGTCAATTTATGAATCAACCCACCATGATTCATTTAAATGCTGCACACCAAGTATTGCGATATTCAAAACTAAACCCTGGCCAAGGCATACTACTTTCTTCATCATCTAACATTCAACTCCGAGCCTTTTGCGATACAGATTGGACTTTCTGTCCAGATACACATCGCTCTATCACTGGTTATTGTGTCTTTCTTGGGAACTCCCTTATTTCTTGGAAATGTAAGAAACAATCCGTTGTCTCTCGCTCATCCGCTGAAGTCGAATATCGATCCATGGCCACAACTTGTTGTAAATTGTCTTTGCTTCGTTATATTTTGACTAATTTGCAGGTTTTGCATCCCAACGCAGCACTCTTATATTGTGACAATCAAGCAGCTCTTCACATTGCCGTCAACCCAATTTTCCATGAACGTACGAAACACATCGAGTTGGACTGTCATCTCATTCGTGATAAAATTCAAGACGGAAGCATTCGCATCCATCATGTCACTACTCACAATCAGCTCGCGGATATCTTCACCAAGCCTTTAGCCTCACATCGGTTGAACTTTCATTTATCCAAGATGGGCATCATTAACATATACGCTCCATTTTGCGGGGGCGTATTAGAAAATACGTGATATTATATTTTCATATTTTGTATTATAGTATATTTTGTATTTAGGGATTGGTTTATTGTATTTCTATATTTTATTTTCATATATTTTGTATTTTATTTTTCGGGTAGGTTTTCTGTGTATTTAGGTAACTTTTGTATTCGTTTTTAGGCTAGTTTTGTAAATAAATCTCTCCGCCCTCGTGCAGTGTGAGGCGTGAAGCAATCGAGTATTTTCACAGAGCATTAAATGAAACGGCAGCTTTGCTGCCATCTTCCTCCTCCATTTTTGCTTCTCGTCGTCTCCTTCGTTTAGCTTCGGCTTCTTCAAATCTTCTCACGTTTTCTTACAATTAGCAAAACACATGCAAAATTTAATATGTCCAAATATACGTATTTTCGTTAATTTTAAACCAAAATACTATTATTTATACTAGTTGGCGGACAGTTTATAAATACACCATATAGACGAGGTCAAATGTAATTTATTTTTACCACTTGTTGGAATAGGTTCAACTCTCCAGTATACTTGATATATCAATAAATCTGAATATATAGTTTTGTCAATTTCTTATAATAGTTACCAATAAAATACAAAAGCTGAGCTATATAATAAATCACAAAACTTTTTTTCTATTTACAAAAGTATAATATTTAAAACTTTTTACCGTGTGAAAAACTAAAAATATCAAAACTTTTTACTCTATGAAAAAAATAAATATTAAATTAAATATCAAAATAATGTTCAATCCAAAATACTTATATGAGATATTAACATGTAAGGCTAAATGTACAAGTTTCACCACTATTTTTCATAAATATCTTCATATATATAACTATATTAGCTGAAAACATTTACTTAATATATGAAAACTAAATAAATTCTTTAAATTTTCAGTAAAATTCAATAAAATTTTAAAATAATAGGTAAAAACTATATACATGCATAAATATCTTAAAATGGGACAAATAATGACTTATATGTATAGTAAAAATATGAAACATAAACAAAATTCAAGAGATTATAAAATAGACCAAAAATCAAGTATAGAAATACTTGTTTTAAATTTCTAATTTAACATATTTGACTCTTAAATGCTCTAAAATCTTCTTCACTATCTTTTTCTTCTTATACTCTTCACTTTTTCTCTTTTCTCCTTTTTTATCCCATAAAATAACTGAAAATAGTGTGCGCAAGTCCTTATAAACCAACTCGGTATACAAGCGCTAACTAGGTGTGCATCGTATATCCTCAATTCTGCCTCATCCACGTACAAGTACCGCATGAGGCGTAATTTAGACACCAATATTTTGCCACAAGTACACATGAATGTCTCAAAGGCGTTCATTAAGCAAACATCTTCTATCTCAAGCATGCATGGGCAAAGAGATAAGCGCCTATTAGGCGTCGAATTTAGTTTCAAATAGTCTTATTTTTTTTAATTTTTATTATATAATTACTTTAAAATTGACTCAAAATTATATTAATGATATCATAAATTATGAATAAAAATCGGACATTATAAATATTTTTATATATAAATATATTATCTCAAAATATTTACTACTTCATAAAAAAAGAACAAATCTTTTAAACTTGTTATAAAACCCAACAAAATTTTAAACCAAATAATAAAAATTATATGTGTACACAAATATTTAAAATAACAGGGGATAAAAAGTGGCGTACATGTACAGTAAAAATAAGAAACACAAATAAAAATTAAAATATTATGAAATAAATGAAAGATCGGGCTCAGAAATAATTGCATTAAACCTCTAATCTAACAATTCTAACTCTTAAATATTCTAAAAATCTTTTTTTATCTTTTTTTCTCTCTCCTTTTTCACTTGCTCTTCTTTTTCTCTCTCTTCTCCCATTTTCCCACAAAAATGATTGAAATAGCACGCACTAAACCTTATATACACAATCAACACACGAGCACCAAATAGGCACCTTTAATTTTATCTTATTTGTGCATGAGCACCACATCAAATACAACTCAGGAACACAACTGCTATATCAAATATGCATGAGTATGGAGATAAACGCTCACCAAGTGTTGAACTTGATTCCAAATAATCTTTTTTATTTTTTAATTTTTACTATAGATTTATTTTTTAAATTGATTTAAATTTATATTATTGACATTATAATTCATAATTAAAAATTGAACATTACATTGGTTGCTGATAAGGGGAGCAACGGGGCAGCACCTCACTAGGGTGAAATTAAGATTTTAGGAATGCATTTTGGGGATTTTAAGTCAAGCTAGGGATTGGTGATGTTTCGCTAATTTTATTATCCAGATTAATTTATTTTTTAACCCTAATTATACTTATAAATACAGTCTAATATTCAAAACAATAAATTAAGAAATAAAATATTAAAAATATTTTTATTATATACCGAATAAACTACAAAGAAAAAATCCCATCACTTCTTAATCAACGTTTTTTATATTAACATTTGGTAAAAAGGAATTCCACTGGGGGAAGGGGTGACAATTTCATCCTGTCGCGTGGAGTTTTATCTGATCAGTTGCGAATTCAGCAGAAAATCCCAGCCCCAATAATAATAGTAGGGAGGGAAATAAAAATTCTAGGTCATCTTCCCCTATTTTGATTCTAAATTCAATTTGAAAATACTTTTATATAATAATTTTTTAAATTATAATTTATAACAGTTCTTCTAAAAGTAATTGTTAATTTGTAATTTAAACGGATAAGATCGATCCTCTTGTCAGTACGTAGGCAGGTCGAAATGTCGGTGAAGTTTATTCAACTCCACCTGTTAATCCATCAATAGCAAAGCAGAAAACTTACATTTTTACATGGTTGAGCAGTTTGCTCAAAAGAAACGAATACAAGGACAATGATCAGTTGATCCGACGCTATAGTAGATGTTGCTCATCCGCTTTATAGTCGCATTATTAGGTCATAATTCTCACAATTTTTTTCTCTCACTGGCACGAGTAGAGATGCACTTAAGTTTCTCAAACTGTACATATCCTTCATCTTCTCAAGTGACGGAGGTGGCTGTGAGAAACCTGCCCAGGTGTTGCTTTTAGAGAGATCTCTACACGAGTCATCCAAGAAAGATTAAACCTTTTCCAACTTCGCATCAGTTTGCTTGAATATGATTTCTCATTGCCTCACACCATTCTGGACTTTTGGATGCCTCCTTAAAGGCTTTCGGTTCATTTAGGGTAGCGAGATTAAGAGCAGAAATGCGATGGGAATGAGGCAATTTAGAGTAATAAAGATAATGATCAAGAGGATACTGCTTAGCTGACAAAATAGATGAGCCTATGCATTTAGAATTCGATTAATTTGCCGGTATAATTGGAGGCTAACTGACAATGATACATGCTTGTGAGTGTATAGGAAGGCTGTTTAAGAGGTCTGGAAGATCTTCTGAGTTGTGGAGAACATATGGGATTAAGATTGAAAGTAATTGGATCAGAAGGAAATGAAGAGAGAGCCGTGGGAAAGTCAAGGAACTGGAAATGGAAGAAGAGAAGGGGAATTTGCTTCAGAAAACGGAAATGGAAGAACAGAAGGCTTGTGGAAAGATCAGTTTTGAAAGGAAGGGTTATTTCATTTAAAATAACACCTGTACTAACGAAGATTGTTTTGTTTTAAAGATCAAACACCTTATAGCCTTTAACATGAGATAGGTAAACCAGGATAGTACACTGATTAGCTCGTTGGCAAACCTGTATCTATCACGAGTTAAAAGAGGACACATACCAAAGACAATCAAAACTTCTAGTATTTGGATCAGGTAATGAGGAGACCTTCCATCCAAGGTAATTGATCAAATAAGTATCTGCTTGAATACACTTTCATAGGCTAATAAAAGTCAAGGCAAGTGGCTCTATCAACAATTAAAAGATGGTGCTGTTTTTTTTCCTACAACCCCATGTTGTTGGGTTCCTACACATAATTTTTGATGAATACCTCCATGTATAGAAAAGAAATTTCTAAAATTAAACTCTGAGCCATTATTAGTTTGCATATGTTTAATTTTGCATTGAATTAGGTTTTTGTTAAAGCAAAAAGAAATGAGGTATAATGGTTTATGTTTGAGATTTTGACTTCACGAGGTATGGCTTGGGCAATGCATTCCCTAAAGAGTAACACTTCATATCCAATATGAGTTACTTGCAGGTTTTTATATACTCTAACCATTGATTGACTTGAGTAGAGCGCTGTATGTAAGCAAGTGCCTTAGGACCAATCCTTGCCATATCCTTGCATTGTTGTGCCTTTTCCCTTTTCAACAAAGACCTAAAAAAGCCTCAATCAGAGGGAGGAGTGAAGGAAAGAGACTGAATAGGAGAGGGATGGAGTCAATGAAGGGAGAGGTACTGCTGATATAGTTACCATTAATAATGGTAAGAGGGGACAAGAATTCCTTTCATTTGAAGGTTTTCCAATCTGCGAATACTCCGTCCTATGCTCTTGTCTGTCTCTAAATGTCTACACACTTGAGGCATTAATGAAGGGTCTAAATGTCTTTAAATGTACCCGGGTACATTTTGCAAAGTTATCAATAATTATTAAGAAAAATTTTGTGCCATCAGTAGAGTGAGTGGAAAAAGATCCTCAAACATTAAGATGAATCAGTTCAAAAGGGCGAGTAATTTCATTCAGACATAAAAGTAAATGGAAGCTTATGTTGCTTAGCCATCACAATGATGCAACAATTCTACATTTATTTCTGGAATGTCCTAATGCAACAATTACAATCAAGCAGTAGATGGATTGCTCAGTCTAATGTGCCATAAATATGAAACATTCGGCGAATTAGTGGGAACAGAAGGGATTTAAGCATTCTCACAACTTTGATGGATGTACAACAGGTAGCATATTACGTTCTCTTCTTTAGCAAGTCCAATCGCTGTGCATTTACACAAGTCCATGATAAAGCAATAATCATTCAACTGGAACAAACAACAATTAAGTGTTTGGATTATCATCACTCATAATCTGATTTGAGTTTGTTTGCTAGAGAGGCAAATGACTGCAATGCAGATGAAAAGACAAACTGAAATGCTGGTGAGAATTCGGGACTCATTTCTATCTCAGGTTGGATAAAGGCCAACAGTTCATGAAATCGCTCCTTTGAAAAGGAAAGCTAAGAATTCACAACTGAAATTTCTATCATTGCCACTTGATTAGCGTAGCTTATCTGTACATATTCCTCCTCTTGCCTTTATTCAAACACCTCAAGTGAATTGCAATTGCTGTGATTGCAGGTTAGAGTAGGTCTAAAATTAAGGAGCTCTTGCCAATATGACTTCAGACGAGTGAAGTAACTGCTTATTGAGGACTGTTTCTGGGTCAGAATCCGATGGATTGATTCAGTTGAAAAATTCGAGTACCATTGTCCTGAGAGAATCTCTCTTCCAAATCCAGCCATCTCTAATGTATGTCACACTAGCTGCAATTTGTTTGGATTTTCGAATTAAGTAACCAAGATCTGACTATCTGCTTGCATCTACATCCGACAGGAAAAAGTTGGATCATCAGCATTTGGTTTTGGCAAAGATAAATCGATAAAACCTAACCTGTTCTTTGCACTTGGTGCCATTTCCATGGAGCAGCTCCAAGAATGATGATTTCACCGACGAGGATCTGCCGTACTAATGATGATCCTAAACTGTCACCATTATGGACAAAGTACGGATTGGCCTGGTCTTCATGGCCGGTATTAGGAAAGCCGGAAGCAGAAACTAGATTATCAAAAGACGCCATTAAAAACTGTCACCATTATGGACAAACTACTCACACAATGCCTTCTATTACGTCTACTACTGCGCTCTCTATTATACAAACATGCGCTCTCGACTACGCATTCCACGACGATTTCATACTCTCTCTCTGCAAAGCATCCTAACGTGCTGGAGAAAGAACACAAATCAAAGGCATACAAGCGCTCCTCTTATTGTTAAACGCCTACTGCCTCCACCCACCGTCTAGATTCAAGAGATGGCATTGCCTCTCTTTCATCTGGAAACCCACGCACTCTTACACTCTTCCTCTCAATTCTCATTTTCAGTTACCTTTTCAGATTTCGAAGGTGGTTTATTGACTTGAGTGTTGGAGTATTTTTGGTGAGACAACTTTTCGCCGACACACTGACCTATTGTCCGTTTTAGTGGTGTGTAGGATCCAAACTCGGTGAACAGAGCCGAAACCAAACAAGCGAATCATCGCGAATCTGTTCGAAGTTCGGATCCAATGACACGTCACTGGCATCGTCTGTGGAAAACGCTTATGAAAAGCCAACCACACTCCCTCACAATGTTCTCTTTTCACTGCCAGACTCATTTGCAAAGGTGAATACGAGAACCCAAGCTAGCGATCCCGCTAGAGACGCCACTTCTCCGGACTAGGACCACGCTACTGGTACCCTGGTCAACGGGACGATAGGCAGGGCGCCTGCGCCTTTCTTTCAATGACTGATGGAGCAAATACAAATCAACAACCGTCTGCTCCAAAGACTCCGCTCTTGGCAAGAGCAGCCACAGTAGAGGGCTCCGCCCGCAGCCGTCCCTGTGCCGGCCACCAGAAAAGGTGGCCCGAGGAAAAACAAGATCGCCAGAAGGCCCGAGAGGTCGGCAAATGATCAGATCCCAGCCTCTTCATGTGCTCCAGGCCAGAACAGGCCTAAAGAGCGCTCTGGGAGCACAACGCCGGGAGAAAGTCCGGAAAGAAGAAACCTCCGATACTCTCGAGCGGAGAATGGAAACTCAGTCCAAGAGCAAGCCTCCAAGACTGCCAGGTCCACTAGAGGCAGTAGCCGGCCAGCTACTGGACCCTCTGGGGATAAAATAGAGTTGAGGGCCTACTTCAACTCTAAGAGATCTACCAACGCTACTCACGCAGATCCACCGGTGGATAAGATTTGAAACCGCGTGTTCAAGGACGATGAGCACGTTGTTGATCTTGACAGATCTCCCTTCACATTGGAGATCCTAAATCGTCCACTGCCCACCAAATTCAAAATGCCTTCCCTTGGCTCATAAGATAAGAGCAATGATCCAGTTGACCATCTGGATCACTTTCGCACCCATCTGAGTCTACAAGGGTTGAAAAACTCAGCAATGTACCGCTACTTCCCACTCACGCTGAAGGAATATGCCCGCATCTAGTTTCATCACCTCCCTTCAGGCTCCATCAGCAGCTTCCGGGAGCTCACAGATCTCTTGCGGCTCGGTATGCCTCAACAAGCGGGAAGAGAGAGGGTGTGGCACCCTCCCACATCAAGTAGAAGTCGAGAGAACAGCGGGAGATTTCAAGATCGCTTTGTGGCAGAGGCCAGGCGGATTCCCCGAATCACAGAAGAGATGAAATTGGGTAGTTTTATCTCTGCGCTGACCTACGGGGACTTCTTCAAGCACCTGGCCCACAAAAATCCCCAGACCTTCTGGGAGGCGGAGTCAATCACCCGGGCTTATGCAGCGGCAGAGGAAGCCAATGAGGCAAAACGCCCAGAACAGGCAGATCAGCCTTGCTCATTCCCTGAAGAGGAAAAAAGAAAATACAATGTTGGTGATCACTTTCGCTGGAAGCAGCACAGAACTAGGCTGCCAAAACGCAGAGATTACGGGCCTATCAGCTTTATGCCCCTGATGGACACACGCTCAAATGTCCTCATGTAGATCTACGGGGAGAAATTCCTGAAGTGGCCAAAACCACTGAAGAAGGACACCGAGAACCAGTCAAAATACTGTGATTTTTACCGCTCTGCTAGACATTTTACTGAAGACTGTAAGACATTACAGAGGAAGATCGAGGAGCTGATTCACAGGGGCCACCTCACCAAGTTTGTCAAGGTCCCTTGGTAGAGTTCTAGAGCAGTTGGCGGAGAAGGGTAGGAGCCGTCTCCTTCTCAAAATAGGGTTATGATAGGGGTGGTTAATATGGTCACTACCTGACTTACCAAAAACTCAGTCGAACGACAAGGAGTAACAGACTGGGAGGAAGAAGCAGTATAAGGTGGACAACACAATTAGTTTCAATGATGATGACTTGACTCATGTAATGTTTCCCCATGCTGACCCTCTTGTTGTATCCACGCTCGTCTCAGACGGTAGTATCAACTACCAATTGAAACGAGTGTTTATTGATAATGGTAGTTCAAAGGACTTGCTTTACTTAGATACATTCTTTAAACTAGGCTTAAAAAAAGAACCAATTAAAACCTGTCGAGAGCCCACTGTATGGCCTTGACAACGAGCCAGTGTCCGTCCAAGGGAAAATCAAACTGGAGGTCACCCTGGGCACGTATCCAAAAACAGCGACTCGTATGCTCACCTTCTTGGTGGTCGACTTGCCCTCTATTTATAATGCTATACTAAGCAAACCGTGCTTAACAGCGTTTGGGGCAGTCACCTTGATTCCACACCTCAAGATGAAGTTCTCAGTGCCTTACGGTGTAGGAGAGGTGTTAAGTTACCACTTGGTAACACATGTTACATGTTACATGTAACACATGTTACATGTCTCAAATTGCCCCTAACGGCAGCACTCGAGCAGTTGGGGAACTCGATCATCAAAACGAGACAACCCTACAGTAAGCGCAGTCTGACGAAGCCACAGATCTAGTCTCCTGGAACCCGGAGGAATCTAAAAGGTGTGTACAGATCAGCGGCTCACTCGCCGGAACACTACGAAATGAATTGATCACGTTCCTGTGACGGAACGTTGATATTTTTGCGTGGACTCCAGCAGACATGCCTGGGATTTCGGCTGAGGTGATGGTCCACAATCTGGGGCTTGATCATAGCCGGAAGCCCGTTAGGCAGAAGCGAAGGAACCACTCCGTAAAAAAGTTGATCGTCATCCGGGAGGATGTGAAGAAACTGCTGGACGCAGGATTTATTAGAGAAGTTCACTACTCGTATTTGCTCTCTAACGTCATCTTGGTGAAGAAAAATAATGGAAAATGGTAGATGTATGTCGATTTCACCGACATTAACAAAGCCTGCCCAAAGAACAGCTCTCCCTTGCCCAGGATCATCCTACTAGTTGACTCAACTGCCAGGCATGAGCTATTAAGCTTCATGGATGCCTATTCGGGTTACAACAAGATCAGGATGAGTTCGGAAGACAATGATCACACCTCGTTGATGACGGATCATGGCACCTACTGCTACAAAGTGATGCCCTTCGGACTGAAAAATGTTGGAGCAACCTATCAATGACTGGTCACCAAGGTGTTTGAAAAACATATCGATCGCAACATAGAGGTATACGTCAATGACATGCTCATCAATAGTAGAGTCACCGGCGACCACGTTCATGACCTGGCAGAGTCGTTTGAGGTGCTCCGCGAGCATCACATGAAGCTGAACCCGGCTAAGTGTGTCTTCGAGGTAGCCTCGGGTAAATTCTTGGGTTTCATCATCTCCCAATGGGAGATTAAGGCAAACTCAGAGAAGATTAAGGCCCTCGCAGACATGGCTCCCCCACGGAGCGTAAAGGACGTCCAGTAATTGACTGGACGGCTAGCAGCGTTGTCCCGCTTTCTTGCAAAGTCTAGCGACAAGTACCAGCCCTTCTGTAAGGCCCTAGTAGGGATAAAATCCAATGGGTTTCAATGAATAGCAGACTGCCAGACAACCTTCGATTAATTGAAGTAGTATCTGACCAGCCCGACATTGCTAGTGTCGCCCAAGAACGAAGAAGAGTTGTATCTTTACCTAGCGGTATCGAAGGTATCCTCGAGTTTCGTCCTCGTACGCCAAGACTTTGATGCTCAACGGCCGATCTACTACGTGAGTAAAATGTTGACCGGCCCAGAAACCCGCTACTCACCTGCAGAAAAGCTGGCCTTAGCACTTATATTCTCTGCGCGGAAGTTAAGGCCATACTTTCAGGCGCGCTGCGTAATGGTCCTCACTGATCAGCCTCTGAAAAATATACTCCAGAAGCCCAAGATGGTTGGTAAAGTGGACTATCGAGTTGGGCGAGTTCGACATCGAATTTCGGCCCAGACCTGCTGTAAAAGCACAGGCTTTGGCCGACTTCATTGTTGAGTCCATGACCCAAGTCCTCAAAGAACAACCCGCAGAAAGCGCAGTACAACTTGACAGAGTTTCAAAGTGGGTACTCCACGTAGATGGATCGTCTACGGACGCCGGCAGTGGCGTCGGAGTGGTCCTCATGACCCCAGACGGGTTTGAGGTGAAGTATTCCCTTAGACTCGATTTCTCGGTAACCAACAATGTTGCCGAATATGAAGCCCTATTAGCCGGATTACGATTAGCAAAGAAGTGCTCTGCCAAGAGGTTGGCGGTCTACAGCGACTTCGAACTGATCATTAACGAGGTTAATGGAGATTTCGAGGTAAGCAACCCTCATCTGGCTAAGTACTTGGCAAAGACGAGGGAGGCTACCCAGGGTTTTGACAAACTAACCCTGGTTCATGTTCCCAGAACTAAAAACTGGAAGGCGGACCAACTGGCTAGAGTCGTTGCAGCCGAAAATCCAGAACAATACTCGAGAGACATGAGGGAGATTCTGAACACTTCCAGCATAGAGAAGCAAGAGGCGATGCAGATTTTTGAAGCGAAAAATTTGATGATGCCTTACCTTAGCTGTCTGGCTGACGAATCATTGCAAGAAGTCACAGAGAAGGCTAAGCGAATCAAAAAGACAGCCGGCTAGTATACTGTGGTTAATAGGCGGCTATATCGACATGGTTACTCAACCTCATACCTTCGATGCCTAACTCCCAAAGAAGCTAACTACGCCTTAGGCGAAGTGCACCTTAGGATTTGCGGAGCACATATTGGTGGAAAAAACTTAGCCTTCAAGATCATGCAGTAGGGCTACTACTGGCCCTCGATGAAAAAGGACGCGCTTGAATTTGTGAAGAAGTGTGAAAGTTGCAAGCTTCACAGTAACCTTCACCGCCAGCTGTCCGCTGACCTGAAGACACTTTAGGCCCATTGGCCCTTCGCGCAATGAGGGCTCGATATTCTCGGACCATTTTCCATTACCACAGGACAAAGGAAGTTCATCATCGTGGGCATCGACTACTTCACCAAGTGGGTCGAGGCCATTGCACTGGCAAAAATTATAGAGCACAATACTCTTGAATTCCTTCGCCATAACATTATTTGCAGATTTGGTGTCTCAGAGGTCGTCGTGACCGACAACGGGACCCAATTCTGGGAAAAACGCTTCATCTAGTATTGCGCCAGCCTCAGAATCAAGCTGGTCCACACTTCGGTGGCATACCCCTAAGCAAATGGACAGGTGGAGTCACGAACCGAATGCTACTCCACAAGTTAAAGACCAAGCTGGAAGACGCAAGGAACTCATGGGTAGACGAGCTCCCCTCAGTTCTCTAGTCTTACCGGACAACCCTAAAAGAACCAACGCATGAGATGCCCTTCAGTCTCTATTACGAGACTGAAGCGGTAATCCCGGTTGAAATCGGGTTTCTAAGTCTTAGGATGGAATCATTTGACCTACAGGGTAACTCCCAGAAAATTAGGAAATACTTAGACTTATTGGAGGAAGCCCACGACGCCACTAGAATACGGGCAGTGGCCTACCAACACCGAATTGCCCGATATTACAACAAAAAGGTATAGGCACGAAATTTCGATGTTGGGGACTTAGTCCTATGAGGCGTCGAGGCCAAAGGCAAACTGGCCGGCTGCAACAAGCTCTCTCCTAATTGGGAAGGGCCTGTCCTAGTATCTGCCATCCTGCGAAATGGAGCATACAAACTCCGAAACCAGGATGGAAAGTTGTACCCACTAACGTGTAACGCGATCCACCTCAAACGGTACTTCCAATAAGGGACCCAGGTATGTATTTTCATTATTGAGTGTACACATTCGCTTGCTTATTTCGATTTGTCAAAATAAGTGTTTCCTTAGCATACTGCCTTCCATTTCCTGTGTGCATGTATATATATGTGTTTGCTTTACAGGTTTACCTGACTTAGGCTGCCTCCAAGTCGGGAGGGTCTTCACCCTCTCGTTACTGAATCATGGTCATCCAGGCGGCCCATAAGTGGTCGAATATAAACCTCGATCATCCGAGCGGCCCATTAGCAGTCGTACTTAAACATTTGTCATCCAGGTGGCTCATGAGCCGCCTAGTATGAACATTGGTCATCCGAGCAGCCCATTAGTAGTCGTATTAAACCCTGGTCATCCAAGCGGCCCATAGGTGGTCGAATCTAAGCCTTGGTCATCCAAATGGCCCATTAGTGGTCAAAATCTTAGGGGGTAGCGCAGCACACACAACGACCTCCTCCACGAGGAGATAGCATGATTAATCAATGATGGTCGAAGGGAGAAAAATTCTTCTCCAAGGCTGGCCGCCCAAGTTAACACTTGGGCAACACCACCAGGCTGTACTCACAAGCCACCACTACTAGGCTGGTTAACACATACATAGCCACCTATTAAAAAACCTAAGGATTTCACTCCTTTGGCAGTAATACAATGACCGCCCAACTCGAGTTAACTAGTCAAAGACAAACATGCAAGTAAAATAGGCCGTAAATCACAACATACTGCAGTCAAAAATAAAATCAATAATAATATTTCCATCATCAACAATAACATCCGGATGTGACAATAAAATACCCAATATAAATAAAGAAATAGACACAAAGGATAAATAATACATTCTCATCGCGAGGATATCCACATTTACATCAACTCATCCACATAATACTATAACTTCAATACAAAGGCCACCATCCGGCCATAAATAATAACCATAATAACATAAATCGAGATCGGAAATATACCAAATGTAATAGCAAAAGGAATATTCGAGCCGATCACGCCTCGAGCTCCCGCAAGCGTATCCATGCCACTAGTCTGAAGGGATAAAACATGAAAACGTGAGCCGTGAGCTCACGAAGCATCATCGTATAAAAACAAGACTAATAAATCGGGAATGGGGATATCGAAAGCAATCACGTAAAACAAAACATCATGTAAGAAATCCCTGAAAATCGAGGAGATGTCGACTAAATCGCTGCGTTCGCATTAACTCGTCCCCGGGACAAAATCATATAAATCACGATCCGGTAAAACCTTCGATATCATATCATATGATTAGTCACGCTCAAATCACCACATCCACGTGGAGACACATACCGTCGTCCAGGATCTAAAACTCATAATGCAAAATCAAGAGAAAAGAACTAAAACATAAATCAAAACACGTTAGGGTTTTATCACATGTCGACGCATGCGAGATCTTATCGCCCATCCGTGGGCCAAACCACATATCTCAAATCATCATACACCCAAATATGCGTGCGAGAAATACAAAGCATGCACGAAATCGGAGAACCAAAGATCAATGGTACCAACTTGAGGAAGGGTTACCTCGTCCGATAACCAGCATTCTCGACCAGCCTCTCTTTCCCATAGATAAGGAACTTGCTCACTATGTTTTACCACCCGCGACTTTGGCAACCTCAAGTTTTTATTATATATTAGGACGTCCGAATACGTTAGCCCACATCCCGATTCCCTACGATGGTTCTCGATTAAATACACGGTGGGCGATACCTCATCTTCCTTATGGCGGAAGTAGCTAATCCTCATCTTCCTTACTAGAGCTAACCTCACCCGGTCTCGGATCACGTAGTGATCCCAATCACATGCATGGTTGCAATGGTTGCCCACAATATACGGATACCAAACATACATATATATCGTCTCAAAACCCTCCAAATCATAAATACAAGACAAAACCAAGAACAATAAAACAAATCGCATGTATTACAATTAATAAATTGAGGGTATTTAAAAAGGAGACGTTAGTAAAATCTCCCACGGCAGTCAAAAAATCGGAAATTAAATCGGACCAAGAGAATAATTGGAGGATACTGGGCTTTAACATCATATCTGCAGATCTGGAAGAAAGGATTTCAAGACTCCAATCGAGCCTTCTCTCTCCTGCCTCCCGTGCTGCCCCTCTCTCTGCGCACAGCGGCCGCCGCACCGCCGCTGCTGCTGCCGGTCATCTTCCGCCACGAACGGCCGTCGCCGACCTTCCCGACGACCCCCGTCACCGTCGCTGTCCCCCGACGTTCCCCTTTCTCTCCCGCAGCAACCCTCTCTCTCCCGCGCGCCCTTCCTCTCTCCACCGTGCACGGCCTTTGCCGGCCGCTCCGCTGCCGCCGATCGACCACCTCACCACCTCACGAGGCCGTCGCCGGCCTCCTCCGCCTCACCCAGCCACCGTCGACGCCGTCACACGGCCACCACTACACCTCCCGTAACCTCGCCGCTGCTCTCCTCGTCCAAACCACACCACGCCCACAATCGCCTCAGCCCACGCCGCCGCAACCTACACCGCACCACCGCTGACCACCGTCGCCGTCAATTTCCTGCGCCGCGCGGCCGATTCTTCCCTTCTCCTCCATCTTCTTCGCGCGCAGAACCCTAATTTCCCCCTTCTCCCTCTCTCTCCTCTCTCCCCGATTCCTTTTCCCCCTTTCTTTTCTTTCATTTTCCTTTTTGCTTTTTCTTTTTTCATCTTTTCTTTTTCTTCTTTTTCATTTTCTTTTTCCTTTTCTTTCTTTTCAACTATTATTATTATTATTATTATTATTATTATTATTATTATTATTATTATTATTATTATTATTTACATATATATATATATATATACATAAATCCAACTCGACCTCCGAACAACATTACGGGCACACACCGGGCCCCACTCCGCACCTCCGATCATTTCCGAAAATTTCATAATATTTTAATTTATTTTTACCACGTACAAAATACCCAAAATTACAATCAATATTAAAATAATCTAATTGGGATCCGAAATATCACACTCTCCCCTCCTTTTAAAAATTTCGTTCTCGAAATTTACGCACACCAATCCTTTAACAAAATAAGAACAATTCTTCCGAACTTAACCTCGATCGAAAGATTCCAACATAAAATAGCTTCTCGAAACCAACAACGATTCACAGTTGATCACATGCCGATAATCGACCCATATTTCTGTCAACATACATACACAAAACACATCATCACGATCTGCCAAACTCAGGACAACGCTAATCTGCTGGCCACTTCTCCAATTCATAGCAAAACCTCAAAAGCCCATTGAACCTCAACCCCAATCCATCATTTGCCCTCGAAATTAGATATTCTTCTCTTCATGACGCTTTCGGAAACATCTAACCACTCTTCTCGATCATCCACTCAAGCTACAAATCTGATCTCATGCTTGAATTCTTGAATTAATTCTTGTAACCGATAACCTTGAATCCACACGATTCCGCTGCGTAACTCTGATCAATCATCTACTTCCAATCGCAATCAATGCCTCAAAATTAGTATACCTTGCAACATTCTCATCTCGATAATATGTTAACGGCCAAACTCGAGAATGACTTTCTAATCAGTAAGCAAGGAACTGACTTCATCAACTCATCCATCAACATCCAAGATGCCACAAGATTTCCTCGCTGTCCAACGCAGACCAAAACAAAATCTCGAAGGCTTCTTCCTCTTGGCTTCTTCTTGATTTCTTCCTTCAAGCACAAGACGCACGATCAACTCGTCACTCCGCCGATAGAGCATCTTCGAGGTTCCTTATAAACTTAGACCACTGCAACTCCACTACTTTGACAACCTTGATCGCTTTCGCGAGCTTTCATCCATCCACCGAGACTCAGCTTGATTGCGTCCAACTTCATGACCGCTCGAACAAAAGGATCTTCATGATCTTCACAAAAGCATCTTTTAAAGAACTTCGTTTGAGCCCACTCTTGGCGGGGGTTATTCACCGATAATTCCACGGTTTCTCCGCTCAAAATGAACATGGAAGGCATTGCAAAGACAAACTCTTAACGCAACTCTGATCCTGAACAACATACGCATAGGCTGAGAATAGATCCACCTACCTACTCTTTCGTCGACAAAATCTCCTTCTACTACATGAGATTTCAGACCGATCAAATCAAAACCGCTACTTCTCCAACATCACAGGACTAAACAAAAACCACCACCAAATCAAAGTCCTCAAACCGACATTCAAATCAGATTCTCTCTACCCAAGAATCCAAATCGAATCTCACAACCATAGGCTACGGACCCACATGCTTCTACTGCACTATTCGGATTGATCACCTGACTGCGAATTATCGCTATAACAAATTTCGACTAGGAGTTCAATTTCTCATACGAGCCTACCTCGAAATTCGGCAAATCTGATCACAATCGAAACTTCAAAACTGAAATATCATACATCCTCATTATCTCATTAGCATACCGATGAACCAACTTTCCATCCAAATACATCACTCAAAGCAAATACCCCCCAAGTGCTAACTTCAAGCCATAAGTGGAATAACCTTGATCAAAACATTCAACCGCCATAACCCATAGGCAATCACCCAAAAACGCTACATCAGAACACAACCTCAAATCTTCCTCGAGAACATCACAACCTACCACAGATTAACTTGATCCATCGGGGATCAACCAAATCAACTTTGCAAACAATACGTCCTTTATTTCTAGAAAGCTCCCCTTATACTCATCATTCCAACGAACATTGATAGCTACTAAGCCTAATGTCCCACGGACGCTACGATTCTCAAGGAATCCTCGACAAATCGCTTAACAAATTTAAGCAAACTCAAGAAATCACGCACCTTCGAAACAAACGATAGCATTTCCCAACCGGTCACCGCTTCAATCTTCTGCAATTTACAAACATGCCATCGAAGAAACAACACGCCCATATAACACAACTTACAACCAACTCGTATCTCCTCAATTGGGCAAACCACAAACAACCTTTTACAACTATGACAGTCCTCAAACGGACCTCATACCCCACATAAAATCCTTGAACAATTCAAAACATCATTAATGAATCCATCACAAATAGACTCAAATACGGCCGAAAGATCCCATTTAAAAGATCCATAAAAGATGCCAACGAAATCACTAATCTCAAAATGCCACCGAAACTCACAACGACCGCACCTTCACCTTGAAAGCAACCTCAGGTATATTCTCCCGATGCCCTTAATTGACAATACTCCAAGTACATATCGATTTAGAAAACATCGAGTACCAACCATTGATCAAACAAATCACCTACCAATTCTTAACATTCGCTTATCAAATAATTCATTTTCCCAAACAAATTAAATTTTAATAATTCATAGATAACCTCATAGATTCATCACGCTTATCCCAAAAGCATTTAACAACCCACGGCAAAGCACTCAACCAATGCCTCCACAATTCTATGCGGGATCCTCAAAATCGATGTCACTCCTGACATAACCTCAACAATAACCTCAATTACCGACTAAAAGACAATTCAGGCTTATCTTCTCATTTAAGAAACAGCCTCAAATTACCATACAACCAGAAAACTTTTTAATGACCACATAACGACTCCCAGATTTGGGCACATATGCCAAATAAACTCGGCACACATTCTCATCAATTAACTTTCAGTCACAATGATATCAATTTCATCACCTCTCGATCAGCTCTTCCTCATATTCAAAATTCATAGCCAAATTTGTAAATTAAAATATTCTTACCGAAATCGTTTACATTAATATGGTGACTTGCCAACCAAATCATGCCCAATATCACATTAAAGTCCGATTCATCAAATAAGATCAGGTCAATCAATCATTGATATCTACAAACCCAAACCGGATATCAAAATCCACAATCTTAACAGATCAAAGGCTTACCCATCAGGGATAAACTTCATCAAAGCTCGCTTTAAAAATTGGGAAAACATACAACATTTACATACAATCTCAAAGGCCACAGACTTATTCCGTGCCTTCACCAACTAAATTCACCTTCCTTACTATTGCGAATGCCAAACAGAGAATCACTCTCAAAATTGCCTCCACAAAAATATCTCAAGAAGTGGAATACGGCACTGAGAAGCCTACCACAGGCTTACCTCACTCTCCAACTTATGAGCAATAGACAAAACTTCATTTGAACTGCCAGAAACCTCGAACACCTCCTCCACTTTCTGAAATTCAATTTAAGCCTTAATTGAGATTAAACATCCCAAAATTTTTCCAAATCGGCTCACACTTAATCATTCGAAGGACTCTCCATCTTGCCTACAACAAACCATCCTTCACAAAGCAACCAAACTCCCATCTGGCTGCTGAATCAAATTACCAATTACGTCGCTCGAGTGACTCAACACAGCCAAACAATCGACTTCCCGAGTCGAATTCAAACATTTACAACCCAAACATCCCTTTCATTATCAAAGGCTACACTTATCACACTAGATATTCAATCAATTTCTTATCCGAGATGACCCAAAATCACCTCTCCATGCGATCTTTTCTCTGATACCACAGCTGTCACGACCCGGGACCACAACATTCGCAGGTCAAAAATAAAATCAATAATAATATTTCCATCATCAACAATAACCCATCCCGGATGTGACAATCAAGCATATGCAGGACCCTATATAAATAAAACCCGCACAAGATCTCATCGGATATGAATCCGGACAAATAATACATGACCTGCTAACCATGATCGCAAGGGAGGTATCCACATTTACATCAACTCATCCACATAATACTATAACTTCAACATTCTACATACAATGATCAAGGCCACCATCCGGCCATAAATAATAACCATAACATATCCTCGAGATCAGAAATATACCAAATGTAATATCTCCACTCGCCAAAAGGAATATCCGAGCCCGATCACAAATGGCGTATCCATGCCACTAGCGAAGGGATAAAACATGAAAACGTGAGCCTAGAGCTCCAAGCATCATCGTATAAAAAAGATTGCTAATAAATCAGCAGGGGGATATCATGAAAGCAATCACGTAAAACAAAACATCATGTCAGAAATGAAATCCTGAAAATCGAGGAGATGTAAACTAAATCGTCGTTCGCATTAACTCGTCCCTCTCCGGACAAAATCATATAAATCACGATCGGTAAAACCTCATAGACGATATCATATCATATGATCCGAGGTCACATACGCCGCAACCGTCACCACATCCACGGAGACACATACCGTCGTCCGGATCTAAAACTCATAATGCGTAAATCAAGAGGCGAACTAAAACATAAATCAAAACACGCTCCGGTTTTATCACATCAAGACGCATCGAGACATTCCTATCGCCCATTGGGCCAAACCACGTATCTCAAATCATCATACACCCAAATATGTGCAAAAATACAAAGCATGTACGAAATCGGAGAACCAAAGATCAATGGTACCAACTTGAGGAAGGGTTACCCTCGTCCGGTAACCACGGCTATATATCGGCTACGAATTAGGCCAGTAGCTCAAGGCCATCCATGTACTCTGTCTCCCATAGATAAGGAACTTGCTCACTATGTTTTACCACCCGCGGCTTTGGGTGCAACCTCAAGTTTTTATTATATATTAGGACGTCCGAATACATTAGTTTTCCGTCAATTCCTTACGATGGTTCTCAATTAAATACACAATGGGGCGATACCTCATCTTCCTTATGGCGGAAGTAGCCAATCCTCATCTTCCTTACGGCGGAAGTAGCCAACCTCATCTTCCTTATGGCGGAAGTAGCCAATCCTCATCTTCCTTACGGCGGAAGTAGCCAACCTCATCTTTCTTACGGCGGAAGTAGCCAGTGCCTCGGATCACGTAGTGATCCCACCCCCGGCTGCATGCATGGTTAGTGCAAGGCCTGGTTCATGGTTCCACAATATACGGATACCAAACATACATATATATCGTCCGGGTGTCCAAAACCCCTCCAAATCATAAATACAAGTACAAAACCACCGCACAACCGGATAAAACATACATGCATGTACACAATTAATAAATTGAGGGTATTTAAAAATACATGCACGTTAGTAAAATCTCACGTGAGTCAAAATGCATCGGAAATTAAATCGGACCAAGAATAGGGCTAGAGGATACTTGCCTTAACATCATACCCGAAGAAAGGATTCCCGAAGCACTCCAATCGAGCCTTTCTCTCTCCCGCCTCCCGTGCTGCCCTCTCTCTGCGCCCGCGAGTGTTTTCGCAGACATGCCGCGGCTGCCGCCCGGTCATCTGCCGCCACGACAAACGCCGACCTTCCCGAACTCACCGTTGCTGTCCCCGACGTTCCCCTTTCTCTCCCAAAGCAACCCTCTCTCTCCCGCGCGCCCTTCCTCTCTCCACCGTGCAAAGCCGATCGACCACCTCACCACCTCACGAGGCCGCCGCCTCCTCCGCCTCAAAGAAGCCACCGTCCACACGGCCACCACTACAGGTAACCTCGCCGGTGCTCTCCTCGTTCAAACCACACCACGCCCACAATCGCCTCGGCCCACGCCGCCGCAACCTACACCGCACCACCGCGACCACCGTCGCGATCAATTTCTGCGACGGCGATTCTTTCCTTCTCCTCCATCTTCTAAAACCCTAATTTCCCCCTTCTCCCTCTCTCTCCTCTCTCCGGATTCCTTTTCCCCCTTTCTTTTCTTTCATTTTCCTTTTTCTTTTCTTTTTCATCTTTTCTTTTTCTTCTTTTTCATTTTCTTTTTCCTTTTCTTTCTTTTCAACTATTATTATTATTATTATTATTATTATTATTATTATTATTATTATTATTATTATTATTTACACACACATAT
Organism: Nepenthes gracilis; assembly: GCA_033239525.1. Lineage (NCBI taxonomy): Eukaryota > Viridiplantae > Streptophyta > Magnoliopsida > Caryophyllales > Nepenthaceae > Nepenthes > Nepenthes gracilis. Next base: position 1,391,311 of record BSYO01000031.1, read on the forward strand.
ATATATATATACATAAATCCAACTCGACCTCCGAACAACATTACGGGCACACACCGGGCCCCACTCCGCACCTCCGATCATTTTCAAAAATTTCATAATATTTTAATTTATTTTTACCACGTCCAAAATACCCAAAATTACAATCAATATTAAAATAATCCAATTGGGATCCGAAATATCACAGAAATAGACACAAAGTGGGAGAATTCTCATTTTATTACTTTCAAATGTATTATATTATACATGATATAAAGGGAAGACCGAAAATCGACAAAAAGCTAGGGAAATTATATTGTTTATTGGATCCCTAGAGACTTTATGGGTATCCATTTGACATATTAAGCAGGTCCACCGAGAAATTAGGGTCAATAAGCCGCACGATACGTTGACACATATTGATCCCTTCCCACATCCGCGTCCACATTAGTTGCTCAATGTCGTGAGGGTGTATCCGGAGGCTCAGGCAGTTCTCCAACTTCGTCAGCTGCCCTCCAAGCTGGCTGAGGCGCCGGTGATCCACTCGTTCTTCTCCCGCAACCGAGCATTCTCTTCTTTCAGACTAGCATTCTCGACCTCTTTATTGGCCAGAACGGTTTGCAAGGCGGTGGCAGCAGACCGGTGCTCCGCCCCCTAAGCCACCAGCTTTGCATCCAGCCAGGCGATCTCTGCCTCCCTGTTAGAGATCACCCGGTCTTGCTAGTCAATCACCTTTGCAATGGCAGCCAGCACCTTCTCCTTCTGCACCAAAGAACAAAACAAATCAGAAATTCTAAAGGAGAAGTTATGCAGAAAGTATCATAGAAAATTATACCAACGGGCCTATCGGTCGGCCTCCAAGTATAGCTCCAGTGAAGCAATGCCCTCACGAGTAGAAGAGCCTCCTGAGGATGTCCTCAAGAGCCCCTCATCAATGTCAGAGCTCCCGGCCGATGGCCTCCAAAATTAGGGAGGATAGGTCAATATACAACACTGCATGGCTAGTGAGCTAACGGCTCTTGCACCTGCCACAGGATGACTCTTGCAAAATCTCCGTCGGCACCGCTCGAAGAACCATCTGTGGGGCAGGCTACGCCAGAATAACACCTTCGGCCCTAGTTTCTGGCAGGTCCTCAAACGTCTTCTCCATCCCGGTGGTGCTGCCGGGATCGCTGCAAATCCCAGCAGTGATATAGTCCGGCCCCGAAGACGATGAGGAGGGCGTCTCCACAGCCATCCTCTTGGGCCTTGGGCCAATGAAATCGTCGTCAGTCAGACAGAGACGGATGAGTTGGCCCCTGGAGTCCTCCGATCACATCATAACCGTCGGTGGCGATGCCTTGAGTTTCTGAATAGGGGAAGGCGGTCCCCAGTTCACCTTCTTGGTCTCTACCCTAGAGACCAAGAAATCTCCCTTGAAGTCAGAGAGATGGGCTTTAACCAGTTTGGTCAGCCACTCCAAGGACGCCGTCTCCACCACAGACGACATACCGTATAAACCTCTGGCACCTTGCCCCAATCTTTTGCCAATGGGAAGGTCTCAGTCACCTCACAAAGAAGAACTAGTTCTTCCAGTTTTTCAGTGAGTCATAGATGGCCGTATTAACCTTTAGGCCACTACGTGGAACCAAGGATATCTACTCTCCTCCCTGGTTTATCTTGAACAGCCCCTTCACCATAGACATCGTTAACCGCCTAAAATGCTTACGGAGAAAGATACAAAATGTGCAAATATACAGTACAGCATCGGCGTGGAGCTAGGCAACGGGGACACGCGAAGCCTGGAGGATCGACTGTAAGTTGTTCAAAAGAGGAAGACGGAGACCACTTCTCAGGTGAGCCTCCTACATCGTTACGTGTCCCGCCGGTGGAGAGAAGGCCCTGTCGTCCTTGTCCGGAATCCTTCACGCAATGTCTTTGGGGATGTTGAACTCAATGCACAGCTCTTTTACGTCATTCTCTTGGAGAACAGAAGGGATATCGGCAACAAAGGTCAAAGCCATGTTTATAGATGGATTAGAGTTTTCTCTTTGGAATGAAAGCAGGTTGAAGATGAAGAAACAAAATAGAAGGCGTGGAAAATACTAAATGTAGAGGAGGGAAACTTAAACGGCAAGGTATGAAACACCTTAAACCTCCTCGAGAAGGCACGCCATCATTCCTGTCACGTGTCGCATCCCAAATGGGCCTCTTTTGAACAAATCTTTTGACGCATTAATGGTTGGGATAGTGGTTCAACCGTGTGAAGACAAGTGTCCACTTTTAACCTGACAGGCCGGCTAATGGTCATGCGTCACTGAGGGCTCATATAAAGTTTTCTGAAATTTAGCGAAAGACGGTCAACAGATTCGGTCAACTTTCTTCTTCGGATCTAACCAAAGGGACTAGATGCATTTTATTCTCCGGATCTTCAAAAGATCCGGTTGACTCTCTTCCTCGAAGTCGGAAATGATCGGGTCAACCTTCTTCTCCAGAATCTAGCCAAAGACGGCCAACGAACCAGGTCAATTTTCCGGATTTGAGCAAAGACGGTCAATAGATCCGGTTGACTCTCTTCTCCAGATCTGACCAAAGACGATCAATAGATCCAGTCAATTTTCTTCTCTGGATCTGACTAGTGACGGTCAACAGATCCGGTCAACTTTCTTCTCCGGATCTGACTAGGAGGTCAACAGATCCTGTCAACGCCTCACTCTTTCGTGGAGTTCTCCAAAATTTTCAAGCAGCACAGGACAATGAGAAGCATCCTATCATGAACATGTCGGAGGCCAGAATTCTGGCCACCGGCATAGGGGCTAGTGATGGGTGTACTGTAAATGGGCTAGCCCAATAGTCAAAGGCGGCCCAAATCCACTATTAGACGATCAACGTTGGCCCAACAGGAGATGATGGCCGAATTCCTGAAAGGCACAAACACACTTCAAACGGTCAACACCAGCGTTGACCGACAGAGGTCCAGGTAGACGGCCTACTCACGCTTAGGACGGTCAACCCGTGCATTTACCAAAATCATTGTAGCAACAGGCCAAAAATAAAAAGGCTTTTCACGGGCTTGGCCCACTTGGGCCCACGCTCTAGTAGGTGGTCAACAACGGCTCTTTTCTAACTTTGCGCCTTCCATAAAACCAACCAATTTCAAAAAAAAAAGACATTAACAAGATCGGCGCCTTTTCCATAAGGAAGGCGCCAGATTTTTTCAATTCCTACCAAGTGGAGCCTTCCAATGGTAATATACTCGAAAGGAATGTAGAAAGTTTGGAAAGCCGCTACCCGACAGAGAAAGAAACAATCCCAACTAATTAGGCAACTCGTGCCTTCCTCACAAGGAAGGCCGCCTAAACACGGCACAGGGGATTACACCTTCCAACCAAAGAAGATCACCCTGCCGCCATTAAAATGAGCCCTAGGGTCTTCACTCATGGCATGCGAACAACTACTCACACAACGCCTTCTATTACGCCTACTAATGCGCTCTCTACTATACAACTATACGCTCTCGACTACGAATTCCACAATGATTTCGTACTCTCTCTCTGCAAAGCATCCTAACGTGCTGAGAGAAAGAACACAAATCAAAGGTATACAGGCGCTCTTCCTATTGACAGACACCTACTACCTCCACCCACCATCCAGATTCATGAGACGGCATTACTTCTCTTTCATCTGAAAACCCACGCACTCTTACACTCTTCCTCTCAATTCTCATTTTCAGTTACATTCCCAGATTTCGAAGGCGGTTTACTGATTTGATTGTCGGAGTATTTTTGGTGGAATAACTTTTCGCTGACACACTAACCTCCTATTCGTTTTAGTGGTATACAGAATCCAAACTCGGTGAACGGAGCTGGAACCAGACAAGCGGATCAGCCCGAATTTGTTCGAAATTCGGATCCAATGACGTATTAAATATATAATTTAAAATGTGATCAATTTAATTAATTTATTCAAGTAAAATTAAATTGGAACCAAAATTATATTGTTTATTATAGAACTAAATATTTGAGAATAAACTTCAATAATTGGTAAGATTTAAATTCAGTGATTTAATCGTCAATTTTTCTCACTACAAATGAGCTACACAAACTACAAACGTGTCTCGTACTTAATTAACCACAATGACTTGTAGCCAACATAATATTAGAAATCTCTCAAATAGATTCCCCAAAGAATCCCTCAATCCAACCTCATCGTTGTGTGACTAGAAACCAACTAATTAAAATACAGTGCATTTGTAAAGATGAATAAAAATGTCAGCAAAAAATAAAAAATTATGATATGAATATACAAAAAAAGCTAACAAATGCCACATGCAAAATTGCAAAAAACATTATAAATAAGGTCCAATGATCTCTCTCTGATAATATCCAAAATTAAAGGTCACATGTAAATATTTCATTATTTGAGAGAACAAAGACTTGTGCTTACTTTTCCTTTTTTCTTTTTTTCTTTTGTTGTTTGTATTGAACTAAACCCAAACTTACAACTATTAAAGTCACATAAATTACAATAAAGCCTTTTAAAATCTATACTTTGCTCCTTATAATAGCTTACTGAATAGGGTTCTTCAAATTGATTATTCATAGTCTTGTTCTAAAGCATTAATTCTCTATGATTGATGGCGTAAAAATAGTTCTTTAAGATTATCATTGCATGCGGGATTGGTGATGCTATATCCCCCATCAACAACAATATTTTGCCCACTAATAATTTTAGATTTATCGCTTGCCAAATACACGGCTGTTTTCGCTATATCCTTTGCCTCAAATACTGATCCTTTTAAATTCGAAGATGATTCGTAAAGTCTGTTTATTGTAGCCTTGTCCAAGTTCTACACCTTTGTTGCCAATGGAGTGGCAACGGCATAAGGGGATATGCAATTCACTCTTATCCCATACTTTCCTAAGTCCACATATAAATTCCTTGCTAAACCATTTATAGCAAACTTTGATGCAGCGTAGGCATGAGAGCTTAAACCTGAGACGATAGACACAACGCTACATTTGAAGAGGATTACGCCTTTTTTTGTTAGGACCATGGCTCGAGCTGCATGTTTGGCACATAAAAATCCTCCAAAAAGATTCACATCGATAGCTCTTTTGAAATTATTGATTTCTGATTTAAGGATTGACATATGGTACTGGCCACTTATTCTAGCATTACTGTATATTATATCGAGTCTTCCATATTGTGACATGATTGTGTCAACAAGATTTTTGACGTCGGAGTCACTAGTAACATCGCAATGGATATAGGAAATATTTTCAGATGCCATGTCTTTACATAGAAACAAGCCAAGGTCATCTTGAACATCAGCAACAATGACCTTTGCACCATGAATGACGAATAGCTTCGCCGTGCATGCACCAATGCCAGTGGCTCCTCCGGTAATGATTGCCACTTTGCCTGCCAACCTAAAAAAAAGGATATGTATTTATTTTTGAACTTTTGTTATATATTCAATGCATCGACAGTTATGACATAATCAGTATTCAACACTGTTGATTAACAGAGACTCCGCCATAGAGTGAGAGGGGCCGTTCTATGTAGCTGGGAGCCATTGGATCTTGCTAATCAAACAAGCTTTATTTTATTTCATGAAGAATAATATGAAAATAATTTTGGTTAAAATTCTTTAAAAATATTAAAATATCAAAATATTAATATTATAAAAAAATATTAATAATACCACTATTATCTAATTTTTTTTAAAGAGTATTGGAGTCCAACCATTGGAAGCTTGGTCAATGGCCAGAGGCGTAAATGAGGAGCTTCCCCTCGTTTCTACGGTGAAGCCTTTGATTTATAAAATCTATATAAAATGGAATATGAGTTGAGCAGATAAATTTTTTAATTAAAAATTTAATCTAAATTTCTCCGACGCAGAAAAATATTAATATAAATATGAAAATATATCAGTCAATATTATTGAGTACAAAGTATAATTGGTAATTTCATCGAGTTCAAAGTGCAAAAAAGTATTGAGCAATAGAAAAATTTAATAATTTAAACTAATTTATGTTACGCGAATAAATTGAAAGTGTAAAATTATAATAATCAAGTGGTTGGGAGTGAAGTGGCAGAGTTGCCTCTTGCTAGCAGATGTTGCAAACGCAGTTGAATTGCTCTTCTCTTCCATCTCAGCTTTTCTGGAGACAAAGGGTTGAAGAATGGTCAATTTAAGCTTTGGATGAGTTCTATTGCATGAATGAGTAGGAAATTTATAAGTTAAAAATATTGTCAATAAAATAATCAAAAAATAACCCATAAACAGTTTAGGCAAGCTGTTTAATTAAAATTTTTGGACCCTATCACATCTTTGTCAACTTTACTTGTGGCAGCTGGTGGACCCCATCATTTCACAGTCAACACTTTTTTTTATAAAATCTATATAAAATGGAATATGAGTTGAGCAGATGAATTTTTGGATGAGGGGTGTTTAATCTAAATTTCTCCGATCGGAAAAATATTAATTTATGAAAATATATCACCAATATTATTGAGTACAAAGTATAATTGGTAATTTCATCGATTTTCAAAGGGCAAAAAGTATTCCAATAGAAAAATTTAATAATTTAAACTAACGATCTCAAGGAATAAATTTCACTATTTGGGATGAAATCTTACAGCAAAAAGACAGTTGTGAGGTTAATCCCCAGAGCAATTGTGTCGTGTTTGCTCTTTTGGAAAACTATGCTCATCGGGAGCCTTTTACTCTTCTTTGTGGAGTTAGTCTTGGGAGAGGGTGTCCAATCCTCCTTTGAGCAAACATCGATTGCCGAGTATTTATAACCTCCAAAAGAGGCTCTTTGGGAAAGACATGATGGCTCCATTCCCATGGTTGAGGTTAGGTCCACCGTCTACCTTTAATGCGGCTAACGCCACAGGTTCACACGCGGCACAGCGCCGCTCTCTTTGACGCTCTCTGTGCAAAGTCCGAATGATAATGATGCTTTCTTGTTTAGGCCGTGCAGTCATTAAAAAATGTTCGATCCTTGATATTCCACGTTCTCAAAAAGAACATCTTGAGAGTTGCCTGAAAGCGCCATTCCCAATTCCTTGAATGATATCGGTGAGGAAAGAAACCAACTTGGAAGGTGGGGCACCTTGTGAGCTTGTGGACTTCCAAAAGGAAGGCCAAAAGTCATCTGAGGATGATCTTCTTCCAAAGAAGGAGCCTTTCCCCATCCCGCTTGGGCAAAAAAGACGGGTTCACCATCGGCATGCTCTCTCTTGATGCTCTCTTTGATGCTCTTTTGATTATTCTTTCCCTCGATTCATGTTCTCATTGATAAGCATACACTGTTGAGATGGGCCCTTGCGTACATTTTAAGCCTTCTGCGACCTTCATTTAAATGAGAATATGTAACTATTATATTAGGTATAATTGGATAGAGCTTGGTTATTTAAATTAAAAATCATAATTGTGTCCGTTTATAATTTAAATTGGACCTAAATGAGTCGGGTGATTAATATTTTTCTATTTAAGTTTTTTATAAAAATTTTAATTATATAAAAATATTTAAAATATAAAATAGTTTAAAAGTTAAAATATTAATATTAAAATACCGCCTAATTATATATTTAAATAAAATATTTTATAAAAAATTATTAATGGAACGAATCAAATTTATAAAAATATAATCTAATAAAATAATTTTTAAATTTGATATTAGTTAAAATAAAAAGATATATTTACAAAAACACCAATCATTTGATATTAGTTATTTAAATAACTAATAAAATTTTAAATAAAAATATTTATAAAAAAATTATTAATTTTATAAAAATATAATCTAATACAATAATTTTTAAAATTTGATATTAGTTAAAATAAAAAAGATATATTTTACAAAAACACCACTTGATATTACCCAACCAATCGGGCAATGTAATTTTGATAAGTCTATCTCAAGCCTTTAATTTATGTTGAAATCGTGTTTCTTTAGGTATAATTAAAAAATTGATTTCATTCAAATAGTTTAGTTATTCATATTACTATTATTATATATCAAATATAAAAACATCTCAATCTATAGTTACTATAAGAAAAATATCTAGCCAGAATTTTAAATATATATTATCGAAAGATCATATATAACTTTATAATGATACATCGATTCAAATTCAAACTATAAAACTTAAGTATCGATATGCTAACCAGTATAAGAAATTTGAAAATAAGTCCAAAACTGTAAAGAAATCTCCTAAATATCTTTCTTTGTCAGTCATTTGTACGATGTTATAATAATCTAATTCCCGTTAATATGGAAAGGTTTTAAACATTTATAAATGTAAATCTTAATATTCAATAATATATATATATATATTATACAAATATGTATAAATAAAACAAATAAAATGAAAAAAAAATCATAAATTATATGTGAAAGTTTAGATGTTTAATTTTTTGTAACCATGTTCTAAATCATGATTTCATACAAGTTGTTCAATATATGCAAATAATTGTAATATAGGAATGTGCAAAAAATATAAGAATATCAAAACATATAAGTACGTTTCTAAAATATGAAAATCGAAAACTTGTAAAAATTTAAGCACCAATGATTGTTGATGAACACACTGACCAATTGAAATATAACTTTGAAGAATGGGTTACACATGTTTCTATAGATGGGTTAAACACTACTTTTTTTTCACCCGTAAATAATAAGTTTAGTCAAGTACACATAATATACTAAAATATATTTGAATATAATCAATTTATAACACAATAATTTACTTTGTTAATTTATATTAATATTACATATTTAAAACTTTTTAAAATTAGAGGACAAGTGAGATCTTTGTTTCCATTCTACAAAATAGAATTCTCGACAAATATTTATATAAAAATAATATATAATGTCAAATATTTAAATATTTCATGATTTTCTTTACAATATCTTAAATATGAATATAAGCCTTCAAAATATCAAAATGCATGGGAAAAATTGGTAAACTCTCTAAATAATAGGCAAAAATAAATAAAAAATCAAAAGATTTTTACAATATATCAAGTAATAAATTTAGATATACCTATCTCAAACCATATATTTACCAAATATTATGCGAAAAAGTCTCAAAACCCTTTTCTTTCTCCTCCTCTCTCTTCTTCCTTTTTTTCGTTATTTCTCTTTTATCTTTTTTTCCGCACAAATTGCTTAAATCAGTGAGGACTTTATATATTCGAATTGGCACATGAACGCTAGCCAAACGTACATCATACGTTATGTGCAAGCCCATGCAATCACAAGCACTCCTTATGTGCAACTGAAGCGTGAATTATTTTATGAGTGCTCCTCAGGCACGAAAATATTGTCAAAATATGCACAAATATGAATTTGGCACATTATCAGGCGTTGATCTTGATTACTCCAATACTTGATTTTTTTTTTTAATTTTTATTATATAATTATTTTTCTAATAACTAAACATAATTTTAGTCTCGAATCCAACAAAAAATCACAACCTCATTTGTGACCGTGGGAGAGATAAATATTAAAATTATTCCATATAATATGATATATGTTTAGTTATTTATAAAGCAATTAAAGATATAATTATATATATTTTTATATTTTAATAAAAAAGTTATTTTTTATTGATCTTGATTTCGGATGGGTCTAAGAATACTTATATAATTATGGAATAAGCATTTTTTTTCTATTCTATAAATAATAAAATTATTTATATCATAGATAAAAAAAATTAACTTTCTAAATCATATGTGGCATCTCTTATATTTGAATTATACCGAGTTTTAACTTCCTATTTAATTTTTTGATACTGATGAGTCTTCCAAAATAATAATAATAATAATAATAACATACAATTCTTTGCATAAAATTTTGTGACAATATAATTCTTTATATAAAAATTTATAACTCTTATTTAAAAAATGATAATAATAAAAAAATCAATTTTGAATTGTTTTAAAAAAAATAATCCATAAAATAATTTTATAGTGTAAGGATAAAAAATCTGGTAATTTAAAAAAAGCCCATGAGGTCTCTTTCTCTTTTTTTTTTTTTTTTTTTTGGCTTTTCTAGTTATAGTTGTTGAATTTATTTTGATAATCACACTCGAAATCTCAAATTTACAACTAAAGAGCCTCTATCCAGTGACAATTTTTTATATAGATATTTTTATGTAACAAATAATATGTTTTTTGGGTTATAATTAAGCGTATTATCATGTTAATAGTTGAAATTATTTTAAAAGTAATAAATAATAGTGATTGAAATGATATTTTAATATATCATTTTAATTTTTTCTTTTTTTATTTTAAAAATAAATTCTAACTATTTAATAGATCTGAAAATTAAATATTTAAGAATAACATAATAGTCAAATATAGACATTAGAAATAGTATGATTTTTAAAATCATGTCATTGATGACGTGATAATGATAATTAAAGGATGTTCAGTCGACACCATTATTTATTCTACAATTTTGGTTTTCAATCACGCTTTAATCATACAAATAATGCGGTGTGTTTGATCTTATCCAAAAACTGATGTTGTCTTAATTGTGTAGATAATACAACAATGTTATTTATTTTACTATTTTGATTTTTGAGTGTGGTTTAATTCTTGTGATTGATTTATAGAAATCTATACTTGATATGGGTTTGAATATCACGCCCTTTGTCTTTACTGATTATTATTCTTATAAATTTAAAAGATAAATTTTAAATTTATATTAAATATAAATTTATAGAGATTAAATGTAGAGTGCCCTAACTTACATATTAGACTTTTTCTTTTGTCATTATCACGGGTAAAACAATTACAATCACTCATTTAATGATACGATATCATTTTATATTCTTTCTAATTGTCTAAAATATATTAAATCGAATTACTTACTAAAATATACAACATTATTGATAAATTATTTTCCTAAACCAAAGGAATTTTTTTTTTTTTTTAATTTTGAAAGTTTTAAGAGAGTATTCATGAGATCTCCGGTCTTTTCATTTTTATTTTAGTAAAAAAAATATACATTTTTATTTTATAAGTTCAGATTAAATTCTCAGTATATAATCTTAATCTTAAGTACCATATATAAGATGTAAAGGAATACATAGCAATAAAAACTAAACTTAGGATTATACATCCAAACATAATAACTCAAATAATTCTTACTAACTATGCCAATCCCTAGAATATTCTATTTGAAAGATAAATGTTTAATTAAAGGAAGTCTTGTTTTAGAAAAAATATTAGGAGACATTTTCTATTTAATTTTGGAAAACTTTTAACGATATTTTATTTATCAATCCATTTTTGCATTAGTCCATTAATATAAAAGGATGAATAAAAAATCACATGATCTAAAATCTCCCAAAGATAACTTTGTGTGGATGCTATGATTTGTCCAGTGGTAGATATATGTTATAGATAGTGGGACCAGTTGACACAACTAAAAATTTTCAATGTAAATAAACATAATTTTTTTTTATTATTGGAATTAGGCTAATGTTATAAATAATATATATTGATAATTAAGCTAAAATTTTTAAATTGACCACAAAAATTTTTTTAATTGACCCCATTAATTTGTCTATTTGTCTTACAAACCCGACCCAAAATAAGTCTAATAATAAAATATAACAAAATTAAAATTTTAAATAAATACTATAACAAATGATAAATTTCAAACCCACACAACAAATAATAAATAAATACAATAATAAACCTGGTGTGACGGATTAGACAAACAGAGGACCCAACAAAGTTATAACTCATGCAAGATCTCATCGAATTTACATTTAAACAATACAATAATGACCTACTATCCAAATATTATATGAAAGATGTTCAAATAATAATAACTCATCTATATAATATGTCCAATTTAACAATTCTCAAAACATGAACCAAAGACCCTTATCTAGCCATGCACACATATTCAAAATATACCCCCGAGATCTGAACATAAATCAAAATAAAGCATCCATACTCACTCAACCAATGCTGTATTAAATTATATTTGAACTCCTACAAGCGTATTCAGCCCACCAGTATGAAGGGATGAAAATAAAGACGTGAGCCTAAAACTCAGCATTTTTATTTTAACTAAATAAATAAATCCAAGACGAAATGCAAAGCATACACATAAACAAATAGCCAAAGATTTTCTTTTTAAAAGGCTAATTTGATAAATAGCTACACATATTTTGAATAACCTTAAACCATATGAACCGTAATTTAGGCCAGTAAGGCTAGGTATCTATCAACACGATCTTCCATAAATACAGAATAAGCTCACCATGTTTTGCCACTCGCGACATTAGAAGCAATCAATAAATTTATCAAATTTATTAGGATATCCGAATATATATAAAATTTATATTAATTTATTATGATGGTTCTCATTACCACAAAGTGGGATTGGTCCAGCTACAAACAAAGCCATCTTCCTGCCAGCGGAAGTGAGAGTCACAAATTTCTTTTCTGTCGGGAACAAATTTTTTCCGTTGGGAGAGGTGCCACAATCACATGCCCAAATCAGATTATATATCGAAACACAAAGGAAACAACCTTATCCCCGAGACATGCATGGGTAGCAATGCATAGTCTATACAAGTTTTCATATGCCTTTTCATATAAACATACTGATACAAAATATATACGGACTCAAATATTCATACCGATTTTCATAAAATCAAGAGGACATCCAAAATCACAGAATACGAGCAAAAATCTTAGATTGACCTCATATTGAGCTAATGATCGGATTCAATGATATCCATATTACGTCTTAATATCTAGTTGTTCATATAACTTTTGAGTCGTGGATACGACATATTATTGAATCTCGGATAATAGTTGGTAATTCACCTGTTATAATCTATTATTTTATCGTCTGAGATACTTTATTGTACTCCTATATTATTGTTTATTTTTACTTGTTGGGTATTCAACTTACTATTGTATTTTATTGGCTCCAAAATAGATAGATTGACGGCAGGATAAAAGAGATCGCATGTTATTGTCGAGACTCCAGGTAGAGGTGATATCAGAGATCGAGGCTCCCAGGATAGAGACTTAAGGTTTTTGTTGGTTCTATTATTATTCGACATTTATTATATTTTTATTATGAGGATTGATATTTTGGGATATTGAAGTTATTTATTATTATTATGGATATTAAATTAATGATGCATTTATGAGGTTTATCAATGATGTTTTTAATGATGTTGTATTTTATTGATGACGTATAATTGATGATTTCGAATGATCTGAGACTTTTACTTGGACGGTCCGGGTCAGGTTTGGGTACTTAAGCTCGGGTCGCTACAGCATAGATGAAGCTGCTCAGCTTTAACTCGTCGATAAGCTTGGGTATCGTTCTTGCCTCAGTAGCAAAACGCCCTAAGAACCTCCTCAGGTTCTCATTCGGCCTCTATTTGATGTGGGCAAGGTGCTATGACTACTTTTCTTTCTGGTAACCGGAAGCGTACTGGTCCAGGAAGAGATCAGCGAGATACCGAAAGGTGATGGAAAAACATTAGCACATGAATGCCTTATCTAGACCCTGGAAGCTCAGAGGGGTACGGAAGTGATCCAAATGGTCCATGAGATCAATGCTCTCATTGTAGGGATCTAGGGCCAGCATCTTAAACTTTGCCAGCATCTGTTAGGTCTGGATCTCTATGGTGAATGGAGACCTCTTCAGATCAGCTGCATGCTCGTCATCGTCTTTGAACACCCGGTTCTAAATTTTCTAAACTTTTTCCTCTACCCAGGAGGAGTTTCTAGATCTTTCGGAGTTGATGTAGGTCCTCAACTTTGTCTTTTCTGTGATGTGGCATATCATCGGTCGACTACTGCCGCTTATGAATCGGATGACCCGAGAGGCTCCCTCCTGAATGGGAGACCTCTGTTCATCCTGGGAATACCGAGGATTTCTTCTTTTGAGACTCTCATCAGAAGTCCCGTGGTCCAAGCACCCTTCAAGTTTTGAGCGGCTCTGGGTGATGGAGGGCAGTGGGATGTGAGAGTTGCTCAGCCTTGAGGTTTTCTTGGTTGGCCTCTTCTTCCTCTAGCCTCCCCACCTAGAGGCTAGCATGGGGGTCGTGGAGGATTGAGCCCCCTACTTCTTCTTACCCTAGCACGTGCAAAGCGTTTAGAGTATCTGAGACATGCTATTCATCTACTTCACCATGGTCCGGAAGATTGGAGAAACCTATTCTCAGGCCCGACTACCAGTTGAGTTGTCATAGTCGAGGGAAGCGGCCTCTCTAGCAAGAACACTAACTTGAGCCCTGGTGTTCACCATTTCGTCAGATGATACTGAATCAAGAGATATAGTTGGTCAGTTTTTTGTTAGCTTTCCCACAGAAGGCGCCATTGATGCGTCATAGATCTAAGTTTTGAATGAATTTGGGTCTAGCTGGTTTGTCGGATTTCGGTCACTATTATTCGCGCCTGGGATCCTGCACACCACAACTTTAAATAAGAAGTCAGGTGATAGTGGGATTCAGTTCAATTGAAAACACTTTGATACTCAAGTCAATAAACAGCCTTCTAAGGGTGAGAAGGAAAATGCAGTGAATGCAAAAGTGAATGCTAAGATGGGATTGGAGGATGATGGTGAGAGGTGCACTTATGAAGACAGTGGCCTTGGTCATTGATACTGATTTTGTATTGACTTAGTGACAGAGAGAGAGAGAGTCGGGATACTTGAGAGCTTAGAGAGCTTCTATTAACTTGTGTATGCCAGAGAGCATGCCTATGGAGTGAGTCTCCATAGCCTTCTATAGTTCTGGGCCTCTGGTGCCTTTCTTAGGTGGCGAGAAGGGATGCTCGTTTTTTGTGGAGATCGTTGCATTTCCCAACATTGGTGCGAGTGCCATTCTGGGCTACAATGGTTAGGAATGAGGATTCTGTTCCTTCTGTGGAGATGTCGCACGCAGTGACCGATAGGACGTCCTCTGTAGATCGATAGGAATGAGGATTTGTGAACCTTCCTTCTGGGATGTGCTCTAATTTTGGGAGATTGCCGTTATACATAAGATTGACTTTCTTGAAGGTCCGGAGAATTAGGCAGATGACTGTTGAGATTTGGGAAGGCATGCATAGGCCGATTTTGATCTAGAATGCGTTTATCTTAGGCCATGTCTGGCCTACTTGTACTCTTTTGGTTAATAACAACGTTGACCCCTCCAAGGGAAAATAGGCCGCTATCGATTCTAGACCACTTACCTTTTTTGGGCAGATCCACTGCTGGTGTCCCCATCAAAATGTAAAATATAAATAAAATTAATTATAAAATTAAAATAAAAAAATTTAACTAATATAATTATTACTACAAATTAGCATATATATTTCTATTTATAAACTTAAAAAATATATATTTTTATAATCATCAACTATAAAATTATTATATTAATTAATTTTAGAAAATGTTAAAAAAATTTCTTTATAGGTTGAAAAAAATTAAAAATCAACACCAAATTGATTTCCCAGCTAGAGAAGTTAAATAGGTTGACCCGCCCATGGCACGGTTGGTACAATTGATGATAAACAGTGTCAGATTGTGCATAACACAGTTCAACATTTTAAATCGTATTAGCCCACACGATAAATGGCCTATGGGCTATGCCAGCCTGTGACATAATTAGGCCATGTTAGGCATGGCCCGTTTGGTGAAGGGAGGGAGAGAAAGAAAGGGAGGGAGAGAAAGAAAGAGGAAGGAGGAGACCAAAAATAATTGTATATTATATATATATATATATATATATATATATATATATATATATTATTCATTTTATAATATATAGGTCATGTCATTCTGATTTGTGGCACGGCATGTCTCATAGACACACCTAACCCAGCATATTACATGCCACATATCATGTTGGGCTAAAACTTTGAAGGTTTAAATCGTGTTAACATGATCCGTTTATAACCAAGTGACCCAAATAAATGGCTTTGTTGGCAGTATGGCTCATTTATCATCTATATTCTTAGTTGATATCTGCCACCTGTATGTAAAAAAATCTAAAAAAATCTGAAGTATAATTAATAGTATATTATATTTTTAGCTGTTTTTTACAACTATAGTAGCACAATTATGTTAATAATATTATAAAATGTTACCTATTTGTTTAATTTTATTCTGTATTTTTTTAATTATATTATGAACGTCTTCTTTACCATTGATTTTGTTAAATGAAATTCTTTTTTTTTAAATAATAATTAAAGAATTCTATAATTTATATGTGTTCTATTATTTTTACGCTTTAGAAGTTTTCAAGCATCAAAGGTGTATTAATATATAATTTAAAATGTGATCAATTTAATTAAGTTATTCAAATAAAATAAAATTGGAACTAAAATTATATTGTTTATTATAGAACTAATTATTTGAGATTAAACTTCAATAATTTGTGAGATTTAAATTCAGTGATTTAATCATCGATTTTTCTCACTACAAATAAGCTACACAAACTACAAACGCGTCTCTTACTTAATTAACCACACTAACTTGTAGCCAACATGATATTAGAAATCTCTAAACTAGATTCCCCGAAGAACCCCTCAATCCAACCGCATCATTGTGTGACTCAAAACCAACTAATTAAAATATTGTGAATTTGTAAAGATGAATCAAAAGGTCAATAGGAAATAAAAAAATTCGATACAAATGATTCACCACACACATACAAAAAGAGCTAACAAATGACATATGTAAAATTGTAAAAAATATTATAACTAAGGTCCAATGATATCTCTCTCTCTCTCTGAAAATGTCCAAATTTAAAGGTCCACAGATTGGTATTTCATTATTTGAGAGAACAAAGACTTGTGCTTGCCTTTTTTTTTTTTTTTTTTGTTATTTGTATTGCACTAAGTCCAAACTTAGAACTACTAAAGTCACATAAATTACAATAAAGTCTTTTAAAATCTATACTTTGCTCTTCATAAAAGCTTACTGAATAGGGTTCTTCAAATTGATTATTCATAGTCTTGTTCTAAAGCATTAATTCTCTATGATTGATGGCGTAAAAATAGTTCTTTAAGCTTGTCATTGTAGGCGGAATTGGTGATGCTATATCCCCCGTCAACAACAATATTTTGCCCACTAATAATTCTGGATTCATCGCTTGCCAAATACAAGGCTGTTTCCGCTATATCCTTTGCCTCAAGTACTGATCCTTTTAAAATCGAAGATGATTCGTAAAGTTTGCTTATTGTAGCCTTGTCCGTGTTCAACATCTTTGTTGCCATTGGAGTGGCAACGGCATAAGGGGATATGCAATTCACTCTTATCCCATGCTTTCCTAAGTCCACACATAAATTCCTTGCTAAACCATTAATAGCAGACTTCGATGCAGCGTAGGCATGAGGGCTTAAACCTGAGACAATAGACACAACACTACATGTGAAGAGGATTACGCCTTTTCTTGCTGGGACCATGGCTCGAGCTGCATGTTTGGCACATAAGAATCCTCCATAAAGATTCACATCAATAACTCTTTTAAAATCATTGATTTCTGATTCGAGGATTGACATATGACACTGGCCGATTATTCCAGCATTGCTATACATTATATCGAGTCTTCCATATTGTGACATGGTCGTGTCCACAAGATTTTTGACGTCGGAGTCACTAGTAACATCACAGTGGACATAGGAAATATTTTCGGAGGCTATATCTTTGCATAGGGACAGGCCAAGGTCATCTTGAACATCAGCAACAACGACCTTTGCACCATGAATGACGAACAGCTTTGCCGTGCATGCACCGATGCCACTGGCTCCTCCTGTAATAATTGCCACTTTGCCTTCCAACCTAAAAAATAAGCATAAGTATTTATTTTGTTATGTATTCAATGCCTCAACAGATAATATAATCAATATGCAACATTGTTGATTAACAGAGACTCCGCCGTAGATTAAGAGGGGCCTTTCCTATGAAGTTGGGAGCCGTTGGATCTTGCTAATCAAACAACCTTTACTTTATTTTATGAAGAATAATAAGAAAAAAATTTTGGTTAAATTTCTTTAAAAATATTAAAATATTAAAATACTGATATTATAAAAAAATAATAAAAATATCACTATTACCTAATATTTTTTATTTTTTATTAGAAAGTATTGATTTCCAACCATTGGTTGCTTGTTCAACAGTTAGATGCGTAAATGAGGGGCTTCCCCTCACTTCTATGGTGAAGCTTCCGATTTACAAAATCTATACGAAATGGTATATAAGTTGAGCAGATAAATTTTCTATCTGAAAATTTGATCTAAATCTCTCTAAGTAAGAAAAATATTGATGCAAAAGTAAAAATATATCAGTTAATATTATCTGGTATAAAATATAATTGGTAATTTTATTGAGTTCAAAGGGCAGAGAAATATTGAGCAATAGAAAAATTTAATAATTTAAACTAATTTATGTCACACGGATAAATTTAAAGTGTAAAATTATAATAATCAAGTGATAGAATTGCCTCTTGCTAGCAGATGTTGCAAACGCAGTCGAATTGCTCTTCTCTTCCATCTCAGCGTTTCTGGTGACAAGGGGTTGAAGAATGATCAATTTAAGCTTTGGATGAGTTCTATGCATGAATGAGTAGGCTATTTATAAGTGAAGAAATATTGTCAATAAAATAATTAAAAAATAACCCATAAACAGTTTAGGCAAGCTGTTTAATTAAAATTGGTGGATCCCATCACATCTTTGTCAACTTTACTTGTTGCAGCTGGTGGACCCCATCATTTCACAGTCAACTTTTTTTTTTTTTTTAATAACATATTGGATTTAAATGAGAATATGTAACTATTATATTAGGTATAATTGGATAGAGCTTGGTTATTTAAATTAAAAATTATAATTGTGTCCGTTTATAATCTAAATTGGACCTAAATGAGTCGGGTGATTAATATTTTTCTATTTAAGTTTTTTTATAAAAATTTTAATTATATAAAAATATTTAAAATATAAAATAGTTTAAAAATTATAATATTAATATTAAAATACTACCTAATTATATATTTAAATAAAAATATTTTATAAAAAATTATTAATTTTATAAAAAAATAATCTAATAAAATAATTTTTTAAATTTGATATTAGTCAAAATAAAAAAGATATATTTACAAAAACACCAATCATTTGAGTTGGGTTGCCCCAAATCAATAACTTTTATTCATAATTGTACCCTACACAAAAAAAATAATTGAGCCTCTTTTTGACAAAGTCTATCTATAGTACAAATATATTGTAATCAAGTACAGTAAAATTGTAGGTTGATATTACCCAACCGATCGGGCAATCTAATTTTGATAAGTCTACGTCAAGCCTTTAATTTATGTTGAAATTGTGTTTCTTTAGGTATAGGTAAAAAATTGATTTCATTCAAATAGTTTAGTTATTCATATTACTATTATTATATATCAAATATAAAAATATATAAAAAAAATATCTAGCTAAAATTTTAAATATATAGTATCAAAAGATCATATATAATTTTCTAATGATACATCGATTCAAATTCAAACTACAAAACTTAAGTATCGATATGTTAACCAGTATAAAAAATTTAAAAATAAGTCTAAAACTATAAAGAAAACTCCTAAATATCTTTCTTCGACAGTCATTTGTCCGATATTATAAGAATTTGATTTCCACTAATTTGGAAGAGTTTTAAACATTTATAAATATAAGTTATAATACTCAACTATATATATATATATATGTTACACAAATATGTATGAATAAAACAGATAAAATGATGGAAAAATCATAAATCATATGTAAAAGTTTTGATGTTTAATTTTTAATAAATATGTTCTAAATCTTCCGATCTACAAAATCTATATGAAACGGTATATGGGTTGAACAAGTAAATTTTCTAATTGAAAATTCGATTTAAATCTCTCCAAGTAAGAAAAATATTAATATAAATATGAAAATATATCAGTTAATATTATCTAATATAAAGTGTAATTGGTAATTTTATGGAGTTCGAAGGGCAAAGAAATATTGAGCAATAGAAAAATTTAATAATTTAAACTAATTTATGTTACACGAAAGTGTAAAATTATAATAATCAAGTGGTTGAAAGTGAAGTGGTAGAGTTGCCTCTTGCTAGCAGATGTTGCAAACGCAGTCGAATTGCTCTTCTCTTCCATCTCAGCGTTTCTGGAGATAATTTTTATTTTTTGGTAAGTAAGTAATTTTATAAATGAGAAAATGTACAAAATTAATATTCTATCTCCAAGTGTTTTCCCAACTTAGATTTAGAACAAAGACGCTAGGGCATACCCCAAGTAGAAGAGAAACAAAACATCAATATAATGTAACGAAAAGATGGAGACAAGGGGTTGAAGAATGATCAATTTAAGCTTTGGATGAGTTCTATGCATGAATGAGTAGGCTATAAGGGAAGAAATATTGTCAACAAAAAAATTAAAAAATAACCCATAAACATTTTAGGCAACCTGTTTAATTAAAATTGGTGGACCCAATCACAACTTTGTCAACTTTATTTATTGCAGCAGGTGGACCCCACCATTTTACAGTAAATATTACCTAATTATATATTTAAATAAAAATATTTTATAAAAAAAATATTAATCTTTTTTAAATATAATCTAATAAAATAATTTTTTAAACTTAATATTTATTTTAAATAAAAAAATATATTTACAAAAACACCAATCATTTGAGTTGGGTTGCCCCCAATCGATAACTTTTATTCATATTTGTAACCCACACAAAAATAATAATAATAATTGAGCCACTTTTTGAAAAAGTCAGTCTATAGTACTAATATATTATAATCAAAGAATATAGGATTTTAGGTTGATATAACCCAAATGATCGGGCAATTTAATTTTGATAAGTCTACCACAAGCCTTTTAATTTATGTTAAGACTGTGTTTCCTTAGGTATAGGTAAAAAATTGATTTCATTTAAATAGTTTAGTTATTCATCCTGCTATTATTATATACCAAATACAAAAATATTTCAATCCATAATTACTATAATAAAACATATCATACATGACTACACAACTTTTGAATTGTAATGGTGCAACGATTCAAATTCAAATAACAAAACTTAAGTATCGATATGCTAACCAATATAAGAAATTTGAAAATATGCCCAAAATTGTAAATAAAACTCCTAAATATCTTTCTTCGACAATCATTTGTCTGATATTATAACGATCTAATTTACAGTAAGCTGGAAGGTTTTTAAACATTTATAAATAAAAGTCTTAATGCTCAATAAAAAAATATATATATGTTACACAAATATATATAAATAAAATAGATAAAATGATAGATAAATCATAAATTATATGTAAAAGTTTAGATGTTTAAGTTTTAATAAATATATTCTAAATCATGATTTCGTACAAGTTATTCAATATATGAAAATATTTATAACATGAGGAATGTACAAAAAATATAAGAATATTAAAATATGTAAGTGCGTATCTAAAATATGAAAATTAAAAGCTTGTAAAAATTTATGCAGCAATGATTGTTGACGAACACACAAACCAATTGAAATGTCACTTTAAAGAATAGGTTATGCATGTTTTTAATAGTTTTAACCCATATACGACTATTCAATAATTACAGGCAGGCTGTTTATAATACTTCTATAAATGGGTTAAACACCACTTTTTTTCACGGGTAGATAATGAGTTTATTCTAGTATACATAGTATACTAAAATATATTTGAATATAATCAATTTATAATACAATAATTTATTTTGTCAAATGGAGAACTTTATATTAATATCACATATTTAAAACTTTTCTAAATTAGAGAAAAAGTAAGATCTCTATTTCCATTTTACAAGATAAAATTCTCGATAAATATTTATATAAAAAATAATATATAATGTAGAATATTTAAATATTTCATAATTTTCTTTACAATATCCCAAATATGAATGTAAACCTTTCAAAATATCAAAATGTATTGCAAAAATTGAAACTCTCTAAATAATAGGCAAAAACAAATAAAAAAATCAAAAGATTTTAACAACATATCAAAAAAATAAGTTTAAATATATTTATTTCAAACAATATATTAACTAGATATTATGCAAAAGAGTCTTGAAACCCTTTTCTTTCACTTCCTCTCTCTTCTTCCTTTTATCACTTTATTTCTGTTTTCTCTTTTTCTCCCACACAAATAGTTCAAATCAATGTGAAGGACTTTATATATCCAAATTGGCACATAAGCGCTAGATAAGCGTACATTAAATGCCATGTGCAAGCACATGCAATCACAAGCGCTCCTTATGTGCAACTGAAGCGTAAACTATTCTATTCAAATCATGTATGACTGCTCCTCATGCATAAAAATATTGTCAACACATGCACAAACATGAATTTGATGCATTATCAGGATCTGATTTTGATTACTCCAACACTTATTTTTTTAAAAAATTTATTATACAATTATTTTTCTATTAACTAAACATAATATTAGTCTCAAATCCAACAAAAAATCATAGCCTCATTTGTGACCGTGGGAGAGGTAAATATTAAAATTATTCCATACGATATTATATATGTTTAGTTATTTATAAGGCAATTAAAGATATAATTATATATATTTTATATTTTAATAAAAAAAGTTATTTTTTAATGATCTTGATTTCAGATGGGTATAAGAATACTTATAAAATTAAGGAATAAGCATTCTTTCTATTTTATAAATAATAAAATTATTTAGGTCAAATATAAGAAAAATAATTTCCAAAATCATATGTGACATCTCTTATATTTGAATTATATGGAGTTCTAACTTCCAATTAAATATTTTGATACTGATGAGTCTTCCAAAAAAAAAAAAAAGACATACAATTCTTTGCATAAAATTTTATATCTCTCGTGACAATATAATTCTTAATATAAAAATGTATAACACTTATTTTTAAAAAGGATAAGAATAAAAAAATCAATTTTAAATTGTTTAAAAATAGATAATCCATAAGATAATTTTATAGTGTAAGGATAAAATTCTTGTAATTAAAAAAAAAAAAACCGTGAGTTCTTTTTTTTTTTTTTCTTTTTGCTTTTTCTTGTTATAGTTGGTGAATTTATTTTGATAAATGCAGCCGAAATCTCAAATTTACAATTAATAGCCTCTATCCAGCCATAATTTTTAATATAAATATTTTTACATAAGAAATAATAAGTTTTTTGGGGGTTATAATTAAGTGTATTAGCAGGTTAATAGTTGAGATTTATTTAAAAATAATAAAAAATAATAATTGAAATTATATTTTAATATATTATTTTACTTTTTTAACTTTTTATATTTTAAAAATAAATCACAACTATTTAATAGGCCTAAAAATCTAGTATTTAAGTTCAACATAATTGTAACGTACCATAATTTTAACCAAAAATTTGACTGATTTTTGGTTGTAATATGGTCATCAGCCCAATATAAAAATCTGAAATTACCCAGTAACATACATAATCTACAATTTTCACAAACACAGGATCCAAAAACCATACAACTACACATGGCACCAACGTCATAACTCCAGTACGACGTTGGCTTAGAATAGATGCCACTTGGTATCCCAGCTAACCATAATAACTTGCGAAAATATATACATTTATCAATACAGCAGAACTATACTTCAGATATATCATCATCATCATATGTATACATCTATGAATAAAATCTATTAGACATACAAAATATTCCATCAGAGGACACAAAACTATATAACTAAGTCTATAAGGTCATCTTCCATATCTTCGGACTTGGCCGACTTAAATCCTCTACCCTACCTCATTTAGAGTAACTCATATTCATCTTGAAGAAGGAAAATAGTAAGGATAAGTTAAAAGCACATCAAGACATATATATATCAAAGGACATGTAAAATTTCATATTCAAAAATATAATAATGCATATAGGAAGAAACAGAGATGTATATAAGATCGCAAAACATAATTCAGAAAATAATGCTTTCTTCATTTATTCCAAATTTTATTAGTTCGTTTCTTTTATCTTTTCTTAGCCATCAAATCATGTTGAAAATCTATTTCGTTTGGAGACCCTTGGTAGGTCTTATTGACTAAATGAGCGGTCGATCGTAACCTGGATTGTATTTGCTTTTATACAATCAAAAATCATCTCCTCCTATTTAAGACATAGAGGTGGGCCATCTATATATAATTCCTATAGACGAGGCCAATAACTACAAATGGCATCAAAACAGTCAACGATCTTCCCTTATAATATATTAAGGCATACCAATAAATATCCTCAATTATAAAACACAGCTAGAATAATCTTTGAGTTTTCATTGTAATATCTATTGCTTGCCAAAATATACTATCTGTTGAATGATCATTGACCAAAGTTCTTAATTTTTTATTTATTTAGAAAATCTTACTCTTAAGTATAAAATTTTTCTTTCCCACTTTACTGGAGAACGGTTCAATCAATTCATAAATTCTTTATTCCGGAGAACGATTTATAAATCAATCCATTCTTCGTTCCGAAAAATGGTTCAATTAATTTATTGCTTAATTACATAATATCATTTCTTGGTTCTTTTCTCATAAAGCTTATTCAAATTTATATTTTCATATTTCTCATAGGCTTAAATCTTCAAGCGTTCATAGTTTTGTGCATAATTTTCTTTGGAGCTTAGAAGAATTAATAAATCCTTTTCATATTATGTCAAATAGAATTATAAGGTTTCCGATCGATAATTCTTTTACAAATGGTTCATGACATGGTTTTTGTAACATATAAAATTAACATATTTATAATATATACATAAATCATCATAAAGTTTGGAACATGTAATAAATTCTTATCACCGTGTGCTAATCGTAACTTTAGAACTTCCAAACATTAAATACTTTTACATTTACATGAAATATAATTTTTGGAACATATACAAAATAATATACGAAATGTACTTGTGGATAATTATTTCAATTCACATCCGGTAATATTCCGGGAACATATAAAATTAACACATATAAAATATATGTATATAAATGTCAAATAATTGAAATATCCACTTTCATGAAACTAGGATTTTCAAGTTCTAAAACCAAATCGTGCACAAACCCTCAGTTTTGGAGGTAAAAAAAAAGTCGGGACGCGGGTTAGGATTTTTGGGTGTACAAAATCGCATAAAACTAGCAAATTAGATACCAAATCGATAAATTAACATGTTCAAAGTATAGGTATCCATATTGAATTGGCAATTTATGCAAAAATCTTAAATTGCATATATCTACGAACAAAATCTATAAGAAATACAAAATATTCCGACACAGTACACAAAATCACATAACAAATTCCATAAGGTGAAATCTATCATGCCTCATCGTGTGGAGCATAGGATTAGGGTAAGTTCCATGTTTGAAAATTTGATATTTAAAAACATAAAATTATGAAACAGAGATGGGCATGAAATTCATATTTCTTTAGTTCATTTCCTTGTCTTTTTCATGCTCGACTAAAGGGTTGTCGACGTGAATTATATTTTTCTATTGAAAATCCTATTCAAGACCCAGAGAGTCATCTATATATTACCTTATCACGTGGGCCGAATGCGGACGCAAAGATAATGAGGCATACCAAGAAATACTATAAAATAAAATCTATAATTATCTATGTCATGCCAAAAATATACATAATTCAAAATTTACATGAATATGAGATTGAAAAGACCATACAACAAGAACGGTTCAATCAGTTTGTTGTGGAATGCTCAAACGTTTAATATAAAATACTTCTTGGTTCTTTTTTCATAAAGTTAATTTAGATTCATATTTTTTTACATTCTTCTTGAGTTTAAATCCTCACGTGTTATTAATTTTATGCATTTTTTCTTTGGAATTTAGGAGGATGTCATTTTATACCAAATAGATATCCAAACTAATCATATTTTTAACATATTAAATTAAATTATAATATATGCATAAATCATCATAAAATTACCACCATAAATCAATCAATAGAGAGCTAAAACTATATTTAAATTATGTATAATATCATCTTATTGTGCATATATCACAATTCAGATAACAAAATAACTATACAAAATACAAAATATTCTCGTGTCCAAAAATTGGTCAAAATTATAAAATCGGGTATGAAATTCATATACACAAAATCACATAACAAATTCCATAAGGTCATATTCAACATCTTTGAGCCTAGCCGACTTAATTTCCCTATCATGCCTCATCAGGTACAACTCATACTCATCTGAAGGGAAAAAAATAATAAGGGTAAGCCAACAACTCAACAATGCACACACACACACACATATATATTAAAGGACATGTAAAATTTGATATTTAAAAACATAATAATGTGTATAGGAGGAAACACTTTACTTTATGAAGATGCATATGAGACTATAAAATTAATGTATATAATTTTGAAAATATCACAACATTAAATTAGAATTTACAACAAGGAATGCTTTGGAACTCAATCCCATTACAAGATCCTTGAACCATATTTCTTTAGTTCATTTCCTTGTCTTTTCTTAGTCATGAAATCATATTGAAAACCTATTTCGTTATTTTTGAGAGAATGGCCTTGAGATGGAATCAACCACTCTAAGCCGGGACTGAAATTCCTCATCCATACAAAGGCCTCAAAACAATCGATCGTAACATGAATTATATTTATCTCTATGGAATGAAAAGCCATCTCCTCCTATTCAAGACTCAGAGGAAGGTCATCTATATATATATATCTTATCAAAACAGACATACCGAGCATACATCAAACTTCCAACGATTAGCATGCAAGTGGCACCAAAATTGGCTCAAATTGAGCTTATCAATGACCTTCATCCGAAATCTCTCAAAACCTTATTATAGGCGAGTATAATGATGCCAATGACATATGCAAGAGATATTACCGCTATAAAACTTTATCATAGGATGATCCACATTAAGATGTTCCCATTATAATATCTATGTCATGCCAAAATATATTATCAAATCTTGAATGATTCTGCACACCCACCATCACTAGAGGAGAATTTTTAGTTCCTTAGATCACCATTTTTAGTAAATTTTGCTCCAAAATGAGCACAAAAATTCTTCATTTCGAAAAAATAATTGTAAACGGTATAACTTTAGCAACGAAGTCTTGCCTTATATCTTCAATTCAATGAGTTCATCACTTCGAAGAATGGTTCAATCAGTTTGTTGTTCCGGAGAATCGTTCAATCAATTCATTGTTTAATCATAAAATATCCCTTCTTGGTTCTTTTTTCATAAAGTTAATTTAGATTCTTATTTTTTTTATATTCTTCTTGAGTTTAAATTCTCACATGTTCTTAATTTATGCATAATTTTTCTTTAGAACTTAGGAGGATTAAGAATTCCTTTTCATTTTATACCAAATAGAATCATAAGGCTTCCGATCGATAATTCTTTTACAACCGATTCATGGTATGATTTTTAGAACATATTAAATTAACATATTCATAATATATGCATAAATCATCATAAAACTTGGAACATGTAAGAAATTCTCATCACCATAAATCAATTGTAACTTTAGAGTGTCCAGATATCAAATATCTTCCCAAAAGCATGCAACATAATTTCTGAAGTTAAATTATGTATAAATTATGATTAATTCGGACAAAGCCCAAAGGAGGTGCGGGTTAGGATTTTAGTGAGTATAAAACCATACGAAACTTTCAATTCAGATACTCAAATAATAAATTAACATGTTTATAGTGTGGGTAACAATATTCTAAAACTAATTTATACATCAATTTTAATTTAATCAATGAAATCATTCGGGACACGAGGGTTAGGATTCTGTGTCCAAAAATTAGTCAAAATTACAAAATCGGGTATGAAATTCACATATTTGTATGTTCAAGTTATGGATAATAATTATCTAAAGCCAAATCATACATAAAATCTGAAATAAATGATAAAACGGGTCCGGGCATAGGTTAGGATTTTTGGTGAGAAAAGCCACTCAATTTTCACAAATCGGACATGAAGCCAATATATTTTCAAGTTAGGTCATGGATAATACAAAATATAAACTTATTCGGGTATTAAAATAAGTATACTTGAAGAAAATGAAATAAAAGTGTAAGAAAATGAAAGAAATGAGCATGGGTGCACTTTTCTTGACGCTATTTATCACTTCTCTAACTAACTCAAGCTTGGAATCAGACTCAGGAACCTCGAATTTTCCCTTCTCTCCCTTTCTCCTTTTCCCGGATTGCCCTAAAAATGGCTGATGGAAAATTCCTTTGAAAGAGCCTTCCAAACTTTATTACTCTCTCTCTTCTCCCTCTCTCTCCAAAGGGCCCAACTCACTCTTCTCCTTTTTTCATGTCATTCCTTTCATATTAACTTTCTTCCAATTACAATAAAACCCCATGGGTTTTCATTATCTTCAAATCATGCATTCCAAAATTCCAAAATACAAATCGAATTATTATTATTATTATTATTATTATAAATTATTTTATTAAA
Organism: Nepenthes gracilis; assembly: GCA_033239525.1. Lineage (NCBI taxonomy): Eukaryota > Viridiplantae > Streptophyta > Magnoliopsida > Caryophyllales > Nepenthaceae > Nepenthes > Nepenthes gracilis. Next base: position 1,419,789 of record BSYO01000031.1, read on the forward strand.
TTATTAGAATAAAATTATATATTCCTTTTCTTTTATTTAAAACTAGCTAAATCAATCGAACCCGAGAGCCTCGATCTATTGACTCTCTCTCTTCTCCCTCTCTCTCCTCTCGCTCTTCTCCTTCTCTCTCTCTCCTTTCTTTTCTTCCCGAAACCCCTTCTTCCCGTTTCCTTCCTATTATTATTATTATTATTATTATTATTATTATTATTATTATATATTCCTTTTCTTTTATTTAAAAACCTAAATCAATCATTCCAAATATCAACTAATCCAAATATTCTTTAAAATTATATAATATTTAATTAATTTTATCATATTTAAATTACCTAAAATAATAAATTATCCTAAATTAATCGGATAAAAATTTAGAATATTACAATAATAATCAAATATAGAATCCAAAAATAGTGTACTTTTTAAAATCATGTCATTGATGACGTGACAAAGATAATTAAAAGATCTTTATTCAACATCATTATTTATTCTAAGATTTTTGCTTTCGAACACGCTCTAATCGCACAAATAATGTGGTGTGTTTGATCTTTACGAAACGTCATTAAACAATGTTGTCTTAATTGTGCAGGTATTAACACAATATTCCTTTAACATCGTTATTTATTTTACGATTTTGATATTTGAGTACGCTTTAATTTTTGTGTTTGATTTATAGAAATTTATACTTGATATGGGTTTGTATATCACTTCCTTTGCCTTTACTAATTATTATTCTTATAAATTTAAAAAAATAAATCTTAAATTTATATCAAATATAAATATATTACAATCACTCATTCAATGATATGATATTATTTTATGTTATTTCTAATTGTCTAAAATATATTAAATTGAATTACTTACTAAAATATACAATATTATTGATAAATTATTTTCCTTAACCTAAGGAATTTTGTTTTATAAATTCTGAAAGTTTTAAGAGAGTATGCATGAGTTCTCAGTGTTCTCTTCATTTTTATTTTAGTAAAGAAATATACATTTCTATTTTATAAGTTTAGATCAAATTCTCAGTATATAATCTTAATCTTAATTACTATATATCGGATGTACAAGATATACAACAATAAAAATCTAACCGTAGGATTATACATCCGAATATAATAACTCAAATAATCCTTACCAACTATGCCAATCCATAAAATATTCTTTTTGAAAGGTAAATGTTTAATTAAAGCAAGTAAAGGAAGTCTTGTTTTAAAAAAATATTAGGAGACATATTCTATTTAATTTTGGAATACTTTAACGATATAATTTTTTATCAATCTATTATTGTATTAGTCAATTAGTATAAAAAGATGAATAAAAAATCACATTATCTTAAATATCCTAAAGATAACTAAAGAACGTTCTTTTAACCTCACTATTTCTTTTAGAATTTTTATTTTTGAATATACTTTAATTTTATGGATGATTTGTGATGGAATGGGCCATAATTTTCTAATGATCTCCATCAATATTCATACTATGTTGGACAGGCTAGAGCATTTGTTGTACTACAGTACTCGTCCGTCCATAACAGAATGCAAATGAGTAATGAGACAAATATAAATAATCATATAATATTTTATAATAATAGTGCATACAGGATTCAAACTGATCGGATCTCTTAAGTCGGCCTCATCATGACCAGTCAAGATTCTAGATCGGTTGGCTATAGAGCAAAACCAAAGACATATAAGATGTCACTAGAAATTAAAATTACTTAAACTATAATGTTTAGACAAAGTATACGATTATGCATTAATTTATACAATGGAATCGTTATACAAAAGTCTTCAAAATAATCAAAAATATATCGACGTTGATCATATATTGATACATTAATCCAGATCGATCTTCCAGCCTAACTAGTCCGTTTGATTCTACTCTTTCTTGTCCGATATGGATTCTTGCTCGTTTGAATATAAGAAAATAGTAATGAGTGAGTAGGTTGCTTAGTAAGGTACAAATATGTGAAGACATGCATAAATATAACTACGAAACTAAATTAAAACAAAATGGAATAGTTATGAATGGATTATTAAACATTTTGGGAGATGAATTTTTTGATAAGTGAGTATTGGGAATTAATAGGTGATATGTTTGATCAATTGTAAGGGCTCGATATTTTCTAAAACTAATCTACATCCGGAGTATTAATAATTAAGGATGAATCAAGAGAATGTGCTCAAAATGGCCTCTAGGATAAAGTTCAGCCATTGAGTTTCAGTAATTCCTTTTTGGGTTAGAGATTTTGTTAACCTCTTTTGTGGATCTTCGAATCAGATCTTTCAGCCGTACTTGGTTCAATTTTATGATGGTTTCTTATTCAAAAAATTATGTGGGGCATGAGGTCCATTTGAAGATTGCATCACAGATTGTGAAGGATAGTCTATTGTTTGCCTATTTGAGGAGATGCAAGTTTAGTTGGAGGAAGTGTTATTTTGGATGTATTGTTTCTTGAATGAAATATTTGTGGATCTGTAGAAGATTGAAGCAGTGGCCGATCGGAAAAGGCTAGCAAATGTTGTGAAGGTGTGTTATTTCTTGGATCAATTTGATTATACTAAGCGATTTATTGAGGATTCCTTAAGAATTGTAGCATCCATGGGGCGGTTGGCTTAGAAGCGATCCATATTTGTTGGAATGATAATTGTGAGAAGAGCTTTCAAGAAGTGAAGGACGGATTGTCGATAATATCGATTTGATCGATCCCTAATGGATAAAGTAAATTTGTAGTAGGTTGTGATACTTTTAAGGAAGATTTGAGATTTTATTTTGATGTAGTGTATCTGGGTGGTTGCCTACGGTTTAAGGTGATTGAAAATCTATGATTAGAGTTATTCCAACCATAGTTTGAAGTTAACAGTTGAATTCTTTACTTTAAAATTTTAGAGGTGTTATTTGTATGGAGAGTGTTATGGTTTAATTTGATTATAAAGTCTTGAGAAAATTATTTCGTAAAAAGGAGTTGAGCATGTAGCAATGTAAGCGAGTGGATCTACTTAAGGGTTGTAATGGTGAGTCTTGGTGTTTACCATGGATATTGTCAATGTTTTGGGGCGAAAGTCTTCGGATTTAATGTGTCTTTGATATTTCATGGGAGATGTCAGATGGCATAAAGAGCTATACTATGTGATTGCTCTCAAGAGAATTGAGAATGGTATTGCTGTGTCTCCAAGTGCAGTCTATAATTTTGGAAGAAATAAATTTGGGTGATGAGCCATAATTGATAGGCATTTCGTGTTTGAGGGAGTTGCCAAACTTTTGGGTAGTGAGTTGAGGCCAAATCTTAATATTTGAACAAGTGAGATGCTTTGCTTTTTGAATAGGATTTGTATTCTGAATATGAAAGAGTTAAAGGAGAAAATTATAAATCAAGACCCATGGATGTATCAGGACATGAGAAGCAATTCCGGGTGGCAAAAATTGAGAAAGGTAATTGCAATTTATGTGGCAAGGTGTGTCGTATGTCCACAGGAGAAAGTCGAGCATGAGAAATATGGATGTAGTTTAGGTGATTATGGATTGGCTAACAAGGTCGGCCTATTTTTTGCTAACTTAGATAAGGTGTTCGAGGGATAAGTTGGCTAATCAATATATTATTGAGATAATGAGGTTGTAGGATATTCCAATTCCAAGGTTCCGATCATGACCTAATGTTTGTGCCAAAATGTTGGGACAAGTTCAAATAAGAAATTTGGATATCTGGATTGGGGTGATTAAGTTGCCGCTTGCTGAGTTTGCTTACAAAGATTGCTATCAGTCGAGTAGTGAGATGGCCATTTTGAGACTCTATATAGTCGAAGATGTAGGTCTCCAATTAATTTGGAGGAAATAAGTTGATCGAAATTTGAAGTCGCCAGAAAAGTTATACTCATAAGAAAAGATTCAATTTTAGGTTGATATGGGTAACCATATGTCTCTTAAGGTGTCTCTGAAAAAAAGAATTTTGAGTTTTGGGAGATAAAGGGTAAATTGAGATTGAGGTTCATTAGGCCATTCAAGTTTTTCAATGGATCGGAGAGATGAACTATGAATTGTCTTTTCCCTATGTTTTAGATAGGGTTGTTATACCCAAATCCCCATTTGATATATTTTTAAGGTATTTATTAATTTTAAAATTTATTGAATGCGTTAGATTAATAATAAATATGGAGAAATTTTAGAGAAAATTCGGATCAATTGGGTTGGTGTTTGAGGTGTATCTGTGTTGGCACCCGTACAACAATTATATTAAAAAATAAAAGAGAAATAATAATAATAATAATAATAATAATAATAATAATAATAATAATAATAATAATAATAATAACAATAATAATAATAATAATAATAATAACAATAACAACAATAATAATAGAAAAGAGGGAAAGGAGAAATCGACAAAAGCAGAAGGAAAAGCAAGAGGAAAAGAAAGTACGAAACGGAAGATAGAGGATAGAGCAGCAAGCTTAGCAACATAGGGAAGAAGAAGAAGTAGTAGAAGGAGGTAAAAGGGGGAAAGGGAGAAGGAGAAGGTTGAGCGGCAAACTGGTGGACCACGCGACAAAGGCCTGGTGCAGAGGGAGGTGTGCAATAGGAGAGAGAAAGTGAAAGAGAAAGATGGGCACGAGGGAAGAGGAGAGAGAAAAGATGATTCAAGTATCTTGGAACATTCTTTTTTTTTTGATTTGCGGAGTATAATGATGAAGTAAGTATCCTCTAACCATTTCTTTGGTTTGATTTAATATCTAATATATTTTGATTATTATTTGGAGAATTTTACTAACATATATATTATTTTATACACACAATTTGTTTATTTTGTACATGTATATATGATTTACCAGTTGATTTGGGAGATTTTGGTTTAGGCCTTGTGATTTTGAAGGGTTTTGTTATTTTTGAAAACCCGGACGATATATATATATATATATATATATTTGTATATCAATATGTTATAGAATTATGAACCAGACTTTGCATTAGTACTCATGCATACTGCTAGGGGATGAGATCGTTACTTTGTGAGATTATGGTGGTCCGAGACCCTAACAGTCAATTTGTAATTCGAGATATGTGATATTTGTTGTGCCTCTCCCAAAGGGGAGACTGTAGTCCCACAGAGACATATGTGATATATGTGATCTCCCTTCCACCAGCAGGAAAGTAAGATGCAATATAGTCGACCTGTCCCATATGTTTTAATGAGAATCATTGTAAGGAATTAACAAAAATTAATATATTCAGGCGTTATAATATATAACTAAACTTAAGGTTACACCCAAAATTGCGGGTGGTATAATATAGTGAGTGAGTTTTGATCTATGGGTGATAGAGTACATAGATGGCTAAGCATGATGGCCTAAACTAAGTTGATATAGTTTAAGGTTATTAGAAGTATGTGTAACTTTACCTCAAATTGGTCTTTTAAATCTTTGGTTCTCAAATTTCGTATATGTTTTATATTTCTGCAAGTATTTGCATTGAATTATGATTTAAAATACGTGGATTGGCCCACAATTGGATAATAAGAATGTCTTATACATATAGATATGTGCCAAGCTCCGAATATGTTTTGATTATATGTTATGGTTTTGATTTTTCTTGATTTTCATATATGAGATTTGGATTTAGATGATAGTATGTATCCCATATGGATGTGATGATGGTTACAACTTATGCATTGTGATTTCAGATCACGATATAATATCATCTATGAAATTTGATTGGATTGTAATTTATTATGATTATATCTCGAAAGAATTATTTGATATAGATAAAACTTTAATACGAGACATGTCCTCGATTTTTAATGAATTTGATAAATATTGTGGTCTATTTTATATGCTTGCATGTGGCATCTCATTTCATCTGATTTATATGTACAGTTTTATATAATGATACTTGTTGAGCCTTCGATTTTTATATTATTCCATATCAATATAAAATATTTTATTTTATTTTATTTTCAATTTCCATTATTTTATTTTTTAAAAGATTTGGTATGTCAATCTTTGTCAAATTTGTTTTGATCCCTATTCTAATATTTTTGATTGTTGTCCATTTGTTGAGAAAAAAATAATACAAGATTTTTTTTAATTTTAATTAGGCAAAATATTGGACCAATCATATGTAAATATTTCATTATTTGAGAGAACAAAGACTTGTGTTTACTTTCATTTTTTACAAATTTATTGACAACTGAATACAAGCTTAGAACTATTAAAGTTACAAAAATTACAATAAAATCTTTTGAAGTTTATACTTTGCTCGTCATAAAAGCTTATTGAATAGGGTTCCTCAAATTGATCATTCATAGTCTTGTTCTGAACTATTAGATTCACTACGATTGATGGCGTGAAAATAGTTCTTTAAGCTTCTCATTGAAGGCAAGATTGGTGATGCTATATCCCCCGTCAACCACAATATTTTGCCCACTAATAATTCTGGATTCATCGCTTGCCAAATACAAGGCTGTTTCCGCTATATCCTTTGCCTCAAGCACTGATCCTTTTAAAATCGAAGATGATTCGTAAAGTCTACTTATTGTAGCCTTGTCCGCGTTCAACATCTTTGTTGTCATTGGAGTGGCAACGGCATAAGGGGATATGCAATTCACTCTTATCCCATGCTTTCCTAAGTCCACACATAAATTCCTTGCTAAACCACTAATAGCAGACTTTGATGCAGCGTAGGCATGAGGGCTTAAACCTGAGACAATAGACACAACGCTACATGTGAAGAGGATTACGCCTTTTCTTGCCGGGACCATGGCTCGAGCTGCATGTTTGGCACATAAGAATCCTCCAAAAAGATTCACATCGATAACTCTTTTGAAATCATTGATTTCTGATTCGAGGATTGAAATATGGTACTGGCCGATTATTCCAGCATTGCTGTACATTATATCGAGTCTTCCATATTGTGACATGGTTGTGTCAACAAGATTTTTGACGTCAGAGTCACTAGTAACATCACAATGGACATAGGAAATATTTTCAGAGGCTATGTCTTTACATAGAGACAAGCCAAGGTCATCTTGAACATCAGCAACAATGACCTTTGCACCATGAATGACGAATAGCTTCGCCGTGCATGCACCGATGCCACTGGCTCCTCCTGTAATAATTGCCACTTTGCCTTCCAACCTAAAAAATAAGCATAAGTATTTATTTTTAAATTTTTGTTATATATTCAATGCCTCAACAGTTATGATATAATCAATATGCAAGACTATTGATTAACAGAGACTCCACCATAGAGTGAGAGGGACCGTTCGTATGTAGCTGGGAGCCGTTGGATCTTGCTAATCAAACAAGCTTTATTTTATTTCATGAAAAATAATATGAAAATAATTTTGGTTAAATCTCTTTAAAAATAATAAAATATCAAAAATTAATATTATAAAAAATAATAAAAATACCACTATTATCTTCTTTTTTTTTAATTTTTTTAAAAAGTATCGAATTCCAACCATTGGAAGCTTGGTCAATGGCCAGAGTCGTAAATGAGGGGCTTGCCCTCATTTCTGCAGTGGAGCCTCTGATTTATAAACTCTATATAAAATGAAACATGGGTTGAGCAGATGAATTTTTTAATTAAAAATTTGATCTAAATCTCTTCGAGGCAGAAAAATATTAATATAAAAATAAAAATATATCAGTTAATATTACCAAGTACAAAGTATAATTGGTAATTTCATCTAGTTCAAAGGGCAAAAAAAGTATTGAGCAATAGAAATTTTTAATAATTTAAACTAGTTTATGTTACACGAATAAATTGAAAGTGTAAAATTATAATAATCAAGTGGTTGGAAGTGAAGCGGTAGAGTTGCCTCTTGCTAGCAGATGTTGCAAACGCAGTCGAATTTCTTTCCTCTTCCATCTCAGCGTTTCTGAAGACAAAGGGTTGAAGAACGATCAGTTTATGCTTTGGATGAGTTCTATGAATGAATGAGTAGGATATTTATAAGTGAAGAAATATTGTCAATAAAAAAATTAAAAAATAACCCATAAACATTTTAGGCAAGCTGTTTAATTAAAATTGGTGGACCCCATCACATCTTTGTCAACTTTACTTATTGCAGCAGGTGGACCCCAACATTTCACTGTCAACTTTTTTTTTTTTTTTTTTAAATAACATATTGGATTTAAATGAGAATATGTAACTATTATATTAGGTATAATTGGATAGAGCTTGGTTATTTAGATTAAAAATTATAACTATGCCTGTTTATAGTCTAAACTGAATTTGTTTGAGTCGGGTGGTTAATATTTTTCTATTTAAGTTTTTTTTTTATAAAAATTATAAGTATATAAAAAATACTTAAAATGTAAAATAATTTCAAAATTATAATAGTTATATTAAAATACTACCTAAATATTATTTAAATAAAAATTATTAATTTATAAAAATATAATCTAATGAAATAAATTTTTAAACTTGATATTTAGTTAAAATAAAAAATATTTATATTCATAAAAGCATTAATATCTTGAGCTAAGTAGTCCCAAATTGATAACTTTCATTCATAATTGTACCCCACATAAAAAAACAATTGATCCTTCCTTTTTTTTTGACAAAGTCAGTCTATAGTTGTAATACCTGACTTTTTATTTGATTTATTTTAAATATATTTATTATTTTAGATATTTTAGAGATTTTAAAATTAGTTAAATATTATAAAATTTTAAAAAATATTCGAAGTGGCGGGGCTAGTGTTTGAGGCATGCTCAAGTTGGCCTAAGGCACCGAATGCCAAGGAGCAGTGCCTAAGTCACCATTTACCAAAAGTTAGCACTCGAGGGGCACCTGAGGTTGCGCTCAAGTGTCGATCTATATATAAAAGGGGGAGCAACGTACTGTTTGGCCATTCATGTAGGAGAAAGGGAGAGATGAGAAAGAGAGAGGAGGAAGAGGAGAGACAATAAGAGATCACGTCGATCGAAATAATCTTTTGTCGGATCTACTTGATATAAAATTAAGACAAATATCTATAATCTTTATCATTGGTCTATTTCAATAGCTAATAAGTTTTTTGTTTGTTTTTGAGATTTAACTTTCATACATACTATTTTTATTGAGCCCATATATTTCGTTTGGTGCATGCTTGACTTTTTATCAATCATTTGGGGATTTTATTCTAAATTTATAAATATTTGAGTGATTTATTATTTTATAAAAAATGAGTAAATATTTGAGACCGTATATTTAAGTATCAGTATATTTGTATGAAAAAATTTATCAAAACTTGTATGGGCCGTGCATTAATACTCATGCATCGTTGCCTGATGATTAATGTCACTACTTTTGTGATATGTAATTCAAATATGTGATTTGTGATGCCTCTTCCAAAGGGGCATACTATGTTCCCAACGAGAAAATTATGTGACTTCCTTTTCATCTATAAAGAAAAGGCTTTGTTTGTAATTGACTCACCCTATTTATATTTTAATGAGAATCAGCATAAGTGAATTAAATAGAAAACTAATATATTCGAAAGTCTTAAGATATGTACTAAATTTGAAGATTATATGTAAAGTCACTCATGACAAAATATAGTGATCAAGTTCATTATTTATGGGAGATTGAGTAGATAGATAGCCCTACCTACTGGTATAAATAGTAGATGATTCTGATTCAAGGTTATTATGAGTATGTGTAAGCCTTCCTTAAGTTGGTCATGGATTCTTCGATTTAGTGCATGTTTTATATTTCTATATGGACTTGTATTCAGACTTAATTTGAGATTCTCAAGTTTGCTCACAAATGAAATTTGGATTAGTTTCATACATTTGGATATATAATTTGTTCCAGGATATGTTGGTTTATATGATTTTTGTTTGGCATTTATTTATTCATATAAGATTTGGATCTGAACTTTAATTCGATCAGTTATATATTTTGTGTGGATATAATATGATTTAAATTATGTGATTTGACTCCGGATTATGATTTATTATGAGTACATTCCTATAGGATTATATTTCAATTTGGTTTATGATTTGAGTATAAGACTACCCTCGTGACTTTCAATTTTGACTTATTATTCGGATTTGTGATTTGACTTTTGATATCTGATCATAATTCAAATTTATGATTTGACCTTTGATATCAAGTTTTTGAATTTGTGATTTGACTTTTGATATTAGATTTTCGAACTTGTGTCTTTGACCCATTTTGATGTGTTTATGGACTCTCCCTCTAATTTATCAGCCATATTTATTTATATGTATATGATATGATTGTTGAGCTCTAAATTCACCATTCCTATTTCTTATCCCTTTAAATTAGTGGGTTTGAATACATTGTAGGAATTTGAAAGTAATCTGATCACAGTTGTTAACTTTTGTGAGTTTTAGCTTTGTTTTAGTTTGGATTTGTGTCAGTTGTGTTTTGAATATTTAGAATTGGTCAAGTGTAGGCCCATGGTCATGTATGTGAGAACAATCCGATTATTTAGTTATTGGGATATGTTGTATTTATTATGACTGATTTGTCACCTCCTAACGATATTTGTAGAGTAGTTTTTTATTATATTATTCGGAGGGTTGTCTAATGAGGTCTTGTGATGGGTTTTGGGTTTCATTTATTATTGTTGAATGATGAAATTTTATGGTCTAATTGTTTTCTCATACCTAGATTTGGAATTTATTATATTATTTTAGAAATTTTAATTTTTATAAAGTATAATTAAATCGACCTATTTTGTTTGAGTTTATGATAGAAATGGTATCAGAGAAGTTGTAACAAGAGGTATTTTGGGACAAATTTTGGAAGATAATTAATTGAATATTATTATTGATAAGTCATTTCGTGGTGGACAATACAAATTTGGGTTGTGGAGGTTTAGGTTCGAATATGAAGGATGATTATCTCGTTATGATGGGTCACACAAGTGACATAATGGGTTGTATAATCTAGCGATAGGATGAGGATTTAGCTAGTACGTAGAGGATGACCGATCAGTGGCAAGGTAGGATGCCCTTTGACCGATTAAGGGTGAGCCTATTTCAGAGTTTTGGAAAAGTTAATCTGATCAACAAGCCTGAAAATTGGCTTCAGAAGGTGAAAAGATGTTTGAGGTTATTAGTTTCCTGGATGAAGATTAAGTTAAGTTCACTACACATAAGTTGAAGGGTGAGGCAACCTGATGATAGGCTACTCAATGCTACATTTTGGGAATAGAAAATGAGATCTCTTAGGATGTTTATGTGGAAGTATTTATGAAAAAGATTTTCCCCATTTAGCATTTGAAAAATTAAGAAAGATAAATTTAGTCAGCCGAGGCAAGGAAGTAAGACTGTGCCGCTAGATTTGTGTGCAAATTATATATGCCTCCCTAATTTTTAGAATGTGCTTTGATGATATTTATACTAATAGATAAATCTTTGTTTACTGATATTGTAAATCCGCGGTGTTTAGTTTGGGTTTACAGATACAAATATTGGTAGATTTGATTTGTTTGATATGACAGACCTTGATGTTAATTCAGGATGATTTGGTTGGCATGCTATCACACTAGTGTGGATTGTTTTAGTAGGATTGTTATGTTTTGTACTTTAGGTTATGAATCTTTTGAGTTTTGAGGAAAAGTCAAAAGAGAGTCGATGGGATTGATCTTGGCTTTGTATGCTAGTCAATTGATGAAAGATGAGTGCTGAGTTTGTTTAGCATATGTGATTACATATGGGAGTCATTATGTGATCATTAAGGATATTATGATTATATGTGAATTCGGTAATGTTTTTCGAATGATTTGCCCGGGTTACCTCCTGATTGGAAGATTGGGTTTACTATTGAGGTTGTATTGAGATTGGCATTGATTTTAAAGACTTTACATAGAATGTGCTCATCTGAGTTAAAAGAATAGAAGCAACAATTATAGGATATGTGGAGAAAGGTTTTATTCAGCCCAATATTTCACAGTGGGGTGTCTTGGTGCTTTTTATGAAAGGAAAGATGGGTCGATGAGGATATGTGCGAATTATCAAGAGTTGAAAAAATCACAATTAAGAATAAGTAACTCCTTCTAAGAACAAATGATTTATTTGACCAGTTGTAAGGAGTTCGGGTATTCTTCTTTGTGTTTGGGGTGTCATTAATTTAGGATGAAGCTGGAGGATCTACCTAAGATGACCTTTTGGATAAGGTGTGGCCACTATGAAATTTTTGATGATACCTTTTGGGTTGACAAATACACTAGCATCTTTTATGGATCTTATGGATCGCATTTTCTAGTCATATTTGGATTAGTTTGTGGTGATTTTATTGATGATGTTTTAATTTGACTTAAAGAGTTTTGAGAAGCATGAGACCTATTTAAAGACTGCATTGCAAATTTTGAGGAAAATGAGGTTATTTGCCAAATTGAAAAAAATATGAGTTGTGTGTTGGGGGAGGCATTATTTTGGGTATATGCCTCTAAAGGTGGCGTGTCTTTGGATTCGAAGAATGTGAAAGTGGTGGCATATTGGGATAGATCGACGAATGTAGTGGATGTGCATAGTTTCTTGAGTCTAACTAAATATTATGGACAATTTATTAAGAATTTTTTGAGAATTGCAATGCCTTTGACGCACTTGATGTAAAAGCGAACAGTATTTATTTGAGATAATGAGTATGAAAAAAGTTTCTAGGAGTTGAAAAAAGATTAACGACGGTGCCAAATTTATCAATCTCTAATGGATCAGGTGGATTGGTGGTCTACTATGATACTTTTAAAAAAGGTCTGGGTTGCGTATGGATACAGTGTGGCTCGATGGTTGCCTTTGGGTCAAGGCAATTGAAAGTTTATGAATAGAATTTTCCCACTTCTAATTTGGGGTTAACAGCTAGGATATTTTCTTTGAGAATTTTAAAACATTATCTGTATGGAGAGAAGTTTATGGTTTATTCTGATTGTAAAAATTTGAAGTATCTATTTTTATAGAAAGGAGTTGAACATGTAGCAATATAGGCAGATGAATCTATTGAAGGATTATGATTGTAAAATTCAATATCAACTAAGGAAGACTAATATGGTGGTAGATGCTTTGAGTCAGAAGTCTTAAGGTCTGATTGCACATTTGATGATTAAGAAATGTAAAGTATTGGATGAAATGAAAAACTGGGCTGTGTGGTTGCACTCCCAAGGGTCGATGATGATATTATCGTATCTCTAGCTGCAACATGTGATTTTAGAGAAGCTAGATTTGGGTAATGAGTCGTAATTGATAAGCAACCCTTATTTGATAGAGATTGTGGGAGATTTAGGTAATGAATTGCAAACAAATTTTAATATGTGAGTAGATGGGATTCCTTATTTTCTGGGTATGATTTGCATTTATGATATGGAAGAGTTGAATGAAAGAATTTTGAATGAGGCCCATAGATTGAGGTTGTGTCAAAATTTTAGAAAACATTGCATAAGGAATTTGGGTATCAGGTTGAAGTTCAGCATATTGTTTCAACCATAGACAGATGATTAATCAAAGTGGTGTAGCGAAAGCATGTGGGCACATAATCCGATTTGAGGTTTAAAAGAGGGGATCTAACTTGAAATCTGACTTGAGGTTTGATGTGTGAAATCATGTGTTTCTAAATGTGACTTCGAGGAAAGGAATTTTGAAGTTAAGGTGAAAAGGTAAATTAAAGTTGACATTTATTGGGATATTCGAGGTTTTTAGTGGATTGGAGAGGTTGCCTACAGATTAATTTTGTCCCTAAGTTTTGGTGGATTATTTTTGATGTGTTCTATGTAATTATGTTGAGGAAATATGTATATGATCTTTTATATGTGATTGAGTGTGAGCCGTTACTAATCGATCAGAAATTGTCGTGTGTTAAAGTTTCGATTTAGATTTTGGGATAGAAAGGATCGGGTATTGAGGAACGAGACAATTTAGTTGGTTATGGTGGTATGGAAGAATCGTTCAGTCGAGAAGCAACATGGGAGAGTGAGGAGGAAGTCCGAGAGAATATCCTTATTTGTTTGATAATTGAGGTGAGAATTGTAATACTTGACTTCCCATTTGATTCATTTTAGATATATATGTTATTTTAGGTATTTTAAAAACATTGAAATTAATTGAATATTATAAAATTTTGAAATATATTCGAAATAGCGGACCAACGCCTGAGGTGCGAAATGCTGAGGAGGGGCACTCGAGGGCCACCTGAGTGGTGCTTGAGGCACCATTTATTGAGAGTTAGCACTGGAGGGGCACTGAAGGCCATACTCGAGCATCGATTTGTGTATAAAAGGGGGAGTAGCATACTATTTGGCCATTTGCACCGTAGAAAGGAAGAACAGAGAGAGAAGAGAAAGAAGAGGAGAGAGGAAGAAGAGATCGAATAGATCGGAACATCATTTAATCAAATTTATTTGGTATGAAGTTAAAGCAAGTATCTATAAGTACTATCATTAGTCTATTTTAATATTTGATAAGTTTTGTATTTGATTTGGAGGTTTAACTTTTGTGCATGCTATTTTTATTTAATCCACGTGTTTCCTTTGTATATGTATAATATTTTTACCGATCTTTTGTGATTTTATTTTAAATTTGTAAATATTTGAGGGATTTATTATTTTATAAAAAACACGTAAATATTTAAAATCGTATATTTAAGTATTAATATATTTGCATAGAAAAAGTCATGAAAATCTGCATGGGCCGTATATTAGTACTCAAATATCGTTACCTAAGAATTAAGGTCACTACCTTTGTAATATATGATTCGGATATGTGATTTGGGGTGTTTCTTCCGACGGGGAGATTGTATTTCTAACAAAAAAGAATTATATGACTCATTTTTCCACCGGTAGGAAAAGGCTTTGTTTGTAATTGACCCACCCCATTTGTGTTTTAATAAGAACTATTGTAAGTAAATTAAACGAAAAACTAATATATTTGGACGTCCTAATTTATGTACTAAATTTGAGAATTGCACCCAAAGTTATGATCGATAAATTATAGTGAGTAAATTCCTTATCTATGGAAGACTGAGTGTATAAATGGCCCTACTCATATGTCTAAATAGTGGTTGATATGGCTTAAATTTATTAGGAGTATGTGTAACTCTTCATCAAATTGATCTTATGATATTTGATTTTTAAATTTTATACATAAATTATATTTTTACATAAATTTATATTTAGATTTTGATTTAAGATTCACAAATTTATCCCCAGTTGGAATTTGGTTAGTCTCATAAATTTAGATATTATATGATTTCATACATACTTTGATTTATATGATTTTATTACGACTTTTGTTTATTTGTATGTGATTTGGATCCGAATTTTGATTCATTCAGTATATCTTTTATATGGATATAATATGATTCAGATTATATGATTTGACTTCAGATCACAATTTGTTATGAGTACGTTTTGATGGAACTTTGTTTTAATTCAGCTTGTGATTTTAGTACAAGATTAGCCTCATGACTTTCAATTTCGACTTATGATTCGGATTTGTTATTTGACTTTAAATATCGGATTTTCAAATTTGTGATTTGGCCTTCATTATTGGACTTTTGAATATGAGTCTCTTAACTATTTTTAATGTATTTATAGACCATTCCTCTAATTTTAAACATGTTTATTTAATTAAATAATATATATATATATATTTATGATCAATGTTGAGTTTTAAACTTACACTTTTTGTTTATTATTCTTTCATAATAGAGGATTTAGATATTGTGCAGGAGATCAGATGAGATTTGATTGCCATTCAATTATTTTGGTCAGTTTAACTTATTTCGGACTAAATATGTATTGGATACGTTTTGGATATTTAGTATGGCCGAATGTAGGCCCTCGTTTATGCATTTGAGATTAGATGGGTTGTGTATTTTGGCGTTGTGGTTATGTTATGGTTTGTCACCCCCACATACAATTTATGTGGAGCAGGTTATATATTTGATGTTGTTTGAATAGTTATCCAATGAAGTCTTGTGACCGGTTTTGGATCTATTTATGTTTATTATTATTATTATTATTATTATTATTATTATTTGAATGATAAAATTTTATATCTATTTATTTTGTCACCCCGGGTTTGCGATTTGTGTATTGTTTTAGATTCTTAAATTTTATGAATAATAATTAATTAGACCTATTTTAAATTCGGGTTTTTGACATAATCTATTTGTTGAGAATTCAAGTATACATAGTAAACTAAAACATGTTTAAATATAATCTATTTATAATACAATAATTTTTATTTTGCCGAATGGAGAACTTTACATTACATATCACATATTTAAAACTTTTCTAAATTAGAGGAAAAGTAATATCTTTGTTTCCATTCTACAAGATAGAATTCTCAACAAATATTTATACAAAAATAATATATAATGTCAAATATTTAAATATTTTATAATTTTTTTTTCAATATCTCAAATATGAATGTAAGCCTTCAAAATATAAAAATATATGGTAAAAATTGATAAAATCTCTAAATAATAGGCAAAAATAAATAAAAAATTAAAATATTTTGATAATATACCAAAAAATAAATTTAGATATATTTATCTCAAATCATTTATTTTCAAAGATATTATGTGAAAAAGTCACAAAATCCTTTTCTTTCACCTCCTCTCTCTTTTTTTTTTTTCTTTATTTCTCTTTTATCTTTTTTCCCACACCTAAAGGCTAAAATCAGTGTGAAGGATTTTATATATCAGAATTGGCACATAAGCGCTGGTCAAGTGCAACTTCAATGTGAATTATTCTATTCAAATCATGTGTGAACACCCCTCAAGCATGAAAATATTGTCAAAACATGCACAAATATGAATTTGGTGCATTATCAGTCACTGGTCTTGATTACTCTAACACTTGAGGTTTTTTTTAAAAAAAAATTATTATACAATTATTTTTTTTAATAATTAGACATAATGTTAGTCTCGAATCTAACAAGAAATCACAGCCTTATTTGTGCCGGTGGGAGAGATAAATATTGAAAATTACTCCATATGATATGATGTATGTTTAGTTATTTATAAAAAAAAATTAAAGATATAATTATATATATGTTTATATTTTAATAAAAAAGTTATTTTTTATTGATTTTAATTTCGGATGGGCATGAGAATATTTATGTAATTAAGGAATAAGCATTCTTTCTAGACTATATTTGATAAAATTATTCATCTATGTTATAGATAGAAAAATAACTTTTTGAATCATACGTGACATCTACCCATTAAATTTTTCGACACTGATGAGTCTTCCAAAAAAAAAAATAACATACAATTCTTTCCATAAAAGTTTATATCTCTTATAAAAATATAATTCTTTATATAAAAATTTATAACTCTTATTTAAAAAAAGATGATAATAAAAAAATCAATTTTGAATTGTTTAAAAGAAAAGAATCCGTAAAATAATTTTATAGTGTAAGGATAAAAAAATCTTGTAATTCAAAAAAAGCCCATGAGGTCTCTCTTTTTTTTTTTTTTTTTTTTGCCTTTTCTAGTTATAGTTGTTGAATTTATTTTGATTTTCACACCCGAAATCTCAAATTTACAACTAAAGAGCCTCTATCCAGTGACAATTTTTTATATAGATATTTTTATGTAACAAATAATATGTTTTTTGGGTTATAATTAAGCGTATTGTCATGTTAAAAGTTGATATTATTTTAAAAGTAATAAATAATAAAGATTGAAATGATATTTTAATATATCATTTTATTTTCTTTTTATATTTTAAAAATTAATTCCAACTATTTGATAGATCTGAAAATCAAATATTTAAGATTAACAGAATAATCGAATATAGACTTTAGAAATAGTATAATTTTTAAAATTATGTCATTGATGACCTGACAATGACAATTAAAGGATGTTGATTCAACATCATTATTTATTCTACGATTTTGATTTTCAAACACGCTTTAATCATCCAAATAATGTGATGTGTTCGATCTTAACCAAACGTCATTAAACGATGTTCTCTTAGTTGTGTAGATAATAACACAATGTTCTTTCAACATCGTCATTTATTTTACGATTTTGAATTTTTGAGTACGCTTTAATTCTGGTGATTGATTTATAGAAATTTATACTTGATATGGGTTTGAATATCATGCTCTTTGTCTTTGCAGATTATTATCCTTATAAATTTAAAAAAAAATTTAAATTTATATCAAATATAAATTTGTAGAGATTAAATGTGGAGTGCCCTAACTTATATCTTAGACTTTTTCTTTTGTCATTATCACGGATAAAACCTGATGCGTACTTGGATCCGACTTCAATGATTCGGATTCTTCTGATGGTTTTGAACCGGGCCTCCGTTCATCGAAAGACGAATCACGACACCACTAAAACGAGCAAAGGGTCGGCGTTATCGGCGAAAAGTTATCCCACTCAAAACACTCGACGCTGGGAGCCAAGAATCTGATCTTCAAAGGTTAAAGCGAAAATATAGAGAGAGAGTTTGAGTGCTTGATCCAGATATAAGAGAGACGCAAGGTCTTCTTGAATCTGGAAGGTGGGAAGGCAGTAAACGGCCGTAAGGGCACGTTTGTTGCCTTAGGGTTTTCTGGGAGAACGAAGGTGGCAGAGAAGGCAGGCTTCTAAGAGCTCTCAATCGTCCCAGAAAGTACACGCAATTCAGTGTCTCAAGAGGTGTCTGCTGCTCAAAGTATCAATCAGAGCCTGAATGAGAGCGTTGGTAGGTATGGAAGAAAGCATGCCCTGAATGGTGAACCCAGGCCCTTTTTTATGGTGAAGATAGCGATCACTCCTTCTTTGGAAGGAGTGATCGTCCTCGTGATGTGCTACTGGCCTTCCTTTTGGAGGTTGATGCCTATTGCCAAGTTGTGGAGGATTGTTTCCTTCTGAGGCGGCCAACAACTTTCCAAGTTGGTTTCTTTCCTCCCCGTATATTACCGTTGGAGTACCTTGGTTGGCAAGGAATAGAGAAGATCTGGCGCTTTTCTTCTTTGAAGGGCGCCAATCTTGTCAATATCCTTTCTGGTGTAAATTTAGATCGTGAAAGACATTTGAAAAGCCGTGGTTGGCTGTCTGATGAATGGTGGGCCCAAACGGAGCAGGCCCATTACTGTAGAGAGGCGTCATTTGGGCTCAATGTATAGGGTGCAGATGGTCAACGTCTGAGTTGACCGTCAGCGTGTTGGCCGCGTTTGTGGAGAACGAAGCGATCAACTGATGGGCTGTGGGCTAGAATGGAATAGGTCCATCACTGTAGCAAAGCCCCTAAAGGCCCAATCACGCTGTGCAAGGGTGGTCAACATTGCGTTGACCGTATGCGAGTAAGTTGGCCGCCAAGACGGTCAACGCCAACGTTGACCGTCTTGGGCTTTCCAGTTTCCGGGCCTATATTCTTACTGGGCCTTCAAAAATGTTGACTGGCATTCTTGGGCTTCCGTTGACCATTCTTTGGGCCAGCCCATTATTGTGTACCCATCACTAGCCCCCCATACTGGTGGTCAGATTTCTGGCCTCCAGTATGTTCATGATGGGATGCTTTTTCTTGCTTTGAGGATCTCGTGAAAATTCATAAAAAGCATGACGGAGAGTTTGATCGGAATTGTTGACTGTTTTGGTCAATTTCGTGAGTACCGTAATTGTTGACGTTTCAATTCTCGAGTAGATGCAGGTGTTGACCGTTTTCACCAATTTGAGTACTGCATTGTTGACCGCTTTTGGCCAATTCGAAAGATTGCACTGTTGACCGTTTGCTGCCATTCCGAGTACCAAAATTGTTGGAAATTTTTGGCCAATTCGTGAATGATTTCGCTAGCTTTTGGCGGATTCTGGCGTAAATTGACATGTGTCTTCATTTGGTTGGGCGGAGATCTTGGTGATTAATGCCCCAGAGATCCGTCCTTCTGCAGGGTCAAGTTAGAAGGCGACACGTGGCTAGACTGACGGCGTCCTTTGAGTGCTTGGCGCTTAAGTTTCCCTTCCGTATTTTGAAATCCGTTACACCTTCAAACCGTCGTCTTCTTCATTCTCGTTTCTCAACTAAGTACCTTCAAAGAAACCTTAAAGCTTTTTCTGATCATGGCTTCCGTGGCAGATTTCTCGTCCGATCTGAGAGAGAATGACACAAGGCTCTGTGC
The DNA here is from genome assembly GCA_033239525.1 of Nepenthes gracilis. Lineage (NCBI taxonomy): Eukaryota > Viridiplantae > Streptophyta > Magnoliopsida > Caryophyllales > Nepenthaceae > Nepenthes > Nepenthes gracilis. Next base: position 1,439,855 of record BSYO01000031.1, read on the forward strand.
GTCGAGTTCAACATCCCTAAAGAGACGGCCTGGAGGGTTCCGGGCGAGGACGACAAAGCCTTTTCTCCACGGAGGCTACATTACTGTTTATGAGGCTCATCTGAGGAGCGGCCTCCGCCCTGCCATCGGGCGAGGAGTTGAGTCGATCATGGCGGCTCTACAAGTACCCATCGCCCACCTCCATGCCAATGGGTGAGGTACATTTACACTTTATGCATTTTTGTCCGAAGCTTGGCCGTAAATTTAGGATGTCCGGCCTTAAGGTTATATTTAAAATGACCCGGGAGGAGTGAGTGGATTTCACTCAAAAGTGGAATAAAAATAAACAAGCTATTCATGATTCATCAAGAACTGGAAAACTAGGTTGTTCTTGGTGAAAGTGGGAGAGAAGTGGCCCATCATGCGAGGAACTGGGGTAAGGTTCAGGTGCACTTGGTACGTCAGTTCTGCGCGAGAGCTCCTCCTACGCCCAAGCAACCAAGGCCATACGGCTTAATCCCGACGAGTCGAAGAGGGATTTCTTGGTTTCCCAGGCGGAGACCAAGAAGGTTAAATGGGGACCGCCGTCACCGATTCAGAAGCCGCACCCTCCGATTAAAATGATGAGGCCTGAAGTCTCAAAGAGGGTGATCATTCGCCCAAGGCCCTCGGAGGAAGCTATTGAGAGGGTAATTTCTACGCCCTCATCGTCCTCGTCGCAGATTGACCTAGTGGCTGCCGGGATCTGCAGTGGTCCCGACAGCACTTCTGGAGTAGAGAAGTCCATCGAGGACATGCCGGTGGAGGCCGGAGGAGTTATCCTGGCCCAGCCTGCGGTGAAGGTGGTTCCAGGCGCCGCCTGGATGGAATCAGAGGGGCCAGCTCGCGACGCGCTTGAGGGTTCACGCATTTATATCGTGGAGCCGTCTACGAGAGCCGATTCACCAACACTATTCCCATGGCAAATGTGGAGGAAGGAAGCCTATCATGCTGCTCCGCAGGTCAGAAGAGAGGGCTTCCGCCGCCGTTGATGATGATGAGCTTTTGGACCGTATTTTGGATGAGGTAGCGGCATGTTCGGCGCGAGAGGGTGCTCCTGGCTCGTTTATAAGGTATGACTTCGGTAACGGCTTCCTTGTATTTCTTTCTTCCTTGTGTTTATAAACTCACACTTTGCTTTTGTCCTGTGCAGCCAAGAAGATTGGCCTCGGCTGTCTCCCAAAAAATGAAGCAGCGCGATCACATTATTATGGATCGGGAGGCTGAGATAGCCTGGCTAGAGGCCAAGCTGGCCGCCTCAGGAGGGGAGCTCCGTGAGCAGACAACTGCTCTTGAGGCCGTTATGGAGGGCATGGAGGCAGAGAATGCCGAGCTAAAGGCAGAGAATGCTGAGCCGAAGGCGGAGGTTGCTCGCTTGAAGGAGGAGGATGATCAACTTAAAGCGAGCAACAAACGCCTTGCAGATCGAGCTGCCGCCGCAGAGAACGAGTTGGCCACTCGGATGAGTCCTCATGAGGTTGGGGGCGCACTGCAGGCCCGGCTGTTGGAGGGGCTCAACATTGGACGTCGCATTGCGCGGTTGATCATTCCTGACTTCTCAGTGGAGTTTATCAATCAAAGAAATCGCACAACGCAACGTAAAGAAGATCTGGAGGGAGAGCCCCGAGACAGCCAGGGTGGTCCGCTGCCCCTGTAACCTTTTGTACTTCTTTTGATTTTTGGACTTTTATGTAAATTGTAATATACTTTGTGAGCAATAAAACAGAAATCCTTTTCAGTTTGGTGTCCACCGTCTTTTATCGCTCTTTATGTTTGCGTGAGTTGTTGCTTTGGGCGGCCAACTTGGTTGGCCGGTGACCGTTGCTTGGTTGCCCAAGGAGGTGAGCCCCTTGGCTTGGCAGGTGGTTGCATTAACTAGCCTTGCGGTGCTGTCCAAGTAGAAACTTGGGCAGTCAGCGTTAGAGAAGGTACGCTTCTCATTATTGTTTAATCACGCTATCGTTTCGTCGAGAATGTTAGTGCGTAGGATAACTAACCTGGTTGGCTGGCTGCCTAAGGAGTAAGATCCTGGAGCTGGGCAGGCGGTTATAATAATCAGCCTGGTGGCGCCGTGCAAGTGAAGACTTGGGCTGTCAATGTTGGAGAAGAAATGTTTCTCCCTTCGACTGCTGCTGACTAATGTTGTCGCTCCTCGAGAGGAGGTCGTCGCGTGTGCCATACTTGCCCCTAAGGTTTTAGACCGCTATGGGCCACTGGATGACCAAGGTTTGATCGCTCATGGGCCACTTGAATGACCAGTTTTGGACCGCTCATGGGCTGGATGACTGTGGTTTTAGACCGCTCATGGGCCACTTGGATGACCAAGGTTTTAGACCGCTCATGGGCCACCTGGATGACCAGGGTTTTAGACCACTCATGGGCCACCTAGATGACTAGGGTTTAAGACCGCTTATGGGACATCTGAATGACTAGGGTTTCAGACCACTTTCTGGGCCACCTAGATGATTAGGGTTTAACGAGAGGGTGAAGACCCTCCCGACTTAGGGGCAGTCTAGGTCGGATAAACCTGCAAGGCAAACACAGAATATATAGCCTAGGAGCTATATGCTAAGTAAACCCCTCATTTTATTAAATTAAAACAAGCATGCGAATGAATGCGCATAAGTAGTAAGTGCGTACCTGGGTTCCCTATTGGAAGTAGCGCTTCAGGTGGGTTGCGTTCCACGTTCATGGGACCAACTTCCCGTCCTGGTTCCGAAGTTTGTATGCTCCATTGCGTAGGATAGCGGAGACAAGGAAAGGTCCCTCCCAGTTGGGAGAGAGATTGTTTCAGCCGGCCAGCTTGCCTGTGGCCTCGATGCCTCGTAGGACCAAGTCCCCAACGTCGAATTGCCAGGCTTTCACCTTTTTATTGTAGTACCAGGCAACTTGGTGTTGGTACGCTGCTGTCTGTATTTTGGCGGCGTCGCGGGCTTCCTCTAGCAAGTCTAAGTGCTCCATGATTTTCTGGGAGTTGGTCTGTGGGTCGAAGGACTCCACCCTGAGACTTGGAAGCCCGATTTCAACAGAGTTCTTGTTTCAGTCCACATGTGTAGAGAGAGGCTGGAAGGGGTGTCTCGCGCGTTGGTTCCTTCGGGGTTATATGATAAGACCCAGAGGACGGATGGGAGCTCGTCAGCCCGTAGAGCCCTCGGCGTCCTCGGCCTTAGTCTTTAACGTAGAGTAGCGCACGGTGCTCGTGACCTCCATCACTTTGTTGGTTCGGGGTATGCCACGAAGTGTTGGCCAGCTTGATTCCAAGGCTGGTGCAATACTTGGTGAAGCGTTTCCCCAAAAATTGGGTCCCGTTGTCGATTCTTCTACGACTCGCGACGCCGAACATGCAACAAATGCCCAAGAAGAAATCAGCGCATTGTATTCTGTGATTTTTGCCAGCGGGACTGCTTCGACCTACTTGGTGAAGTAATCGATGCCGGCGACGATGAACTTCCTTTGCCTCGTGGAAATGGGAAATGGGCCGAGAATATCGAGCCCCCATTTCGCGAAGGGCCACGGAGCCTGAAGTGACTTCAGGTCAGCGGACGGCTGGTGATGAAGGTTGCCGTGAAGCTGGTAGCTTTCACACTTCTTCACAAACTCAAGCGCGTCCTTCTCTTGGAACACACGGTTCCAGATCTTATCCACCCGTGGATCAGTGCGAGCGACGTTTGCTGATCGTTTGGAGTTGAGGTAGTCCCTCAACTCTGTCTTCTTCCCAAATGGGTTGTGTGCCAGCCCATTTGCTACCTCCATGGACTGTGCATCTTGAGGGCTCGCTCCAGACTGCGTTGTAGATTCGCCCGAGAGTATGGGATTTCTTCTTTCGGCTCTGTCACGGGCATACTCTCGGAGCGTTCCACAGCTGTTTTTGTCGTGAACGCGGAGAACGGCCCTGAGCAGATTGTTTCCATCTTTCCGGCCTCTTGGCTGGTTTTCTTCTTCCTCGTGCCACCTTTTTGGTGGCAGGAGTGGTAAATGACCGCCGGTGGAGCCGCTTGTTGTTGTCGTTTCACTGCTTTGTGCGTGATTGGAGCGGATGCCGGGCCCGCATCTACTCCACCGATTCTTGAAAGTAAGGCGGTGGAACTCCGCCTGGCCCTACTGACCAGGACGTCGCAGCATGGTCCTGGTCGGGGTTGCACGGTGTCTCTAAAGGTGATCGCTAGCCCGAGCCTCGTGTTCACCATTGTAGAAGCAGAAGGTGACAAAGAGCTTGAGTAGATTTTAGTGGTAGGCTTTTCGTAAGCGCTTCCCACAGACGGTGCCAATGATGCATACCTGGATCCGACTTCGAACAGATTCGGATTCTTCTGGATGGTTTGAATTGGCTCCGTTCACTGAGAACGAATCCTGCACACCACTAAAACGAACAAGAGGTCAGCGTTATCGGCGGGAAGTTATCCCAGCGAAAATACTCCGACGCTCAAGTCAGTAATACGGTCTTCAAAGGAAGAAACTGAAAATATAGAGAGAGAGTTTGAGTGCTTGATCCAGATGTAAGAGAGACACGAGGTCTTCTTGAATCTGGAAGGTGGGAAGGCAGTAAACGGCCGTGAGGGCATGCTTGTTTCCTGAGGGTTTTTTGGGAGAACGAAGGTGGCAGAGAAGGCAGGCTTCTGTGAGCTCTCAATCGTCCCAGAAAGTACACGTAATTCAGTGTCTCAAGAGGTGTCTGCTGCTCAAAGTATCAATCTGAGCCTGAATGAGAGAGTTGGTAGGTATGGAAGAAAGCATGCCCTGGATGGTGAACCTAGGGCCCTTTTTTATGGTGAAGATAGCGATCACTCCTTCTTTGGAAGGAGTGATCGTCCTCGTGATTTGCTGCTAGCCTTCCTCTTGGAGGTTGATGCCTGTTGCCAAGTTGTGGAGGATTGTTTCCTTCTGAGGCGGCCAACAACTTTCCAAGTTGGTTTCTTTCCTCCCCTGTATATTACCGTTGGAGTACCTTGGTTGGCAAGGAATAGAGAAGAACTAGCGCTTTTCTTCTTTGAAGGGCGCCAATCTTGCCAATATCCTTTCTGGTGTAAATTGAGATCGTGGAAGACGCTTGGAAAGCCGTGGGTTGGTGTCTGATGAATGGTGGGCCCAAACGGAGCAGGCCCATTACTGTAGAGAGGCATCATTTGGGCCCAATGTATAGGCATGCAGTTGCCAAGATCTCGAGTTGACCGTGGCATGTTAACGTTCAGGAGAACGGTTTATCAATCGATGGGCTATGGGCCAGAATGGAATAGGCTCATCACTGTAGCAAATCCCCTAAAGGCCCAATCAAGCTGTGCAAGGGCGGTCAACATTGTGTTGACGGCTCAGTAGTAAGTTGTCACAAGAGTCAACGCCTAACGTTGACCATCTGGGCTTTCCCAGGTTCCGGCCCATCTTCTTTTACTAGGTAAATCGAAAATGTTGATCGCCTTCAGATTGACCATTCTTTGGGCCAGCCCATTATAGGTGTACCCATCAAAACCATTACAATCACTCATTTAATGATACGACATTATTTTATATTCTTTCTAATTGTCTAAAATATATTAAATTGAATTACTTACTAAGATATACAATATTATTGATAAATTATTTTCCCAAACCAAAGGGATTTTTTTTTAATTCTGAAAGTTTTAAGAGAATATTCATGAGATCTCCGATCTGTTTTCATTTTTATTTTAGTAAAAAAAATATACATTTCTATTTTATAAGTTTAGATCAAATTTTCAGTATATAATCTTAATCTTAAGTACCATATATTAGATGTACAAGATACATAGTAATAAAAACTAAACTTGGAATTATACATCCGAACATAATAACTCAAATAATCCTTTACCAACTACGCCGTCCCTAAAATAATCTATTTGAAAGGTAAATGTTTGATTAAAGCAAGTAAATGAAGTCTTGTTTTAGAAAAAAATATTAGGAGACATTTTCTTAATTTTGGGATACTTTTAACGATATTTTATTTATTAATATATTTTTTCATTAGTCTACAAGTATAAAAGGATGAATAAAAAATTACATGATCTAAAATATTTGAAAGATAAATAAGGATTTTATTTTTGAGCATGTTTTAATTGTAATGCGTCCGAGGATCCGAACTTCGAACAGATTCAGGCTAATCTGCTTGTCCTGGTTCCGGTTTTGTTCATTAAGTTTGGGTCCTGCACACTACTAAAACGAACAGAAGGTCAGTGTGTCGGCGGAAAGTTGTCCCACCGAAAACACTCTGATACTCAAGTTAGTAAACAACCTTCGAAAGTATGAGAAAATCACTGAAACTGAGAATTGAAAGAGAGAGTGAGCAAGAGAGAGTGTGTGGATCTCTAGATGAAAGAAGCTGTGCAAGGCCGTAAATCTTGAATCGGGATGGTGGGAGGCAATGAGCGAGGTATCGGGAAGCCACGTTGCCTTAGATTTTTGAGTTTAGAGAGAGAGGAAATGTTAGTCTCCGTCAAAGCCTTTGTGAGTCTAAGGTCTTTCTGCGTAAAAGTTGGCATTCCTTGAATGTGAATTCTATGCCTTATTTACAATTGACAAGGTGATCTCCCTCCTTTGGAAGGAGTGCTCCCTTGCGTGATTCCTGGCTGGCCTGCCTTTTAGAGCTAATGCCAGTTGCCAAATGGACCGAGATTGTTTCCTTCCACGACAGTTAGCAGCTTTCCAAATTGTCCACCTTCCTTCTGTGTATTTTACCATTGGAATCCCCAGTTGGCAGGAGATTGGAAAAATCTGGCGCCTTCCTTACGTGAAGGGCATCGATTTTGTCAATGCCCATTTCGGGAGCCAGCTGGGATCGTGAAAGATGTTGGGAGAGCCGTTGCTGGCCGCCCTGGCGAATCGCGTGGGTTCGGCGGGGCCGTATCTATAATCAGAGAAAACCACCAAGGCTCTATTGTTACAATATACGATTTGCCAATGCCTGAAGCCGACTGCTCAGGCGCTGGGCGCTATCTAGAC